>JAPCYP010000103.1:1200000-1679723 GCA_035048595.1 Echinosophora koreensis
ATCCTTTAATGTCTTTCCTTGTTCTGTGGTCACACTCAGCGCGAGTTTATCCTAAAACAAATACAAAGCAGTGACATGATAAAAGCATTTTTAACAGTAAGCATGCCAAACAGGCCTAGGTGTCTCTGTGATTGTGAATGAATGCGACAGAGTCGTTGAATGTTCAAAAATGCTTACCATATCTCTGCGTATAAGCTCCTGGAACTTCAACATAACACGCTGGCGTGTTGTAATTGGAGTGTTACGCCATGATGGGAATGCTTTGTTTGCTGCAGATACAGCAGCTTTAAACTCCTCATCTGTAGTCAGAGGAAGTTGTGAAACAACTTCCTGGGTTGCCTGTGATCAGATTACAGAAATATTAGAAGACTGCATTTCTCTAAACCTCAAATAAGAAATACAACTGTAAACTCCGAGTAAAAAAAAAAAGCACACTTACTGGGTTTATGACATCGATGAAAGTTGACGATTTTGAGTCGAGAAAACTGCCTCCAATTAGATTTGGAACCCTCTGATAGAATACAATTTAAAGAAACGGGGGATGAGATGTAAAGCAAAAATCCTCATTAACGGCAAAGGCACTCATCTTAATGCTTATCAGTCTGACAATAACATATATTGAATAATGTAAAATCCTATTCTGATTAATTCTCAGGATCTGGATATTTCTTATGCCAACTATGAAATTACATATGGGACCTAAGGCAAATAATACAATACCTAAGAACTATTTATGATCCAAAAGAAACAAAAGTAGGCAAATTCATGGGGTAATAAAATCAATAATCAGATTAAAGCTCAAAAATTCTTCAACTTGTTGCGAGATTAAGTACAGCTGAAAATATACCCTCTTACTCATTCAATTTGGCCAATTAGTCCAATCTAGTTCAATCAACAAACTTAAAGTGAAATGAAACGACTGCAAAATACAAAAAATTCCCCATGATCTCATATTCCACTGCAGTTTATCTGAAAAAACCACAACTTCCAAGTTTCAACAATAAAGCTTCGATTTTTGCATACTACTGAAGCAATTAAGAGATACCCATTTGGCAAAATTTCAAAGAACCAAAACAGAAGGTTGAGCTTACCATAGCAGCTGTTGAGAAATGGGAAGTTCCCAAAGCAGAGATCTGAGGCCTCAAAAAGTTGAACTTCTTCACTGAAACACACACAGACACACAAAAAGAGATCATCAGAATCCAAATTCAAAGTATTGATCAACCAAACAAGGGAGTAGCAATTGGAAGGGAGAGTTAGTTACCTCGTTGAATAGAAAGCTGCAACATCCTGGTTTGAATCCTCTTGCACAGTGGCAGTAATAAGAGTGGTGTGTGTATATATGGAAAAGAAATGGGACAAATGACAATTGAATTGGTACACATCCAAATCCAAATAATATCAAATTCAATCTCATCCTAATTCAATTTTATTTAACTAATTGATCGACACGTGACATGCACGGAAAATATGCTAATTGTAATTTAAGTGTAACAGATACTAAGTTACTAATTATTATAGACATTAGAATATAGATAATAACACTTAAGTCTAAATAGTAAATACATATTTTCTCCTACTAAACTAAAAATTATAATTTAAAAAATTATACATGTATGAAGAATATAAAACAACATAATATTTGAATATAGCTATTAAAGTTTTATTGTGAATTTTTTTTAAAGCAAAATTATAAGTTAACACTAATGATTTCTTATCTCACTGCCTTAGTATTGTACTTCTCCGAACATTTAATAATAAATATATATTTTCAAAGCAACAACTGCTTTCAATCTGATTAATCATTTCTAAATGAAATTTATTTAAACACTAAATACGTCTCCATACTCTTCGTAATGAGTTAATTCTCCACATTTCCCGGTGTAAGTTAACCATTTTTAGAATAAATATATATTTATCTATAATTATTTTTATTTTTATTCCATTTTAAAATATATTTGATTTATACCTCCTCTTTTCCCTTGCAAGTCAACCATTTTTCTAAAATATATTAATCTGTCATATTATTTTTTTCCTTCTCTCTTGAAAATGTATTTGATTTATTTCTTCTTATTTCCTGTGCAAGTAATCCATTGCTAAAAAAAAATTATCTATTATATTAATCTTCTTCTTCTCTCCTAAAAATTTATTTGATTTATTTATTTTCTTTGGACACTGCAAGTTAACAATTTTTATAAAATGTATTTATCTATCATATTATTATTTTTTCTCTCTTAAAATCTATTTGATATATTTCTCCTTTTTTTCATTTTGCAAGTTAACCATTTTTAGAAAATGTATTTATCTATCATATTATTTTTTCTTCTTCTCTCTTGAAATTATATTTGATTTATTTCTTTTCTTTGTTCGTACAAGTTAACAATTTTTATAAAATATATTGTTCTATCATAATCTTCCCTTTTGAAACTATATTTGATTTATTTATCCTCTTTTAATCTCTAGATAATATATTTATTTATCATATTACTGTTTTTATTCTCTCTTTAAAATATATTTGATTTGATTCCTTGTATATTAAATGATTAATTTTGAAATAACATTAAGTCTCAATATTATGCATAATATTTTGAATTAAATGATTTGAATTAAATGAGTATTTTCTCTAAGATTGGCACATCGAATATCATTTAATGAGTTTATTCCTAAATGTATGTAGTATAGATAATATTATGTTGTGGCTATAAAGTAAAAGAGTTGTGTTATATGAACATCAAAATTTAGATATCGTATGTGATATCGTATATGGTTCTTTCTATCTCTCACCTATAAATTGGAACCTCTTCTAATTTGTTATTCCGTCCGACTTTAACAATATTGATTATTTGTTTTTATTGTCACATTTTTCATTGATTCATTCTTTTTATTTTTATTTTTTTGATATACTCATTAATTTCATTCTTTATTATGGTGCACCATTTTTACTCTGAGTTTGATCTTTATAAACTATCTCAATTATTGTTTCCACAATTCGATGCCATTTCTTGTAAATATGATTAACTATATTTATTATTTGTTTTATTACTAGGTGAAGAATATGGTGCACCGCCCACCAAAGTGGTGCAGTGGTGCACACCACCCAAACTGCAAAGCTTGGGCCATTCAATTTGACACATAGCGGTTTGACTTTTTAAAGGTTTTTGGATCTGGTCAATTGGTCAAGATCACTTATGTATTTGCAAAAAAAATATACGATATTTTTGTATTTCCATAAAGACTCTATTTTAAATTAATTAATATGAAAAACAATTTTTTGTATGAAAAAGAAAACACCATCTGCTTCCCCAAAATAACTCGATCAAAATACATAAAATACTTAAATAACACTTTAGTGTGCATTTGGATGATGGAATTAAAAATCCCAGGGTATTTAAATGCTAGGAAATTGAACTGCTTCAATTAGATTCCCTTTATTTAAAACATTTATTGTTTTGATATAATTAAACATTTTCATTCTTCAAATATTTTGTTTGGATGGAGACATAGAGTAATTAAACAAAGGGCATGGGGAGGTCTAACAGCACTCGGCGGTGGCGGTTCGATGGCCAAAGCAAGGCCCGACGATGGTGGACGGTGACACTCCGACAAGGGCCACATGAGATGGGAACAATGAATTTTACATTGATGCATTTTAATTACTATCTAAAAATACATTACCCTCTTAAATTAGAAAAGTCTTTATTCTAATTAAAATACTTTACTCATCTATATCAAACATATTTATGTTTATAGTTTATTTTTAAATCTGTTAATCAATTGTTATAACTACCAAATCTTCTAATCAATATTTTCTTATCACTATTTCTTCTTCTTCTTCTTCTTTTTGTGAACTTTCTTATTTCTATGTAATTCCTTTTCTTTTTAGGATAGATATTTCTTAAAAAAAAAAATAGAAATGCTACTTAGTGCGAAAGCACATTCGTTAGGCAGTGTGCGAATGATGTGGCAACGTTTTTCTTTTTATGTTTTAATATATTAATTAAAATATAACTTTAAAAAATGAAAATTAGGGACGATGTGGATAGGTTGGTTGTCGCTCCGCCTTGTCTGGAGTCGTGCTTCATCTTCCTCATCCATCGTACGGGGTCGTCGCCTCCTCGCCTTATCCTCCTCTGCCATCATTTTGCTTGTGGTCATGAGCAAGAGGTTTCATGAATGTTGAATGGATCTTGTTATGTTTTGGTTACCATTTTGTTAATCCTTCATTTACCTATCTTTCATTCAGTGTGGAGGCGTGGCTGAGTTGCGTGCCTGTTGACAGAAGACGTGGCAAAGCTCTATGGAGGAGTGGTGACTGGTTCGGGCAGCGATGACCCACGAGACTCACGGATGGTGCTGGTTGTGGATCTAGGTGCGGTGACGATGGCGTCGGAGGAGTGCGGCGGCCCGTGGTTCACTACGTGACAGGTCGGTGCCTAAGGGGAGGCTGACTCTGGTGGCTGCGAGCAAGGCGACGTTGTCACTTGTCCCAGGAGGGAATGGGTGGCGGTGCTGGTCCAAGGCAGAGGAGAGGCGACGCTGCAATGGTCGTTGGTTGGTGATGGTGATCTTTCTGAGCAAGATAGTGACTATTCGTGGTGGTGACAAAAGGTGGATACCAGATGGTGATAGTTGTTTGTGGAAAGATGAAGAGAAAGTTATAGAATGTCATAGAAATTCCGAGAGACAATGAGCCTTCTTGAATCATTTTGGTGAGGCGTCATTTCCACTTCACGTTACAGAAGAAGCATATTGTTTTTTCCAAATTTTTTATATGTTATATTTTTTTATATATGTTATATTGTAATAATATAAGTAAAAGAAAAATAATAAAGAGAAGCCACGTCATTCGTTTTCAATTTGATGAATTCTCTTTCGCACCATATAGCGGTGCTGAAAAAAATATATGAGGGATTAATTATATATATTTTATTTAACGATTCTTCTATAAATTATCTCAATTATTCGCAGTTAAAGGTTGCACGATAGAAAATAAATATTAATCTAAATTACAAGAAGGATTGCTGCAAAAATAATAAAACAGATAGTAAAAACATCAATTTAAGATTGCACATAATAATGACATTATTTGGTCAAAGAAAAATTTTGAATTTTGAAGTTTAACTTTTTTTTTGTTTTGAGACAAAGGTAATCTAAAGTCATTCTTCAAATGTGAGTGAAGGATTATAGTAAAGTTTTTTTTTCTTTTTAATTAGAGAGGCAAAAAATGCCCGAGAAAAAAGAAAACTATAGAGAAAAACTAGCCTAAAACAGAAGTAACACAGGACAAGGCGATCCTAGATAAATCATCGAAGATAATCCAAATAGGTCCAATTGTGGAGAGTCCACAACATGATCTTCCATCAGCTGAGAAAGGCTCCAATTTGCAAGTCAATCGACACCTTTATTTCCTTCTATGAACATATGCTTAAAAGTAATATCTCACTCTTTAAGTTTCCAAGCTCTTATTTTGCTCACTAACCTGTTCAGAGGAGCCTCTGTCAAGGTCGTTTTATTAATAACTGGTAAGACAGATATCGGATCAGATTCAACAATAATATTGCGAATGCCCAGCTCCCAAACCATTGAAACCTCTCTCAATGCCCCATAACTCAGTTATAAGACCGTGCATTGACTTAGACGAGGGAGATGCTACATGTAACCCTCCATATTCCCATCCACCCCCACAAGTCTTTTAAATTCCTTTTATTACAAAAACACCATTAATAGTAAAAAAAAATATCTCAACTTTAATTCTTTTACCCTATTCTCTCTCATCTCCCTCCACCCCCTCAACCCAGCAATGAGAAAATAGAAGACCATCCCTGGGCTTGAATCACCATAGCAGCACCATAGGTCTTGAAGCACCAAAACAAGCAGCAAAGAGATCAAAGCCCAAAAAACAAACGAGAAAACTGATGAAGAACTAAAACTGATGTAAATAAAACCTTTGAATAGAAACCTAAACAACCGAAACAGAGAACAAAGTTCATACTTGATAATCTTCAGCCCACACTTAGAAGATGCATACATTCATACAAAGTCCTCTCCCATCAAGCGTGTAGTTGATGATTGTAGGGAACTATGCTTCCAGCGAATTAGATAACCATCAAAACAGCGGAGAGAGAGAGGGGCGGCAAACCGGTGAGGGGAGGAGCGGTAAACGATGAAGGGAGGAGTGGCGAACGGCAGTATGGAGGAGACAATTTCATTTTCATAGGAAAGAAGAAAAGATGAAATGCAGAGGATGAAGAAAGAAAGGAAGAAGAAGTGAGTGTGGGGGTGTGCGAGTAACAGAGAGAAAGGAAGGAGGAGAATTACATGGGCAATTTTGTCATTTCACGCTCTAAAATTAGAAGTGTGGGGGTAGATGAGGCAAATGTACGGGTACATGTACCGGCTCCCCTTAGACGAACACCATACCCCATGGCCAACCAAAGGCCCAAGCTGCCAAAGCTAGGGCTTTAAGCCTCTCAAAAAGCCTCTCTATCTCTACTCCATTCTCCCTGATGTGATTTATCTTTGTTGCTGTTTCTTCTCTCTTGTTATCTCTCTGTCTCTCTCCGTGCGGTCTCTATGTGGCTCAATGACTGTATGACCATCAACATCTCCATGAGCCATGACTTCACGACAGCTTCTTTGTGACCGATTGACCATACGGCCTCTCTATGCCAATGTGTCAACCCTGTCTTTGCGCGAGTTGAGTTCTCACTTCTCATTGAACAAACATGTGAATTTTGCTTTATTAGCTTTAAAAAAGTCTCACCTCAAAATTTGTTTTAGACCTCAATAGATATTGGGCTGACCCCACCATACCTTTTGATCCATCTTCCTGTTGCATCCCTAATCAAACCCCCACACCCTGCATCACCAGGATTCCCCATGGAGACATCGTCCCACATGGAACGAGAAACCACCACACATACACCGTTTCCTTTTTATTTGGAGCAGACCCATGCATGATAGGACTCCAACATGACTGTGATGTTCATGGCATAATCCCAAACCACTTTACTCCGCATCAAAGATCATTTTATTTCTCCAACGCCTAATAAGGTAACAGGCAACGTTACCCAAGGTAGTAGCCACGTTCTCTAACAGGCAAGGCCATAATGCCACAATACTTTTCCAAAGAACTGAGTCTGAAACACTTGAAAGCTCATCCTCAATCTATCATTCATCTGCATCTTATATTTACCTTTCATCACCTGAACCCACAGATTGTTCGGCCTCGTAAGCAATCCCCATGCAAGCTTAAGCAAGAAAGCCTCTATTAGGATATCTGGATATGCTTGGGAGTTGAGAGGGAAAGGGAAGGGAAGAGTTTGAGAAGAAAGTGAGGGGAATAGAGATGGGGAAGAAAAGACAGCCCTTCAAAATCTTCATCTAGTTCATTTTCTTATTAATTCCCCAAATAAGAGGGTTTTGGAGGATTTTGATTCTTTTGTTAATAAATAAACCTTATGCAGGGTAGGGGAGTATCCTCCCTTCCCCATCCCTTTCGCCCATCTTCCTCCTCAAAACTTTCCCCTCCCAAACTCCCAAAGAAGTCCTTAGGCTATGTTTAGATTGGTGGAAGAAGATAGAATTGAATGGAACAGAATGGAACGGAACGGAATGGAATAAAAAATCTATTTCATTGTTTGGATTCATTATTTGTAAAGTGAATGGAATGGAATGAATTATAATTTTTTATTACTATATTATCCTTGTTCTAAAAATATGTTAGGCTTAATTGCACTTTTGGTCCCCCAACTTTAGCTCATGTGTGATTTTGGTCCCTATTGTTTTTTTTGAGCACATTTAGTCCCCCAATTTTTTGAAAGTTGCAAAATTAGTCCCTCTATCTAATTTCCATTAATCTGTGTCCTACGTGGCAGGCCAAATGTCACAAAATAAATCCATCTGGATTTAATTTTATTATATTAAATAATTATTATATTTTAAATTATAAAATAAAAAAAGGGTCCCGTCATCTTCTTCCTCCCTGGAGGCAATCTGGATCCCCTCCAGCAAATGGCCCCTGCAGCATCCCTCATGCAACAATCAATGGTCCAAATTGCTCTCTCCCACCATCATGCATTTTTCATAAGGCCCCACATGCTGGAATTGGGAAAATAACACTGCTGCTGCACGGTGCAGCAACAGGAGGGGATCCGAATTGCCCTGGAGGAGATTCTGCAATTCCCTCTCACTGCCAAAACTCAGTAGGGTGTGAACCATCGAATAAAAAAATAATCATAGGAAATAACTTTCCTTGTATTATCGTGAAGAGATCGAAGCCTGCAAAACAATGTGAGGGCTTCATACTATACCGCAAATCAGACCCAAGGAGTCGCCGTAGCAACGACGCAGACTCGCAAGCCATCATCATGCGACTGTTCAGTCATGCGTCTTCTCCTCCTTCGTTACTGCTGCCAAGTCACACCGTCAAGTCCACCACCCCAAACAGGAGCTTTATGTGGAACACAAACGTGCCGCCGCGTCGCCATTACAGACCGTCGTCCTCCATGCAGAGAGACTAAACGTTAGAGCAGAGAAACATGAAAAGGCAAAGTGGCAAACCCTTCGTCTCCCAACAATTAAACGCACCGACCCACTAACCTCTAATTACTCTGCCACAATTTCCTATATTAAAAGTTAGAAATAAATTGTGAGCAGATTTATCAAAATGTACTGCTTTATATGGTAGAAATTAGAAATATGGTACAGTAGCTCAAAATCAAAATCTCGGATGGTGTGGTTTGGCGTGTGGGGAGAGTGAGCACCTGTCAAGTTCACTCCTTATTTATTTTAGCCCCCTCATGGATTAGGCATGGAATAGCATTGAGTTTTAGCAATGAGAAAGAAATTATACAAGCACTAAAATACATCAATAAAGGAGGAGAAAACCAGGGCGGTAGAAGATGACTTAGGACCTTTTTTTAATTTTTTTATTTTATCATTTATAATTTAATAATTATTTAATATAAGAAATCCAGGTGTACTTGTCACGTGGCACTTGGCCTGCCATGTAGGACACAGATTGATGAAAATTTGATGGAGAGACTAATTTTGCAACTTTCAAAAAATTGGGGGACTAAATGTGCTAAAAAAAAACAATAGGGACCAAAATCACACATGAGCTAAAGTTGGGGGACCAAAAGTGCAATTAAGCCAATATGTTATCAACTCTTTCACCACTTCTTGCCTTGACGCAGATTTATGATTTCCTCTATAACTGAGAATTAGTCACTTAGATGGGATTAGCGCTCAAATCTATCAAACAATATAAATTTGGAGGAAATTAATAGCATATTTATTTTCCATTCTCTTTTCCTATTATAAATTATTTTATGCTTAGGACTAGGGATGTAAATAGGACAGGGTGGGTATGGGTAGTAGCCCCCCACTCCCCACTCCGTTAGAAAAAAATTCTTACCCGTCCCCGCCCCATATCCGTGCGGGTATCCATCTTGCGGGTTCTAAACAAATTTAACAATATTTGCGGACATCAATAGATATCCATGAATATTATAACATCTCACAAAATTGAGAGTAAGAGAGACTTTTTGCTAGAGTGTGGTTCGAAAGGGAAAGAGACTTTCTGAATTGGAGAGAAAGGGGCACACAAAATTGAGAGTAACTGGAGTGTGGTTCGAAAGTGAAAGAGACTTTCTGAATTGGAGAGAAAGGGGGCACGCAAAATTGAGAGTAAAAACAGAGAGGAGGGCAGAATGGGTGATGTGCGGCTACGAAAGTTAGAAATAAAACAAGGGTATATATATGTGTGTGGGTGTGTGTTCACGCGTGCGTGCGTGCGTGAAGTGGGTAGTTTAGTAATAGTATATTAGCGGGTGCGGGTATTCGCGAGTATGGATACTATGTTACCCATCCCCGCCCCATTAATAAATGGATAGATGAAATATCCATTTAATTTGTCCGTGGGTACCCATTAAGATATCAATTTTCTATCCGTTGTGGATATTATCCGCAGGTATCCACGGGTATGGGTAAAATTTACATCCCTACTTAGGACTTACGAGTTCAACTTAGGAGTTTTTCGACTACGTGGATAGACATGAAATACCTCGTCCAGCACTCCAACCATTAAAATTATTTTTATGACCACTACAACATGTCCTGTTTCAACAGTTTCTGCTACTGAAATTTAAAAGCTTTGGCAATAATAAGGTAGCAAGAATTTTGTGAGTAGCGTGAACAGAGAGTGTTGAGGAAGGTGGGTTCAGGTAAGGAAGATGATGATTGTGTAGGATATAATAGTAATTTTATGATTTTATAAAGGTCTGATTTGTTGTTCCATCCCATTCCTCCCAAACTGGGAGGGAAGAAAAATGAAGATAAGTGATGGAATATGATGGATGGAATGAGTTCCATCGTATTCCATCCTCTTCCATCATTTTTTATACAATCCAAACTATGGAACATCATGTCATTCCATTCCATCTACCTCGACCAATCCAAACATACCCTTAGAGATCTATTAGAGATTTAGTTACATTAGTTAGGAAGTTAGTTACTACTCTCATTTGTTATATAAGCACATCTTGTATTCTTGTAACTTCACTTAATCATTTTACTCTTCTCAATCAATACATTTTCATACTTTTCTCTCTTCTCCTTTAGTAGATGCCATGTATGCTAACAGCCTCATTCATTTGACGAAACTTTCTGAAACCAAGACCCCATACTCTCTAGGAAGGCACAATGTTACCTCAATCATTTATTATCCTTTCTTTGACACTAACGTCAATTTATGTTTATGAGTTAAGTCATCAATCTCCTGTTGTTTGTTTTTTTTTTCCAATAAACCCATACTTTCAATTCGTCAATTCTAAGATCCATGCATGGTGCAATTATTAACTCAAACCTTTCATTCTTATGGTATAACTCCATACTAACCGATTTGTGTACAATGGAATGGATAGCAATGCTTAATATACCCCATATGAAGACATTTTTCTACCAGATATTTTGCTGTTAAATTGAAAAAGAAAATATAAATATATACTTATCTTACTTTTTGGCAAAGGAATGAAGGAAATCAAGGAACTCGATTACAGGGTTGGGTGAGGAAATCAAGGAACTCTATAATATACATTTCTTGCTACATACTTTCCATAAATTTGACAGTGCAGAATAAGATATAATTTCACTAGCACTTTCCAGATATGCAAACACAGAATGGTGAGTTCCACTATCTGAGGTTATTTGTGCCTGCAAGAAGATCAAACCCTCCCCCACCCCAAACCAAAAGAAGAGACAGAAACAGAAGTATAATAATATTTTTCCTTTTGGCAATAAGGAAAAGGAACTTCCACCGGATGAAGACCAAAGGAAATAAGAAATGCATATACACATCTGTGAATTCCACTATTAAAGGTTAATTGCATCATGTAATTCTTAGACAAAATTACAATAACCGGCAACATAAAACTCCTAAATAACCATATAAAATGTCCACTCTCTCACCAAGTATGAGGTCCTTGCATTTTTAACCGCTCCAGTGAAACTCATCAATAAATCACACACGTAAACTTTAACTTGAGGCTAATTTAATGTCTACTGCAAATAATGCTCCTTGTAATGTCAATGGTTTCAATGCAACTCATTCAACAAAATTACACAAGTAAACCTTAAATTTGAGGCTAATCCAATATTATCCACTGCATATCACAGCCTACAAGCATCAGATCATTGCGGAGCAAGTGCTTGTAATGATACCAGTAGAGGAAAGAGGAATAATTGCTCAGCAAAGCAAAGGTTTCACAGGAGGCAAGCCAAGTCAGCAAAAGTAGGACACGTTGACACAAGGGCTGTAAGGAGAGGTGCACATCAAGGAGTGAGCATGACAGATATAACGGAATGTAGGCAAGGGAAGAGGTCATGGATTATGTGTGATGTAATTTCCCTTCTCTCAGAGTCCCTCTTCCCTCTTCTCTGTATCGACACTATCTTTCCCGTCTCTACAATTCTAGTATTTTCATACTTAGTCTCTAGCATTGAGACTTGCTTACTATTGTACTTCCTTCCAGCCTATACACTGGAAGTTGATCTCTCCTCTCGTTGAATTCGATAAAACAGTATTATTCAGTTAATTGCCTTAGTAGACTCATTAAAGTGCTTCCATGCAATTCTTTCAACACAATAACACTAATAAACCTAAAGTTAAGATACTAATCAACTATGTCCACTGCATACAGAGTACACACTAATTACCACCTACAAGAATCAGATCCTTAAGTGCTTCATTAAATTTATCCACAAAGTTACACTAAGAAACCTGAAAGTCGAGCCTAACCCACCATGGAAAAAAAAATTAAGATCATACATATAAGCCTTCAACATTATTTTTAATTAAGTTATGGATAAATACAATTTACATTAAAACTTACATTACAATAACACTAATACTAATCGACTATGTCCAGTGCTTACAGAGTACACACTAATTACCACCTACAAGAACCAGATCCTTAAGTGCTTCACTAAATTTATTCACTAAGTTACACTAACAAACCTGAAAGTCGAGACTAATCCACCATGAAAAAAAAATTAAAATCATACATATAGGCCTTCAACATTATTATTAATTAAGTTATGGATAAATACAATTTACATTAAAACTTATGTGTACGCGTTTCCATATAGAAAAATTCAGAACTTACAAGGGCTGTGATTCGGTTTCAGAAGAGCTAACAACTGAATCATCCTTACTGACATCAAATTCAAGTTGGTTTATTTCATCATCAGAGCTAACTACTGAATCATCCCTACTGACATCAAATTCAAGTTGGTTTATTTCATCATCACTCACATATAGCGTCAGTTGCTCCCTATAAATCCCTGTCTGTTCTTCCAAAAATCTCTTCTGAGACTCATGCTGCGTGATCGTCCACTGCAATGACTCAATCACTTCTTGATCATAATCCAGTCTCTGCTCAGCCATTCTCTCAAACTGATTGGCTTGAATTTCTGCTGAGCTCTTCTCTCTCTGAAGGCGCAAAATCATCGCCATTGCCTCCTCCGCAGACGATGAAGCTGCTGTTCTTTCCTTCTCAAGCTCTGCACACGCTGCATTGGCCTTTTGCCTTTCAATCTTCACCAATTTTCTCAGCGTCATTACATCGAATACCTCGTCCTCATCAACAATCTCTCGTTCATTCTCATCCTTCCCTTCCAAACCCTCATCGGAATTAGCATTCCCTTTCTCTCTGGCAACACCAGAACTCATCTTCTCAATCGGAGAATCCGCATTCTGAGTAGAAGATTTCAAATGGTCATCACACCCTTCTTCCAAAGGTGCAATCTTTGAGTCAGAAACTTGGGAAAACCCGTTTTCCAAACAGAAACGAATTCTGGGTATACCACCAAAGTCGCTTTGGAAGCGTATCAAACTCTTGGAATACCAACCAAAACACAAAACCTTGAAACAGAACCCGAACATGAGAAACATGCCGAGAAAGTTGAGAAGCTTGGAGATGCAACCGAGAAGAACATACCCACATCCAAATTCTGTCAGAAAATTGAAAGAGGAAACGATATCCATGAAAGAGAAAAAAAGAAGAGAAACCTCTGATGATGACGATGATGGCAGTGAAGAAGAGAGTGAATAGGAGTCAGAGTCTGCATCTGAGGCTGAAGGGAGATTTTGACGGAAGAACCAATCTTAGCGTGCAAGGGAAAAGGGATGGGAGAGGAAGCAAGTTTGAGAGAAGATGGGAATTTTGTGAATGGGGAAAGAAGAAAAGTGATGTGATTGTGATGTTGTTGTTAGTGTAAGGGAAGAGACTGAAAAAGGGAAGCATTACAAATTTGGAGGGAGTAACGGTGCGTTTCATCACGGTTGCATTGCATTGCATGGAATCGCAGAGGGGAAAGAGAGATAGAGAGGAAGAAGAATCTAGGAAGATGATGCGCAGAAATAGATGATGGTGACTTGGACCATTTCAGATAAATATTATTGTTTATGATTCACTCATCAAAACACCAAACATTTTTATAAAAAAAATTATAATTATATTCAGTTAATATGAAAATGTGGATAAATAATTTGAGGTAATAATAAAATTATTCTACAAACTAAAATCACAATTAACTACATAATACATGTACAAGTTTATTTTTTCTATCAATTACTCCTGGTCCTATATATAATAGGCAAAACCCTAAAACACACAGACCAAGGAAATACATTGAAATAAGCTATTTGTAATTAATATTCATGTAAATCTACAAATTTAACCCTTCAATAATTAATGAACAAATCTACTTGTATTGAAAGTTGCACTGTCTCATAAATATAAACCCTATTATAAATAAGGGTAAAATTAGAAATGAACATTTAATATTTGTCAAAATACATGCATGTCTCTTATATTTTGGACCACAAAAAAGTAGTCATTTGCCTCTTATAATAAGGACCGGAGGGAGTATTATTATTACTGGAGTAAAGGCTCATTTTGATTCTTGACAATTTTCGAGGTACCCAATTTAGTCTTTTAGAAGAAAAAAAAAAAGCCAAGGACACGTTAGTCTCTTTGTTGATGCCCGTTAGGAAGGATTAATTAACTCTATAATGTGTTCATTAAATTGCCATACTATAACGTTATTTTCCATGGTGGAAATTTTTTAAAAACTAAAAATTGAATTAACCAAAACGTAGTCGTCCAACATCTTCTTCTTCCTTAGAGCAACTCCAACGTCGGTTCCAACGTCGGTTCCTTAGCAAGTTCCTTAAGCTAAGGAATCGTGTCTTAAAAAAATTTGCCATTGGAGGAGGCTGACTTGGCACTGTAGGTTCCTTATTTTTAAGGACCGTTCCTTATCTAAGGAACGATTCCATAGCTTTATTTTAATGCACAAATATGGACAACTGCAACCAAAATAGGAGGGAAACAAAACTGATTTGATGAAAATCAGAAGAAGAAGAAGATGAACCAAACATGATCTCAAGGCAAAAAAAATTGCAGCATCATTGAATGAAGAAATTTTGACACCCAGAAATATAATATCAGTAAAATATAAAAAACATAATAAAAAAAATTTGAATTTGAAAAACCCCGATCTGCCTTGCTTGCTCATCGTTGTTCTTGCCGTCGCCGGAGATGCTCACCATCGTCGTGCCGTCGGAAACCGTGATTTGTGAGGGGACGTCGTGATCTGGTGGTTTGTGAGGGGAAGTCGTGATCTGGAACTTGTAAACCCAGATCTAAACCCCAAGACCATAGATCTGCCTTCCCTGTCGCCTTTTGTCCACCGTCGTGAAGGTCCTCGTCGCGCCGTCGTGTTCAGCCTTCTCCCTTGCCCAGATCGCGATGAGAAGATTTGAGGGTTCGATGGTGATGAGAAGAAGAGAAAACAGAGGGCGAATCTTGTTGGTTGATGGCAAGAGATTTGAGGGGTGAAATTTGGAAGATGTGAGGATTGTGGTGATGAGAAGAAATGAAGACAGAGGGGTAGGTGATGAGAAGAAGAGGACGACGTGAGATAGGGGTGAGTTTTTGGCAGAAAAAATGAAGGGAGCGTAATTTTGGGTTTGGGCCAGTAATTTTTTTAAAAGAAAAAAGGAGTTCCTTAAAATAAAAAATTATAAAAACATGGGTTCCTTAAAATTTCAACCATTGGAGCAAAACATGAGTGAGTTGCTTAAATATGATGTGGCACTGTGGGGACCATTTTTTAATGTTTAATAATGGATAAGGAATCCAAAATAGGTTCCTTAAAAAAACACCAATGGAGATGCTCTTATGAAAATACAAACTCTAATTCAACTGTTGCGAACTTGACGAGTTTCCATCTATACGGGGGTATAAGTTTTCTCCACACCCCCAACTCCCTATCAAGATCAGCCTCAGTGAACCCATAAAGGGCAGGGTCCAAATCCATAAATCCTCAGGGGTCTCCCTTTCTTCTAGACTCAATGGATCTAGCTTGGCCTTCATGTGGCCATTAACCTGATATGCCCTCACCATTAACAGCAACCTCATACTCTCTTGGATTGTTTAACCAGAAATCCTAGGGGATGTGGAAGCTTGACTCACAATGTTCCTAAAGAAATTGTCCCAAGGCTCATTAGTATTGTAATTGATATCTTTGCCTCCCTTCACCAACCCCACCGACATTAATTCCTCTCCTTCAGCCCCAAACTTTTCCAATCTTCTCACCAACAAGAAACCTAACTCCTTCCCACTTTGTCTTCTTCCTTCTCTGTTACTGAGGGACTTGCTCACCACCAAGTTCTAACTTGCTAACTGCCAACGTCAACAGTTCGTATCTCTATTCAAATCAGCCACAAATTCGCGAATTAGACGAGTTTGGGGTTTCAGAGTTGTTAATCCGAGTGACACTTACACTATGTTTGGTACCACTGAAAACAGAAGGAAAGAAAGAGGGGGGAAGGACAAGGGGGGAAAAGGTTGTTTTCCCTCGTTTGGTTGCCAGTGGAAAAGGGAAGGAAGGAAGATTTTTTGTGGGCCCCACGTCCCAAATTTTTTCTCGCAAGATGAGCGGAAAACTTGAAGGAAACATGAGATTTGAGCGAAAAGACCTAAATGCCCATTCTACTTTCTCTTATGCTCTTCACTCATCTGAAGCTCCCTCCTCTTCCTTTTCTGTACTTGTTTTTTCTTGCTGAAATTTTTTCCAGAATTTTATAACTGGGTGTCTTTTATCTTCTGGTTAAGTTAGAGATAGGTAAGCTTTGACATGGGTTTGGCCCAGTGTTACATAATTCGCTCAGGTCCCATGCGAACTGCGAATTGGTACTCACGAACCAATTCGCGGTACTTTTGCGTACCAATTCGCGCTAATTCCCTCTTCAATTCGAAGAAATGACGAATTCCTGAAGTTTCCCTCTTTTAAGCAGGTTGTTCTGGTGGCTATGGTGATTTTGTGGTGGGGGAGGGAGTTAATGAGGGCTTGGACGCGTGGTTGTTGAAGGAGGTAGGTTATGGTGGTTTTGATGAAGGTTGAGAGTCAGCATGGCGGTTGTAGGCGGAGCAAGGTGGCCGGAGTTGGTGGCAGCACAATGATAGGTTGAAAGACTAAGATGTGGGAGAGATTCGGAAGATGCAGAATAAGAAAGATGAAAGGTCAGAGATGGGAGAGAGAGACAGGGAGGAAAAGTGGGAGACATTGGGAAGGGATAAGATGCTTCAGCTTTCATAACTCCTTTTTCTTGTAAATGACTGACTATTAATTATTTTTCTTGATAAGAGATACATAATTGAAATAAGAAATTTTTATTTTTGAAAATGATGAAATTACTTCTAAAATTAAATTAATTTTGTATTAAAAAAATAAAAAAAGTTAATCAATGTATTAATATTTTAATTATTTTTTTCATGATATTTAAATTTTATATTATGTGATTTATAGATGACAAAATTTTATTGATAGCGTACCGAATAACGTACCGACTATGTATACCCCTCACATACCCATATTTCATAAAGCAACGTACCGCGTATCGCGTCCCCGTACCCGTACCGGAGAGTATTGCGAACCAGGTAACTATGGTTTGGCCATCATAGCCATGGCTCTTGTTTCCCACATGTGAGAGCAATCCATCGGAGCACGTCACCATATCAGAGGCCCTGCTGGTAGGAGGAAAGGTTGTCTCGATACATTCGCAGTAGAGCAAAAATGAAAAAGAATCACAGCTGCACTGTTAACATTAACAAATGCCTATATTTTCTGTCAAAAAAAAAATGCCTATTTTGGGGGAAAACTCTGTTGTTATTCTCTTCAATGTTAATTTATTTTATTTTTTTGATAAGCCTCTTCAATGTTCTAATGAAATGCATTTCTTAAATTTCAATATTAAACCAAAATAAATGCAGTTGGATCGACTGCCCATTTATATCACTTTAGCATTTGTCTGTGTCATTTGATTCACTCTTTTCTTGGTTCAAATAATTTTCTGTTACTTTTTTATTTTTTGACTTCATTTGACATCAAAATGTATAGCATATTGTGATTTTAAAGTAATAATTGTCGTTATTACTATTATGTTCCTAGGTATGTTCTTCTCCTAGCTATCCCAGGACAAGATGCGTACTAGGGTGAACATTTTTAGAATTGGGTTGAATAGCTTGTCTATGATTTCATAATTATCTAACTTAAAAAATATTAACGAAAATATGTTACGTCAAAAAAAAAATGAAAATATGTTAAATATAAAATTTTGAGTTTAAAAAAAAAAAAAAATACATTTGGAGAAATATTTCTTAATTTTTTAAGTCAATAAATTGTATCAATTTGGTTCAATTGAAAAAAAAACAAAAATCTAACTTAAGGGTATTTATGTCATTTCAGAAATATACATTTTCTATCCTCTTATTTTCTCCTCAACCAAACAAGAGAAGAGAAAAGTTTTAGTTTTCTTTCCTTTCATTTTCTCTTCAACCAAACAACCAAACAATCTTCCCATTTTCCACTGTTTTTCTTTCCTTCTCCTTTCTTTCCTTTCACTTTCTCTCCTATAACCAAACATAGTGTTAGTTTTCCAGGGGAGGGAATGTTTGGGGATTAATTTGGGAGTCAAAACGACATCGTTTTTCATCTAAGGGCCATGTTTCATTTTAAAAAAAAATCACTTGGGCTACCTAACAGAAAATTGGATGAGTTAACAGTCCACGTCAACAAACTAATGGATCATTCCTAATAGACATCAACGGAGGGACTAACGTTTCCCTGATTTGTAATTGTCGAGGACTAACGAATGAGTTTTTTTCTTCTTAGAGACTAAATTGGGTACCTGAAAAATTGACAGAGGCCAAAATGGGCCTTTACTCTTAATTGCAGTTTTGGTCATTCTACTATTGGTCAAGTGCGATTTTGGTCCCTAAAGTATTTTTCGTGCACATTTGGTCTCCTGTTTTTCCAATGTTGCAAATTTGGTCCTTTTGTCAATGTTTGTCAATTTTTCAATGATCAACATAGAGGAACCACTCATGTAAGCACACAGAACTACTACTCTTAACGTATAAAACATCGTTTTGAGCTTTTGTGGTAAAGGATCATGTGGTAAAACAAAAAAAATCCCAAAAGGAGGGATAAAACCAGTAAATAGTAGAGGGGAACTACTGGATAATGTTGAATCATGGATGTAGATGAGGGAGAATCTCAACTAGAGGTTGTGTATGCTTAGAGGAGTGGTTCGTCTATGTTGATCATTAAAAAAATTGATAGATATTGGACAGAAGGACCAAAATTGCAATATTGAAAAAACAGGAGGATCAAATGTGCACGAAAAAAACATCAGGGTCCAAAATCGCACATAACCAAAAGTAGGGGGACCAAAACTGCAATTAAGCCAAATAAAAAATAGGGTCCACGTTCCTTAAACTTTAGTCCATTTGCAAATAGACATCTTTGACTATTTTTTTCTTCCTAATTAATCTTTAAGCTCCTATTATCATAAAATTAATCATTCAACTATCCCCTGAAGGATAGCCCAGTTGGTATGGGCTGGCTGGGACATGAAGGAGTTTTAAGCTGGAGGTATAGGGCTCCGATCCCTGCCACTAACAAATCCCCCTCCCCCTAACATATTAAACACTAACAATAACAATTTACCTATAAAAAAAATCATTCAACTACCTTTTTTTACCCAATTAGTCCTTAAACTCTTATTATTACTAAAATCAATTCATCCATTCATTTTGCTTAAATTTGAAATTGTACGCTTCTATTCTCCTCTTCTCCCCCTCCGTTCCTCCTTGTTGCTTTTTTCATTCACTTCTTTTATTCTTCTCTTCAAGTGCGGTTCAAGATCTGCAAGTGGTGGTCAATTCTGAAAAGATGACTACGATACCGTGTAAGCTGGAACAATGATAAAGTTAGGCATGAAGCTATTAGCCATGACTTGGTGGTGATTGGGCGTGTCTGATGGAATAGAAGCGAAATGAAACAGGAGAATAAGAGAATAAAAGCATATCAGAATTGATTTAACTAATAACAGGATTTTAATGATTGATTAGGACTAAAAAAATAATCGAAGGATTGATATTACTAGCAGTAGAAATTTAAGGACAAATTAGGAGGAAAAAAAAAATTTGAAGTTATTATTTGTAAATGAGCTAAAATTTAGGAAATGTATGTACACTTTTAGCAAGTCTATGCCTCCACAAACCACAAGACCTGATTTCAATCCACTAGAAATTTCAAAAATCAAAACCAAAATCCACGAAACCTTACATCCAACAAATCTCGTCTCATCTGGACTTAATATATAGAAGGATTATTTAAATTTCAAATTCGAAAATGACAAATGACACCAATTTTGATTTCTATTTGGTTCCCTCTATATTGTTCAAAGTTCAAACTAAAAAGTTTCAAAACCAAGACCACGGGAAACTCGATCTGCTTCTGCCCCATGTTTGTGACTGAAAATTGAACACAAGAACAAGCCTCCCTCGGATTTATTACATGATGAATAACCAAATATATTTTACATGAATAACCAAATCAACATATATATCCCCATTTATGTCATCAAAGAAGCACACAATTTCAAAATTGAAAATAAAAATCAACAGTATCAACTGAAACAAAAAATCTCTACATTCTAATAATTTAGACTAACATGGTAAATGATAGGCACGAATCAAGCACCAGTAGTAGTGGTTCCCTTCAACGCCTTCTTCAATTCACCACTCGCATCTGCCTCCATCGACGAAGATTTCTTCTCATTCTTTCTCCCTTCAGAGCTCTTCCTCTCCAACTCTCTGTACTTACCACCAACCTCCGGACCTCCTCCGCCGCCGATCTCTCGCCGGAGATCCTCCACGGCGTTCCTTAGCAACCCGTTCTCCGCTTGCAGACCCTCCAACTGCTTCTTCACCGTCAAACACGCCTCCGCCACGTCAGCATTCGCCGCAGAAACCGCTCCGGCGACAACCTTTTTCGAGTCACCACCACCATCCACAAGCTCCACCCCGATCTTATCCATCACCAGAAACGGAATCTTCTGAAACGACATCCCGCTCGTCGTTTTGACACCACCGCTGTTCAGCTCCGCCGGAACCCTAAATCCCCACCGGAAATTCACCGCCGCGCGTCTCATCACGGGGAGAGTCGTCCTCGCCGCGACCTCCATGCCGGAGAACAAATTCGCAATCGCGCCGGCGGCGGGAGAGTCGTTCCCAAAGATCGGAACCTTCTCGCGAGAGAACGAAGCACCGATCATCATCGGCGATTCCACCACCTCGATGGAAACGTCGTCGTCTGAACCAGCACAATTGTGGGACCCACACCGGTTCTTATTATCGAAAACCGATGACTGCGATTTCTTAAACGAGAAATCCCCAAACCTTGGTTTGAAGTGAAGCATGAAGATAGGAGTAGGAGTAGAAGTAGCGATATTAGGGTTTGCGTTGTTGCGAGTGGGGAGGTTGAACTCGCAACTCATGAGCATCGAGGTTGAGAGGGGAGAACCGAAGGGTCCGGTTCCGGTTTTGACGATGAGGGAGAAGGGATTGAGAGAGTCGTTGGGTCTGTAAGCGAGTTTGATGGAGGGTCCTGATTGGAAGAAGGTGGCGAGGTTGAGAGTGAGTTCTTTGGAGTCGCCGGCTACGATGCCGGATTGGAAAGGCATGCCGAGGATGTTGAGTGGGACTTTGGCCCTCAACAGTGGCTTTTGTTCTTCGCGGAATTTGAGAGAAGCTTTCATTGTGTGTGGTTGGTTGCTATATTTGGGAAATTTGGGGTGATGCTGAGAAGAGAAAGAAGGAACCCTAGGTGTGTGATTTGGGTGGCGGTGATGTTTGATTTTGTTGTTTTATAGAGTTTCTTTTGAGGGAAATTGAACGTTTGAAAAAGAGTGAAATTGGGGATACTTGGCGGAGATTCCGCCAAAACTCGGTTGCATTCGGCAGTGACAGTGTGCTGTGCTGTTGTTGAAATCTGATTCTGCGGGTCCGTTAAGTTTAGGCGCTTCAAAGCTCACATTGGTAAAGGCTCAAAAATCAAACAAAATGGTGTATTCACGGGGAAAAAAAATCAAATTGGTGCTATTAAAGAATTGTATAATTGGAGCACAAAAAAAGAAGAAGAGAGAATTCTATAATAATTTATTTTTTGTATGAAAGATTAACTCACCCAAAAAGGAGAGAGTATAAATAGGAGGATCGGGGATCCTGTTACACTAGGTTTGGATTATGAAAGAAAATGGAAGGAAAGAAAGAGGAAGGAAATAACTAAAGTAGAAAATTTGAAAATGAGATGAGTATTTATTATTTAGTTGTTTGATTGAACAAAAAATGAAAGGAACTAAAACTAAAGTTACGAAGAAAAACAATAGAGAAAAAGGGGAAATGAACTCGAGAGTAAAGTGAGCAACTCACTCACATGTAGGTTCAACCTAAAAACACACCCCTTAGGAAAGAGAAATGATTTTTGTACATCTAGAATGTGACATCATACGGTGTTCCTTTGTTTTTTTGGGTATTCTTGGTATGCGTGTATACAAAAGATGATGACAAGCAAGTGAGATATAGAAATAAACATATACGGTGTCACATATGGTGTCTAAAATTTTGTGTTCAAATAACACAACTCTTAAAAAAAACCATGCGCAGAAACATATTGCAGATACAAAGTACCAGTTAAGGGGCAACTCCTCTACCCACAGATGCAGCTATGTTCCAATCACTATGATTCGAATCCTGAACATATGGTTAAATGACCCAAGCTACTAGCCACTTGAACCACACCTTGTGAGTTTTTTTTGCCTTATTTGATAGTCCCTTTTTTGCCTTATTTTTGTTGTTAGGTCTATAGGAATATAGGATGGTGATCAAAATTCGCCAGCAAAACCACAAGAATATTTAGGAAAGGAGAAAAAAAAAGAAAGGGACGTTATGTGCTAACGAAGTTGGGAAGGACAGACTGCAGGGAAAAATGCATTTTTTTAGACATAATAATGGATTCTGATTCACGATTTCTATAACTTGGCCGATACTGCTAACATAATTTACATTTTGCTAATAAAGTAACCCGTGATTGTGTCATCTATATATGAAAAATTAATTTTCGGATCAAAGTGATGATTAAATAAAACCCTTTATCAAAATGGTGAGTGCAGGATTTGAATCCCTAACACACTTATTGGTATTGCAGAAAAGAGAGGGGAAGAAAGTGTGAGGAAAGAAAAGTAAAGGAAGATCATGTTTTCCCTTGTTTGGTTTAGAAAGAAAAAGAAAAGGAAAGAAAAACATTAAGTGGGTCCCACCCCAAAATTCTTTCCTCCCAGATCGGGGTGAAAACTGGACGGAAAGCTTTATTGGGTGTCAAATGACTAAACTGTCCCTATCGTCTTGCTTCTATACCAAGCGCGGGTTGCGTATTATTAAATCATTACATACAAAGCTTTCTCTTTCTCTGACATGCAGCTCCCGTCTAGCCTCTGCCCACCTCTCTCAATTCATTTTTTTTTTTTTTGAAAATACCTCTCTCAATTCTAAAATACCATCCTCGTATATGTACATATAATATCTGTATGTACTTATAGTGAATTGTGATAGTTTAATTTGTTGCATATGTTCATTCTTTCCCTCTAGCAAAGGCTGTAATGAATAATAGAGATATAATTTGAAAACCTTTTCTTTTTCTTTTTATTTTATAAGTATTAATTTTATTTAATTTATCTTTAATTCTCACTGTGTGTATTTCTTTTATTTTTGCATTAGAGTATATTTTACGTTTTTTCCTATTTATTGCAACATATTTTTATTTAAGGATATTTATGTCATTTCACAAGTATATTTTTTTCTTTCCTCTCACTTTCTATTCAACCAAACAAGAGGAAAGAAAACTTTTACTTTTCTTTCCTTTCATTTTCTCTCATACCAAACAACTAAATAATCCTCTCATTTTCTACTTTTTTTCTTTCCTTTCTCTTTCTTTCCTCTCACTTTCTTTCCTTCCACTTTCCCTCCTACAACCAAACATAGTGTAAAATTTGTCCGTGGGCAATAGTGTGCTCTGGACATATGCACATGCAAGGTCCTTAGTTGAAATTACTTTGTAAATTACTTTTAGCTTTCTATAAGAATAAAAAAAAAAATCTTTCACAATAATTCAAATATAATTAAATTTTAATCCATTTAAATTTGCTCTTTGGACCATCTTCTAGCGGGTCTTCAAATGTTGTCATTTTATGATGCGACGTATAGTTCCTCATAGTCTTGGTTACCATCCTCTGTACCAAAAATGTCATTGAAAGAATTTAACTTTTTATATAGTTGATTTCATAGTCGAACTCTTTATAAATAATACAACACATGATTGACTGATTAAGTTTAGTTTTAATCCATTATAGTTGTTAGGAAATTTCTCAATGTCTACATTATTTAAAGAGATTGACATCTTAAATAATTATTACCATCGTCAATCTATTTTTCAAAAAAAAAAAAAATTGCTCACACAATTATTAGATGATAATGTTGAAAGACTTACACTGACAATAACATAAAATTTAAAAATTAACATTGATAGTACTAGCACCCATTATGAGCTAAGTTTTATTATTTGTTCCTAGATGTATGGAACAAAAAGAAGTCCAACCATGTCTAGCCTAGGAAGCAATCTTCTAATTTCTCTAGAATTATTTTAGAGAGTTTTCAATATCTATAACAAACCGATATTTAACGTCCCTATTTATTACCCTCTTAAGTGCTTCATTTGCATACTCGATTGGTATCACCTCTATATTTGGGTATATCGCGTTTGCAACACAGAAGTCAATCATCTCTTGTGTCTCTTTTGTACCACCAGTGACACTTCCTGAAATTGTTCTCATACCTGCCAAAAAATGATGATGCATTTTCATTTCCACTTCTTCAAACTACCAAGCTATACTTAAGTGAAAGAATTACATGAATAAAATCGATCATTTCCAATAATTTTTCTAGCTACATACCAAGAATAAGGTTTGCAGGGCTGAATTTGACTTCACTTGGGAACCCAACTAGGACTAAAACACCAGATGTCTTCAATAGTGCCATGTAAGGATCAAAAGGGTGATCACCAGATGCTGTATCAATTATAAAGTCAAATGACTTAGCCAATGCCTGCATAGGAATCCCCATAAGTTTTAATAGAAAAAAATGTCAGTACTCTCTTCATGGTCTAAGGAAAATGGTAGTACTTGGTAGATGCTTTTATGTTGTACTTACCATCATCTGCTCTTGGTCAGACGAAACAACAAAATTGTCTGCACCAAGCAGACTCAGAGCCTCTTCTTTCTTGGATGTGCTAGAGCTGAAAACTGTTACATTCAACCCGAATGCTTTTCCAAATTTCACAGCCATATGACCGAGGCCACCAAGACCAACCACTCCTAGTGACTTGCCAGGCTGATTCATCTTGTGGCGCATCATGGGAGAATAAACAGTAATTCCAGCACAAAGCAAAGGAGCTGCTGAAGCCAATGGATAATTTTTGGGTATCATGAAGCAATACCTGTAGATGCAAGACTAAATTTGACATAAACTCCAGCAGGGTACTACTTAGTTGAGATGAATTCAAACACGTACTCTCAACATTGAGTAACAGGTTTAAATGTATAAAGCTCAGAATAATTTCAAGAAGTAAAAGACCAATTTAATTACAGTTGATATGTAACTAACATCTATTAAGTTCACCTTTTGTGGACTATTATGTAACTGGAATAACCTCCCTTTGTAATTGTACCATCAACATCAACACCATTAAAGGGATAAACTGATCCCTTCACACAATGAACTTCTTGTCTTTCATTACAATACTCACAATCCCTGCAAGAGTTGACATAAGTCCCCACTCCAACATGGTCACCAACATTGAAACGTTGGACACCGGAACCAACCTTTTCTACAATCCCAGCAATCTCATGTCTGATATGCAAAAAAAAAAAAAAAAGACAGATTAGTTTTACTAATAGTAAATTGGATAGTCACTCGTACAGAAAATTAAGCCCACCTACCCAGGTACTAGAGGATATTTGGAATCACCAAGTATATTCCTTGTCCAAACAACATCAGCATAACAAATTCCACAGTGAGTAATTTTTATGTAAACATCGTCATTGCCAAGAGCCCTGGGCAACAATCATTGTCATATGATCAAGAATCAAGCAAATAATTTAGTTGGTATATTTTCGAAGAAAAAGAAAACCCCTTCATTCCCAATCCCCCCAACAAAGGAAAAAGGAAAGAAATTGGTCATTTATTAGAAAATAGTTACTTCTACTCAACAAAGTGGAATGATAATATGCACATGCCTGCGACTGAATTTGCAAGGTGATAGAACTCCAGATGCATCTCTTGCCGCCCATCCTAGGCAATCTTCATTGACACCTTCAGAACTGATTGTTTTCTACTCCATCACAATGCAAATAGGCATCAATTTTCTTGTCATGAAGCTAACATGAGGAAATTATACATGAAATTTCAGGTCATTATCCTCTTTTAAATGCTAATAAATCAGAGAAGTTGGGGACAAAGAATGTCACTGTTGACATGGAGAAATGTTGGCACTACATAAAACGAGCATGGTAAGGAATGGATAATTAGTTATACGGAATAAGCTTCTGCCTTTCTAGCAAAACAAAAAGTTAAGAGAGCAAAACAAGAAGCTTTACTTACCAACCAGATTATGAATTTGAAAAATCGATTTGTAATGAAAAGAGCAAGAATTCTGCCTGCAATAATAATAAACAGAACCATATCCCAGTTTATATGTTATGCCCAAAATCACCATCATCATGATAACCAATTAAAATTCATCAAGAGAAGTGTAAAACAAAAAAATATATATATATTTAAATATACAATTGCAAAAACAAACTTAAAATGCAATCCGAATTCATCAATCAGCATCAATTATCAAAGGTGTAGATGAGATAATAATTGGTTTGCAAAAAGCTCATACTACCCAAACACACACAAAGGCCTAAAGCAGTAACAAAACACCGAAATCATTGAAAATTTGAGTTATATGATAGTTTATCTATCAACCCCATTTTGGTATTATCATGTATAAATACCGTGTTAGTATAAAAGAGTTCATTTCAATGAGTAATTGTTACCAATCCCATTGTTGTGAAGTTGTGAAATGTGATTTGTGAGATTAACTAAAAGACAGAAAAGAAGAAGGAGTATCTAATTTGGTCCCTGAAATTGTGAAGTAATATCAATTGGTCTCTGAAATTATCAAAATTTCAAATTAGTCCCTGAAAGTATAAAATGGTGATCAACTTAGTCCGTCCGTTAAAAATCATATGGACTAAGTTGATATTAAATTTGTATTATCAAGGACTTAATTGATATTAAATGAATAAAATGAGAAACCAAATTGATACTAATTTATCGTCCAATAACACTTTTAGAATTTCGATAATTTCAAAATACCAAGTTGATACTACTTTTTCAGGACCAAATTGTATTCAGTAAGAGAAGAAGTGAGGTTTCGCAAAAAGAGATTAATGGAGGAAAAGGAAGTCACCTATGCGTATGTTTCTCGCGTTAGGCCTTGTTCTTCATCCCCACCTTCAGCAACGAAGACAACCTCGTGTAGTGTAGCATCTGCAAATGATAGACAAGAGAATAAAAACAACAACGGATAGAGGATAATGACGTGCATTTTGTTTTTTCTTTTAAAGCTTATCTTTATCTGAGAAAGCGCAATTATTTCTTGGCCATTTTGGCATTTTGTAAATATACATAAATATAAAATCCAACTTATTTATTCAATTTTGTCGGAAAAAAAACTTATTTATTCAATTAATAAAACTTTATGAGAAATTATTGACATTCCGGCTTCAACATTTTTTATTTATTCTCTCTTTTAATTGTTTCAAAATTCAGTCACCAAAAATAATAATTATTAATTTAATCTATCCCATGTTAAGTTGGATCCCGTCTTCCTGAGATTTAAACCTATGAAAAAAAATATCACTAAAAAAGATCTTCACTCAAATGTTTGACATTATCATAAGAGATTCCTTTATTGTCAATTGACTAGGAAATATCATGGGAAAAAAAAAAAAAGACTTGACTGCACTTTTGACATCCTTATTGTTAACCAGGTATGATTTGAGAATTCTTGTATTTTTTTAGCACATTTGGTCTTCCTATTTTTTCAATGTTGCAAATTCGATCCTCATCATATCCAATGTCTGTCAAATTTTCAATGATCAACAGAGAGGAACTACTGCTTTAAGCGCATAGAACCTCGAGTTGAACTTCTTTAGTAAAGGATCTTGTGGTATACAAAAAATGATCCCGTAAACGAGGAATGAAATCGATAAATGACAAAGACAAACCATTGAATTATTGAAACCATTAAATGACATTGATGACACATTTGGATGGAATTATATTGGATGTGAAAACTGCACAAAGAAACTAATACAGGGAGGAGATCAACACATGCGTCCCAGATGTAACAAGCCATAAAAGTACCCAACACCAAGGCAAGACGTATCAAATGCTTCCTTTCTTAGTTTCATCATATTAAGCTT
The DNA here is from genome assembly GCA_035048595.1 of Echinosophora koreensis. NCBI lineage: Eukaryota > Viridiplantae > Streptophyta > Magnoliopsida > Fabales > Fabaceae > Echinosophora > Echinosophora koreensis. The sequence continues at coordinate 1,228,505 of JAPCYP010000103.1, forward strand.
ACAATAATAACTTGGATAAAAAGTTCTATGTTCAAGATTCAATTGAAATCTCTCTCTCTCTCTCTCTCTCTCTCTCTCTCTCTCTCTATGAGACGTTTCTGAGTCTTCTCTCTTTGTGAGACAATCTTCTTTCTTCGTTCTCTTTTGACTATGGTGGACGTTTGTTTTAGCAACCTATCCCTGGCGGGTGATGAGGAGGAGGGAATTAGTCTTCAGCCTGAAGGTGGGGGTACTGGGGTGCAGGAAAATATTCGGTTATGACTAGTGGGACGTTTCCTCACTGACAGGCCAATAAGAGTGGTGGCGATGAAGGAGGTGATGGCGGGCATATGCGGTCGATGAAAAGGGTGGCGATCGAGGAAGCCTCTTCAAATCTTTTTCTGTTTCAGTTTGCTAATATAAAGGATTTGGAGTGGGTTGCGAAGGGTGGACCGTGGACTTTCCATAACCATTTGCTAATCCTTGGACGTATGCAAGTTGGGGTCCCCCTACAGAATATCCCTCTGCATCACATCGAGTTTTGGACACAAGTTCATAATCTTCCAATTGGTTTCATGACGGAGATGGTGGGAATTAGGCTGTTGGGAAACTTCATTGGTGAATTTGTGGAGTATGACTCCTCTAATAACTCAAGTATTTGGCGTAATTATATGTGCATCCGGTTAAAGTTGACCTTCGTGTGCCGCTGAAGAAGGAGAAGAAGGTCAGGGTGGTTGGTGGTGAGTGGTGCTTAGTGGATTTCAAGTATGAAAAACTTGGAATCTTTCGTTTTGTATGTGGTTGTTTAGGTCAAATAGAGCAAAAATGTGAAGTCCTTTTTGCGATGGCAGTGGGCGATGGAGTTAGAGGGTGGAGTTTTGCACTCCGGGCGGAGCCTCGCTGATCAGCTTCTGGTGGCGGCGGCGGCAGCCGTTGGCTTAACGAAGATAGGGGTACAACAAACCCTAATGGTAATGCTTTTAATGCTATGGAATATCAGGCGCATGGTAAGGGATCAGATTTAGGTGGATCAAATTTGAATTCAAGAGAATTCAAAGCTAGTAATTCGGTGAGTAACAACTTTATGATGGCATCTCTTGTTTCAAATCACTCAATTAACGAGTATGGCGATAGTGCCGGCAAAAATAAAGGACACGTGCGCATGGACTTGGAAAGACTGGATAAAGGGAAATCAGTTGCGATTTGTCCTGATGAGGCAGCGAATTTTCACATTTATGATAATGTGGTGGCAATTAATTCCCTGTATGTTCCCTTCCCTGAAGAAACCGAGTGGGTGCATGGGTTGCATGGTGTATGTAAATGTAAAAAGGCAGATGGCACACTAATTGAAGAAGAGGATGATTATTCCAACAGCACCATGAACCATTTTTTATCGGTAGTTCCTGGTATCCAGGCCTATCGGGAGCAATGACGATCCTTAGCTGGAACTGCCGAGGCATGGGTCACCTGAGTGTAGTTCCTGCTTTGAAGAACCTGATCTGGTTGCATAAGCCGAAAGTTATTTTTTTATTTGAGACTTTAGTTAATGCTACAAAAATTGAGGAATTCGGAGGAGGATTGGCTATGATGGTGGTTTTGCTGTGGATAGGGAGGTCTGTGGGGGTGGTGTTGCTTTCTTTTGGAAAAATTCTATGCGTTGCCAGATTTCTAGCTTCTCTCTTCATCACATTGATGTTCTGGTTGATGATGCTACTAAAGGGAAGTGGCGTGTTACTGGCTTTTATGGTTACCCGGAGCGTACCCGTAGAAGGGAGTCTTGGGATCTTTTGAGAAGGTTGGCTGGTTTATCTAATTTACCTTGGTGCATCATTGGTGATTTTAATGATTTATTATCTTCTGATGATAAACTGGGTTGGGTTGATCATCCGAATTATTTGCTTAATGGTTTCAGGGAAACAGTTCAAGCTGCGGGCCTTATTGATATCAATCTCGAAGGTTATCCTTATACTTGGAGTAATAACAGAGATAATGACAGCGTTATTGAGGAAAGGCTTGATAGAGTAATGGCAAACCAATGATGGTTAGATTTATTTCCTCATGCCAGTTTACTTAATTTGGTTGCTCCTATTTCTGATCATACTCCTATCCTTCTTCAACATGATCCACTTACTGTTTCTTTTCACCCTAAGTGTTTCAAGTTTGAAAATGCTTGGCTTGAAGAGAAGGATCATATGGAGGTTATTCTGAGAGGCTGGTCGCATGGAAATGAAGGGGATATTGTATCCAGATTGCTTGGTTATGCGGATGAGCTTGGAAATTGGAGCAAAAATATTCGGGCAGAATTTAGAAATGATATCATGGAGTGCAGGCGGCAAATTGAGGATTTACAGGACAGAAGAGATGATGTGGGGGTCAGTGCTTTTCGTGAGGCCAAGGATCGCATGGTAAAACTGTTAGTTAAAGAAGAGAATTTCTGGAAACAAAGAGCTAAAGCTTTCTGGCTTCGTGATGGTGATCTCAATACTCGTTTCTTTCATGCTTCAGCCACCTCTAGATCCAAGGTAAACAAAATTCATAAAATTTAAAATGATAGTGCTGTTATTGTTGAAGATCCGAATCAGATTAAGGTTGTGCCAAGAGTTATTTTGAAAATATTTTTATGCAGCGTGACAATGTCTATACTCCAGTGTTAAATGCTCTTGAGCCTTGGGTGTCCTCTGAAGATAATGATTTTTTGACTAGGCATTTTTCCCGCCTGGAATTCTCTACTGTTCTTAGTCAGATGCACCCTGATAAATCTCCGGGTCCAGATGGCTTTAATCCTGCTTTCTTCAAAAAGTCCTGGGGTTTCTGTGGTGATGAGATTTTTGATGCCTGTTGCTTCTGGTTGGATAGAGGTTTCTTTCCTCCTACTGTTAATGCTACTAATATAGCACTGATCCCGAAGAATGACAACCCGGTGTCTATGAAGGATTGGCGGCCAATTTCTCTTTGTAATGTTGTGTACAAAATTCTTTCCAAGGTGCTTGCTAATCGATTGAAATCTGTGCTTCACAAGTGCGTTTCCAATGTTCAGTCAGCTTTTGTGCTAGGTCGCTCTATTCTTGATAATGCTATGATGGCTTTTGAGACCACTGACTACATGATGAGTAAGATTAAGGGGAAGCTGGGGGATGTAGCTCTGAAAATTGATATGAGTAAAGCTTATGACAGGGTGGACTGGGGTTATCTCCGGGCAGTCATGAGTAAGATGGGCTTTGATGAATTATGCTCTATGTCGAGTCAGTTTCATATTCGGTGCTTGTTAACCAGGAACATGTTAGTCCTTTCCAGTCTGGTAGAGGTCTGAGGCAAGGGGACCCTCTTTCTTCCTATTTGTTTATTCTTTGTTCTGAGGGTTTAACGGCTTTGATTAATAGAGCAGGGGGGCATTCATGGTGTGAGAATATGTAGAGGAGCTCCTATTATTTCCCACCTCTTATTTGCAGATGATTGTTTATTATTTTTCAAAGCTAAGGAGAATTAGGCTACTGTTATGAAAGATATTCTTACTACTTATGAAGCTACTTCAAGTCAGGAAATTAATTTTATGAAATCTGGCATTTTTTATAGCAGGAATGTCCTAGGTGAGATGCGTGATTTTATTGCTACTCTTTTGGTGGTTCAAGTTTGCTTGGGCACTAGCAAGTACTTGGGTCTCCCTTCTATGATTGGTAAGTAAGAAGGCCATGTTCAAATTTATAAAGGACCGTGTTTGGAGTAAGATTAACTCTTGGGGAGGGCATTCTCTATCTAAGGGTGGCAAGGAGGTCATGATTAAATCGGTTCTTCAAGCAATTCCTACTTATTTAATGAGTATTTTTCTCATTCCTCCTTCCCTTGGGGATGAGATTCAAAAACTTATGAATTCTTTTTGGTGGGGTAGTGGAAGTGCTAATAACAAAGATATTAGATGGCTCTCTTGGGATAAACTGGCCATGCATAAGTCGGATGGTGGAATGGGCTTCAGAAATCTTTTTATGTCCAATGTGGCGCATCTAGGCAAACAAGGATGGAGGTTACTATCAGAACCTGATTCTCTTGTGGCTAAGCTATTCAAAGCTAATTATTATCCAAGCTATAATTTTTTGGATGCTAGTGTTGGCAACAATTTGAGTTATGTTTGGTGGAGTATCTGTGAGGCTAGAGTTCTTTTGAGGAAAGGAACAAGATGGAGAATTAGTGATGGGTCTAATATTCGGGTTTGGAATGATGTTTGGACTAAGGATTTATTAGTCCCGGTCCCTTTGCTTGATGTGCCAGTAAACCCCTCTCTTCTAGTGCATGATTTATTAGTGCGTGGTAGTAAGAGGTGAGACGTTCAAGCTGTGGAAGCAGTGATGTCTCCTGAGTCAGTTAGCCCTATCCTTAATACTCCTCTTTTTGGTGCTGTAATTGCGGATAAAATTATTTGGTGACCTGAGCGTAGGGGTGCCTATTCTGATAGGACAACTTATTGGCTTGGCATGAAGTCTTTGTTGGACACTGATCATTTGAAATTGGATGGAGATTGGAATAGCTTATGGAGTATTAGAGTTCCACCAAAAGTCAAAAACTTCTTGTGGCAAGCTGCAAGGGACTGTCTTCCAACCAGGGTCAACTTAAACTCTCGTAGGGTTTACTGCACTTCTCTGTGTCCTTGGTGTAATTCAGGAATGGAAAACTCTTGGCAAGTGCTCATTACATGTCCCAAGAGTGAAGGTGTTTGGAGGAAAGTGGGGCTTTGGGGCAACATTTTGCAGTACCTGGAGGTGGCAGATAACTTCAGGGATTTGTTTTTCACTCTCCTTGCTTCTTTGTCAAAGCACCACATGGAGTTCTTTGCAATGTGTCTATGGAGCTTGTGGTGTAGTCGGAACCAAAGCGTCTGAGAGCAAACTGATGATTGTGTGGATGTTATTGTTACGCGCGACATTTCTTTACTGGAGGAGTGGAACTTGGCCAGAGGTGCTTCCAATTCTAGCGCTACTGCTCCTAATGCTGCTTCAGCCAACGCTCTTAAGTGGTTGAAACCACCAACATGTTTTTTGAAATGTAATGTAGATGCCTCTTTTTTTGTGGATAGGAATCAAGTGGATGTTGGTGTGTGCCTAAGAGATGCCCAAGGTAATTTTGTAGGTGCTAAAACTCACTGGTTCAAGTCTCTTGCTGAGGACCATTTAGGGGAAGTTGTTGGTCTTTATTTTGCTATTAATTGGATGATTGAATTGAGGCACTCAAAAAATGATTTTCGAGCTTGACTCCGAGGTGGTTGTGGATAGCCTTTCCTCTGCTCGTGAAGACTTTTAAGAATTCGGTGCTATTATTTCTTCTTGTAAGGCTTTGCTTTTTTCCCATTATCAAAACTCTCATGTTGAGTTCTCTAGGAGGCAAGCAAATATGGTTGCTCACACTTTAGCTAAAGTGGCCATTGATTATACTAGCTCTCATGTTTTCTTTGATATCCCTACATATATTGACTCTTTGATTGTTAATGAAATGCAGTAATTCTCTTTTGTCAAAAAAAGATTCAATTGAAAGTGTCAGATGAAAACAACAATATCAACATTGACATTGTTTGACAAAGATGTACAAAAACTCCTCAACACAACAACATAACTCTTGCAACAAGGAAGTAACACAGATATACCATAAATGCTACGAAACTTTTGTCAAAGCAGACTTATTTTTAAAATAAGGCTGATGGATCAAAACTTGTGAAAAGGGTCGTAAAACTACACAATCACAAGGACTTTCGTCCCAAATAACACTCTATTGAATTAAGTCATCCATAAACCTATCAAATAAGTAAAGCAATTACACATATTTCCAATCTAAAAATTATTAACACTATATTATTTTACAACCAATTCAACTACAGACATCTTTTTTCTTACTACAATAAGGAGCGCAATCCACTTCAAACAATGACATCCAACAAAAAAAGAAGCAACGGGAAAAGAAGAAGAAGAAAAGGATGCATCACATCATTAGATGAAGAATCAAGTATCAAGTGCATGACAAACAAAGATTCAACAAAAAAAAAATGCATGATAAGAAAAAAGGACAAAACAAAAGCTAGAAACAACAATAGCTAGCAAGGCCAAGAGAAAAAAAATGCATAAACAAAAAAAAAATGATGAAATCAAAAGCAATAAGCATTATTGATTGACATTTTCAAATATGTAATAAAATCATTTAGATTGATAGTAATTTGGAACAAATATTCTATTATCTTTCATTGTTTCACACAAATCTTGTCTTTTATTACAATATCATTTATCGTCAATTTATTACCAATTCAACACTATAATTTTTTTTTAAAAAAGTGAAAGAATAAAGTTTTTAGCTCCAAAACAAAATAGATCGTGACGTAAATAATAATAATAATAATAATAATAATAATAATAATAATAATATGGCAAAACTAAATTTATACAACCTAAAAAAAAACTACATAAAATCTTAAGTCTAAGTTAAGCCCCAAATTTTTGTTATCTGTTATTGACTAAACTAATGCCTATGTGCACATGATAGAAAATTCGAATATGAATAAATGGTGTGAAAATATGATTGTTAAATGAATAATATACTTTTTGGAAGATTATATGAAAAAAATCTTACTTTTTCCTCTTATATTTTATAAAATCTCATGCAATCTTCCCATCCTAGCTCTCACCCTTAAATCAACACAAGGAGGACATTAACATAAAAAGGATTTATTAAAAACCTCGATCGTTGATGCGAATATGTGGGATGTGAGCAATTTTTGGTCAATCCTCTCCTATTTCCTTCTTGCATCACTTTTCTAACTTTGGACAATGCTCAATAGTCAAACTTTTCAAAGAGCTAAGACATTGAGTGCTCATTGGAAGACACATTAACTTGGGGCAGCCATGAATATCTAACGAGCGAAGTAAGGTAAGGTTTCCCAACCAGTGAGGCAAGGATCTTAAGTTAGGAAGACCAGTTAATTTTAAGGATTGGAGGGAGGTTATATGTTGTAAAGCTTCATGGAAACCTTCCACCTCTGGACAATTGGCAATATCTAAATGCTCAAGAGAAGTCAGGTGTTGAAAACCTGCTGAAAAATTGAACTTGTCACACGACACAATTACTAATATCTTGGGAGAGTGCAACCCTTTCAACCCTTGCTCTGTCATTGGCTCCAAGTTATCACAATAGAGAATTATCAGGGTGGAAAGACGTTGGAACATCCTTTTTCCATTCTCCCTTAATAACCTTATAAGGTTTGGCAACTTCTCAAATACCAGAACTTCCAGAGCTACATTACCTCCCGCAACTCCAAAATCATGTGTTTCATTGTCCATGTGTTTCACATGATTCATTTTAGATATCCTAAGTGTCTTAAGAGACGGTAGTTTTCCTAATGGTGGAAGGTGTAAACAACTTTTGCAATCATTGAATATTACATTATTTAAATATTTGAGATAAGGACTAGCCATCCATTCTGGGAATTGAGCACCTCTATATCCTTTCACTTCCAAAGTTTGAAGTTGTTCGAGATGAGGTTGAAGTACTTCAAGAATCTGCTCTATATTTTCTTGTACTTGAGATTCTTCATTTCTGCCCCATGACAATACAAACTTGTTCAGATGCTTACTCCTCATATTAGCATCCCTGGCATCTATCACATTTATTACTCTCTCCAGGTGCTTGATGTGGAGCTCTCCTTTAAGTTTTAGACGTCCCAATTCTGCCAAAAAGAACCTTTTTTGCTTACCACAATGTATATGCTTAATGTCCTTAGGGAATTAAGCTCTCTTGTCTCAGGGGACAAACTTGATAGCGAGTTACAGCTTGTCAAACATAGATGTTGAAGAGATTTTAAGTATTTCATGCGATTAGGCAACTTTTGGAGTCTATAACAATTATCTAAATTCAAGATCTGCAAATTTAATAGCTTACACATGGATTCTGGAAGAGTTGTGAAGCGACCATGTGAAACATTCAAGTACCTTAGATGTTTTAAATTACCAATTGAAGACGAAAAATTGTTTAGCCCCTCACTGTGAAGAACGCGTAAAGAATAACATCTCAATATATCATATGGAAGTTGGTCACACAAAAGGGTGGCATTATGCAGGTCTTCAATGATTTGACTTGATGCAATTGGATCGAATCATCTTCGGTAAATGACTTCCTCGTATGAATCAAGAGATGGCGGATTCTATCAGAAACATTAGTTACATCTTTGTCATGTGTAATGTGGCAAACATCCTCTGCAACAGATTGAGCAATATCATGAATAAGATTATGCATCTTTAAATATGTAATATTTCTAAATTCATCTGTCTTGATATCTTGAAAAAAAGATCTCCAATATAAGTCAGTTCACACCTCATCACCGACATCTTCCGCTCCCGATATTTCGTTGGATGAAATGAATCCATTAGCCACCCAAAGATCGATCAGAAAATGCTGGTTTATTTCTTCATCTTTGGGAAATAATGCACAAAAAGCAAAACATTGTCTCAATTTGATTGGTAAGTTCAAGTAACTTAACTTCAAGGCAGCCATGACAGAGTTCTCATATTGCGTTAAACTCCATAGCTTGCTTTCCTTCACATAGAGCCAGTCCTTCTCCTCTCTTTTAAAGCGCAACAAACTTCCTAATGCTTTGCTGCAAGAGGCACTCCCCCACACTTCTTTACAATCTCTTTTCCTATGACCACAAGCTCTGTGCGTTCTACCTCATTTGGTCCAAAAGCTCGTTGTTTAAACACTTCCCAACAATCATTCTCAGACAGCAATGATAATTGGTGGTGAGGAGGCACTGTTCCCATAATAGATGCAACTTTTGTAAGACGGGTGGTGACCAAAATTGAAGCACCCTTTGCTCCACAAGCCAATACATATTTCAACCTCTCCCAATTGTCTTGGTTATCATCCCAGACATCATCCAAAACAAGTAAATATCTTTTGCTTCGAAGCAGCTCTTGAACCCTCCTTTGTAGTGACTCCAGGTCCAAATCCTCACAGGCATGCCCAGATATTGATTGTATGATAGCTTTTGACATTCTCTTCAAACTGAAATCTTCTGAAACACATATCCAAATTCTTTGCTCAAAGTGATTGACCACTCTCTCATGGTTAAAGATGAGTTGGGCAAGTGTTGTTTTCCCAAGTCCACCCATACCTACTATGGGAAAGACGGATATATCCTCAAAATTAGAAGCATCACCAACCAGAAAGTCAACAATTTTATCCTTGTCTTCCTCTCTTCCATAGATTTGAGGTGGTTTGGCGCCGATCTATGACTCCAGTTCTCCTCTCTGTTTGTATCTCAATCGAATGAAACTTGATCCTTTCTTCAGCAATCTCATCTAATCTCTCTCTTATCCCTTTCATTTTCTTAGCAATTCTGTAACAGAAAGCAACATGCTTGGGATGAAAAGAGGATAAGCAAGAGCTTTGTACATGGTCTGCTTGTCCATGATACTGGAACTCCAAGACTTGAGTGGCGCACTCGTCCAAGATGTGAGCTGCATCTTTCAGCTTTTGCAGCCAATCCTTTATTGCCCTGTTTGAGAATTGTTTCTCCTCAGCATCTTCAAGAGTAGCCTTGATTGCAGTGAGTGTGCTGGAAAGCCTTCTCAAGTCTTGATGGAAACCAAGAAAAAGTCCCAACTCATTTGCGATGAGTGAGCTCAAGTTCTCAAGCACAAGTCCAAGGATTGCCTCAACCATCTTCTAACTCACAGAATAAAAATGCAATGGAGGTTGTATGCATATACAGTGATATGAAGTCAAGAAGGAGCCCACCAATAATGTATTATTGGAAATTTCTTGGAAGCATAGCAACTTGATGAAAATGACAGGTGGGAAAGGAACAAACAATATCAGACATGGCCACGCTATAATGACAGGTTGAAATTTCTTCTAGTTGTGGGTGGCTTCTAGGGTGAGGGAGTAAATAAATCCCTCGTTCATGAGGGAGCTTTAATGACCATTAGATATATTTATTAAACAATTGAATGGCTGAGATTGCAATTGGATAATTGCTGAACACGTTAACAAAAAAATTGAAATGACAAGTTTGCCCTTACCCTCTCAACCCACCCTACCACCGTCCAACCACCCATCACCCATTTCTGGTTCTGTCTTTTCAAAACCACCCATTAGGCACTCCAGGTTTCACTATTCTATCACCCACTCAGTCTTGGTTATTCTCTTCTCCCCCACATTGGTTGATTTTCTCCATTCACTGTTCAAAAAGCAAGTTTCATTGTTAATTACCCAACAACCTTTGCCTTGGTTCTGGAGTAATGGCTTTGCTATTGGCTTCAAATGATGAATTCCTTCAACTCTTCTATTCACTCAAAATCAAAGCCCAGTCATTGATAGCTTTCCTGTGCCAAGCTTGTACTCTTCTATTCACTCACTCTTTTCTGTTCACTGGAAAATGGCAGATCTGGACGTTGACCACCGGACCATGTGGCGGAGATCCAGTGCGGGGAGAGGAGGAGGAGGTGGAGCGTGAGCGTGAGAGGTGGCCGGATCTGGGTGGCGGTGGATGGGGTGGCGGTGGTGATGGTGATGGATAGGGTGGGGTGGTAGAGGGCAAGAGGGTAAGGAACTAAGGATGGGTTTTGGAATTTTTTAAAAAAAAAATTTTAAAAAAAAACTCATTGGTATATGGTGAGGGATTTGTTTGCTCCATCACGTTAGAAGCCATCCTAGTTGTAAGACTTTGTTTGACACTAGATATTTGTAATGACGGTATAAGCCTCCAGTTGCCTTATTTGACTTACCGCAATACCGCATATTGTTTTTCGTTTTTCATTTCTGGTATTTTTATGCTATCTTAATATCATTCTTGCAACAAATGAGACTAACTAGTATTTTTGCACTCGTGTAATGCACAGGTCATCAATTACTATTATTATTGATAGTATTGTTATCATTAATAATTTGAATTGTGCCTCTATATGTATCAATTTTTTTTTTCCTTTATCTCAAATTAAGTCCACTATGTCAAACATCTTTTATACTTATTTCACACTTTACTTTCAATATTTCCTTCCCACTCATAATGGTGGTACTCATTCATCTCCAAGACTTTTTATTTATAGACAGAAGTGATCAACAAAAACCTTGAAACAATTTTATCTATAATTTGAGTGCAAAGAATTGAATATTGTTTTTATTTTAAAATGATATTACAATACGAAATGTACACTATGTGTTAAGTGTTCCTCTTTGATTATTACTAATGATCAACTAATCCCCTTAAATCATGTGGTGTTGACACGTGTCCCTTTATTAAAAAAATCAGCAATTCCCCTTATTAATTAGTATAGATATAGATTTATTATTTAAAATAGAAAAAACAAAGGCAAGGATGTCGAAAAAAATAGAGTAGAAAATACGAATAGTTTTGCCTCTATTTATGTCAATTCAGAGATTACCGTGTTTGACTCCCAAAACATTGTACCTTTACCGGTTTGTAAATATTTTAAATATATATATATATATTTTAGAAAAAATAAAAAATAAAAAAAATTCATCACTTGGCATGTGGTTTGTACCATTGTGCTACACTAAAATCAGCATTTCTCCTTATTAATTAGTATAGATATAGATTTATTATTTAAAATAGAAAAAACAAAGGCAAGGATGTAGCCAAAAAAAAAAATATGAATAGCTCAGCATCTCTTTATGTCAATACAGATATTGCCGTGTTTGACTCCTAAAACAATGTACCTTTACCGGTTTGTAAATATTTTAAAACAAAAAATATATAAATTTTAGAAAATTAATAAAATAATAATAAAAATATTCCATAACTTAACATTTAGCTTACACTATTGTGTTATACAAAATCAGAATTTCCCCTTAACAATTAGTATAGATATAGATTTATTATTTAAAATAGAAAAAACAAAGGCAAGGATGTAGCTTTAAAAAAAAGTATTAACAGGTTTAGGGGGAAAATTAGGGAAAAAAGTAATTAGGAGAAAAAAAAAGTAGAAAAAAAAAGTTTTAAAAAATTAGGGAAAAAAGTAATTAGGAAAAAATTATTTAAAAAAAATTAGGGAAAAAAAGTAATTATAAAAAAATATTTAAAATAGTTAGAAAAATTTTATTTAAAAAATAATAAAATAAAAAAATTGAGGAAAAAAATATTTGAAAATAAATATATTCAAAAAAAAGGTTAAAGTAATCTTTTAGCCCCTGTACGTGTCACTGATTTTCAACTTGGTCTCTATACGTAAAAAGTTTTCAATTTAGTCCCAATACGTGACACTCGTTTTCAGTTTAGTCCTCACCGCTAATTGGTCTTTATATAAAATGGTCAAATTGCAAATTAATGTCACATTTAAGGACCAATTCAACAAAAAAATATTGAAATCGGTCCATACATGTGACAATTATTTTAAATTTGGTCCCTATATGTGATAATAATTTGCAATTTGGTCCCTCTTATACAGGGACCAACTAGCGGTGACGATCAAATTGAAAACCAGTATCACGTATAGGTACCAAATTGATAACTTTTTACGTATAAGGACCAAATTGAAAATCAGTGTCACGTATAGGGACCAAAAGATTAGTTTAACCAAAAAAAAATTAATAAATTTTTTTCTAATTTAATTTTTTTAAAATATTTATCTTTATAATTAAATTTTTTAACATTTTTTAAATATATATTTTTCTAATTATTTTAATATTTTTTATAATTAATTTTATTTTTCTAATTAGTAAAATAAATATTTTAAAAAAATTAGAAAAAAAATTAATCATAAAAAAAATTTTAAAAGGAAAAAGAAAAAAGTAAATTAAAAAAATAATTCGAAAAATAATTAGGAAAAAAAATTATGAAAAAATAGATTTAAAAAATTAGAAAAATAAAATTAATTATAAAAAATTAAATTAATTAGAAAAATATATATATTTTAAAAAAATTAAAATAAATAAATTATAAAAAAGAAAAAAAAAGTAAAGTAGAAAACAAAATACGGAAAAAAAAAATTAGAAAAAGTATTTTAAAAAATATTTAAAAAAATTAGGAAAATAATAATTAGAAAAAAATTTCAAAAAATTTAAAAATAAAATTATTTAGAAAACAAAAAAAAATTTAAAATTTTTTAGAAAAATAAGAAAAATAAAATTGGTTAGAAAAAATATATATTTAAAAAAATTAGGAAAAAATATATTTAAAAATAATTATAAAAATTATAAAAAAATAAATTAGAAAAAAAATACGAAAACAAATAAAACAATTTAGAAAAAAGTATTTAAAAAAAATATTTAAACAAATTTGGAAAATAATAATTAGAAAAAATAGAAAATTAAAATATTTAGAAAACAAAAATATTTTAAAAAAATAAATTATAAAAATACACATTTAAAAAAAATAAATTAGAAAAAAACTAATTCGGGAAAAAAAAACTTTAAAAAATATTATAAAGAATATATGTTTAAAAAATAAATAAATTTAAATAATGCAAAATAATCCGCCGATTGTCAACTTCTTTTACTGTTACAGGAACAGTAGAAGAAAAGTTGTTAATTGATAAAGTGATGTAAATATTGAATATTAAAATATAGTAATTGGTTCGGTTCCAAAATAACTGAATTAATAACTATTGGGTTTGGCTCAATTCGGAGGCATGCACAAAAAATAAAAAGAACGAACCAATTTAATTAGGAAAAAAATATTTAATTTTTTTTAAAAATAAATAAATTATAAAAAAATTTAAAAATAAAAAAGTAAATTAGGATAAAAAAAAACGAAAAAAATAAGAAAAAAAAATAAGAAAAAGTACTTTAAAAAATATTTTAAAAAATTTTGAAGAATAATAATTAGAAAAAAATATTGAAAAAAAATTAGAAATATAAAATTATTTAGAAAACAAAAATATTTTAAAAAATCAATTATAAAAATAAACATTTTAAAAAAAGTAAATTAGAAAAAAACTAATTCGGGAAAAAATTTAAATTTAAAAAAATTATTATAAAGAATATATGTTTAAAAAAAATTTAAATAATCCACTCCTTTTGCTGTTACAGGAACAATAGAAGAAAAGTTGTTAATTGATAAAGTTAGTACATATTGAATATTAAAATATATATAAATATTAAAATATTGTAATTGGTTCGGTTCCAAAATAACTGAGGGTTTGGCTCAATTCGGATTCATGCACAAAAAAGAAAAAGAACTAACCAATTTAATTGGTTGGTTTGGATTTTCAATTCATCGAATTATTGGTTCGAGTCTTACGACCCTAAACTTTTTCGAAGAACACGGTTGCTTTGCTACCTTTCCTAGCTAAATATATTTAAAAACAAAGAAATTATAAATTTTAAAAAGTCAATAACAATATCCAAACTAATTAAAATTGGTTTGGTTTGATTCGGTTAGAACCGGAAAATATTAAAATATATATATATATATTTAGATAAAAAATAATAAAATTTAAACTATTAAATTATGTATACATTAAAATATAAGTATATAAAAATTTTCAAATTCATCGAATTATTGGTTCGAGTCTTACGACCCTAAACTTTTTCGAAAAACATGGTAGCTTTGCTACCTTTCCTGGCTAAAAATATTTTAAAAAAAATTAAAAATTTTAAAAAGTCAATAACAATAGCCGAACTAATTAAAATTGGTTTGGTTTGATTCAGTTCGAACCGGAAAATATTAATATATATATATATATATATATACAATTTTAAATTTAAACTATTAAATTATATATAAATTAAAATATAAGTATATAAAAATTAAAACATCAAGAATATGACAACTCTATTTTTACTGTTTGTCAATTTTTGATTGGTTGATAGTGTAAAAAAATTTACACTATCAGTATATACAAATAAATTCAAAAAAAAAAAAAGCATTAGCAAAAAAAAATTATCATAAAAAAATTTTAAAAATTAAGGAGAACGTAAAAAAATTATAAAATAAAAAAATTTTAAAAATTAAATTAATTAATAAAAAAAAAACGTAAAAAAAATAAAAAATGTAAAAAGAAGATTACTTTTTTTAAAAAAAAAAGATTAAAAAAAGACAAAAAATCCTGACACTAACACGTGTATATACAGTAAAATTGGCTCGTCATCTTTTATATTACTATAGATTTCATATATAATTTATGGTGGATAAAATATGACCGAAAATATCCCGTGTTGGTGTATCCAAGATGACTGAACAGACATGTTGCTTCTGTCATAAGTAACTCCGCGTGCTGAATAATCAAATTTGGAAGGAAAAAATATATATATTTTGACACAAAATATCCGCATCATAGTGATGTACTATGTGGCACTGTACAATACTGTAGAAGGACCTTTTTTTTTTAAAAAAAAATATTTATTTATTTATTTAAAAATTTATTTTGTTCTTTTTTTAAAAATATTTAGTTTTTTCTATAAATAAATTTTTTGGTTAAGTATGTGCAAATATCTGATTAATTCAGTTCATTATCTGGTTAATTGGTTTTTTGGTTAAGTATGTGCAATCTGATTAATCACGTACAAATATCTAGTTAATTTCAGTTCATTATCTGGTTAATGGGTTTTTTGGAGAAATAAATTTTTTGGTTAAGTATGTGCAAATTAATGGTTTTTTTTAGAAATAAAATTTTTCGTTAAGTATGTGTAAATATCTAGTTAATCAGTACAAATATTTGGTTAATTCAGTTCATTATCTGGTTAATGGGTTTTTTGAGAAATAACATTTTTGGTTAAGTGTATGCAAATTAATGGGTTTTTTTGAGAAATAAAATTTTTGGTTAAGTATGTGTAAATATCTGGTTAATTCAGTTCATTATCTGGTTAATAGGTTTTTTGGTTATGTATGTGCAAATATCTGGTTAATAAGGTATAAATACCTAGTTAATTCAGTTCATTATCTGGTTAATGGGTTTTTTTGAGAAATAATTTTTTTTAAAAAAGTCAAAATTTGAAGGGGCCAAAAGCACTACAGTGCCGTAGGTGTCCCGTATGATGTCCATTTGGTACGTTCAATTATCACAACTGAATTTGGAACCCTTGGATCTTTCCATCCAATTCCAATTCCTTTTAATCAGAAAAATGAGTATGTGTTTATAACTACTTTTCTTGCCTTCTATTTTGATGAATAGTTTTCCATCTATTCTGAATGTGACATTTTTTTTCACTCACACTGAATTGCTAACTGTATCCTATGATTTTTATACAGAACTGTAAAGGGGAACATTACAACTATTCCATCAGATATATAGTGTGCTTGGACTACTTTTTAAGTAAATATTAAATAAATTATGCATTCATTTAAAACGATATTATTTGCAAACTAAACCAAAATTATTAGGATTCATAAATCAAGCATTGCTAACAATATGATTCATGTACATTCAACTCTTAGATTACTATAATAAATTAAGTAAACCATATACAAAATAAGTCAACACTATGAATCACAGTGTTCCAAACTAGAAACAGAAAATCATACTTAGTAGTTACATTTGCTTATCAAAAAAAAAAACTTAGTAGTTACATTTTGTTTATTTCCTATTAACTTGTAGCTTCAAAGGAAGATGAAACTGAGAAAAAATACTCATTTGTTGGTTGAAGGACATAGGCTAGCACTGGGATCTTTTGTGGGAGAATTGGTAAAGGAGCTTCAAAGTTAAGCACTTTAATCACTTGCCTTATAGAGGGCCTGGATTTGCAATCTGGATTAGCACACCAAAGACCAGCAACCAGCAAACATTCCATTTGCTGCATATCAAATACCCCACATAACTTTGTGTCTGCTGCTGAAAGGAGATTTCTCAATCCATAGAGCTCCCAAACCCACTCAACTAATGATACTTCACCCTCCATGTCTTTGTGGTGAATGGCTTTTCTTCCACTGGCTAACTCCAACAAAACAACCCCAAAACTGAATATGTCAGATTCCTTTCTAGCCTTGCCTGTGTGCATATATTCAGGGGCTAAGTAACCCTTGGTCCCAGCCATAACTGTGGTTTGTGACCCTTTTTCATGGTCCACCATCCTAGCCAACCCAAAATCCCCTAGCTTAGCATTGAAATTGGAATCCAACATTATGTTGCTTGATTTGATGTCCCTGTGAAGAACACATTTTTCCCATTGTTCTTGCAGGTAAAGCAATGCTGAGGTCAAGTCCAGAGCTATGTTGTATCTCACCTGCCATGACAAGATGCTTTGTCTACCAAAAAGATGAGAATCTAAGCTTCCATTTGGCATGTACTCATATATCAGAATGAGATCATTCTTCTTGTGGCACCAACCAGTGAGTTTTACCAAATTCCTATGCCTCAATTGGCTAATGATTTTCACTTCTGCTGTGTATTCCTTTATACCTTGTCTTGAATCTGCTGATATCCTCTTTATAGCAGCATAGGAGTTTGAGCCTTTCAAATAACCTTTATAAACACCACCAAAACCACCCTCCCCAAGCTTTTGTGTCTCTTCAAAGTTATTTGTTGCAGTAACCAATTCAAAGTAACTAATCTTCTTAGGTCCGGTGCCCAATTGGAATTCATCATCCATGTTCAGATCAGAAAGGGTTTCTGAAGTTGGTTCTTCTTCTTCTTGTTTTCTTTTATTCAACTTGCATAATAAAATTTTCAACGACCCTAATAAACTCACAGACAAACATATACCAATTCCTATTCCCTCCAACAATTTTATGTACCTTAACTTTCTTTCATGTGCATTACTTGGTAGGCTTGTACTAAATGACCATGACAGAAGGGTATGTTCCTCAAAGTATCCTCCTGTTGCAGCTGATATGCCAACAATAACTGACTCTGGTAAGTGCTCTCTGAGATCAATGCGGTATGAAAAATGCCGTGTATACCGTGTTACTGATATACCTTCTGATCTGTATCCAGTGAAAGCAACACTTAAGATATAAGTTCTAGAATTGTATTCAATACTACAGTTATAAACCTTCCTTTCAAAAATATATGTGGACCATTTCTCAAGTATTTCAGACCTCATGGAGTTGATATTCACACCTACATGTTCAGCATCTGGATCCCAGGTGTTAGGATAAGTGTCAAACTCCACTGCCACAAATTGATAATTAGTTTGGAGAAGTGTTTGGTTAGCATCCACAAGACCAATGCCAAGGCCTGCTCCTTTTAGTTCTGGTGTATCATTTGTATTTGGAAGATTTGTGCTTGCTAGGAAGAATGCCAAACCATCTGCATAATGAATCTGATTTGAGAAAACAACAAAGGAAAATTTGGTAGTGAAGTCTTTTAGTTCATTTGAGCTCTTGTTCCAAAGAAGAAAAGGTTTGGGATATGTGACTCTCCCAACACTCCCAGCCCAGTCAATATTTTGGTCTACTTTTGCTGTGAGTTGGATCACAGAATCTGAGAAAGAAGCATTTCCTTCAAGCTGTACATCAGATTGTATAAAGTTGGGGTAATCAAAAGATAGAGGCTGAGCATTATTTGCAAGAGGGATTATGAGGAGAAACAAAATGGTTTCCCTTGCATAAAAGAACAGATGAATAACAGCATTGAGACCACAATGCCAATCATAATCAGCCATTGGAAAGTGAGAGTTACAGTTTGAACTTTGTAGCCTAACACACTTTCTTGTGTATGTATTTATCATTTGTTCTTATTTGTCATTTATCTAATTTCCTTTTGCTATTTGTCTAAGCTAATTAGATTTGCCTCAACTCTCAACATTGTGATGTGATGAATGTTCCTACGTACACAGCTCACCATGCCATAAAAAAAATTATAAAAATGGAATTTACACACTCTTTTTCCTCACACCTTGTATAACCATTGATCATTTATCCTTTTGCTTAGGAAATAACAATTGATGGATGATCCATGGTTATAAAATATTTGTAACAAGGGTATAAAGAAAAAGAGTGTATCATTACTCAAAAAATTAGCAGAGATCACAACCATGGTATTGTGTTGCCTATGCTGTTAGAAACGGCAATATTCCTAGTTACAACATGTTACGATTAATTAAAAACAAACCTACTTTAGCTAGCTAGCGGAAATTTCATGAAACAAATAGCAAAAGCATTGTTTTGTTTCAATTTTAAATGTTTCGACAGTTTAGAATAAAGAATGTTTTGAAAGAGATATCCCTCTTTTGTTTTTTTTGTTGGTAGATCAGTGGAGCCAAAGCCCAGATATCCCTCTTTTTAAATGAGTTCCTTTTGACATTATTTTCTTAAGAGATTGATGATATTCCCTATGTTGAAGTATACCAGCTTATTGCTATATGACAAATAAGGGTGAAATTCAATTCATGGTAAGGATAAATTTGTACGTAGGCTTTATTGTAGAAAAATTATAATTATAATTTTCTTTGTGGTGGCAAGAATATTTATATAAATAAATAGATTGGTTTAGTTTAGAAACAAGCGGTGCAATCATAGGATCGGCAGCATATTCTCTTAACCTGCGTACTCATCAAGTCTGATTCCGTGTTATTCTGAAGTGGAGGTTCCTCCTATTTTGCCACAAGACAGGAAGAGCAGTGGAGAAAACCATGCTCCAATGTTCCATGAAAAGGGTCTTTGAAAGCCTGCAGGTTTCAAGGTCCCGAGTCCCAACTAAAGAAATCATTCCAGAGTATGCTATGGTTCTTTGGAACATAATTTAGCAAGCAATGTAGATGAAGGGCAATTATTAGGCACACAGCACTTGTGAAGCATGAAGCTACACTCAAGTGCACTTCCATCTTGAGATATGTTCTCAACATAAAGCGTATTCGGTCCACCATCCTCTTAAGTGGAGCAGCGGTGTACCACCCACTTGTCACAACGTGCATCAATGAAGCTGCTATGTGGGTTTAGTAGTGTCTGATTGACTTTTCAAACTTCATTGTAGTCAAACTAGTATGTTAGTAGTATTATGCCATAAAATACATGTATATTATATGTATTCTTAAAAGAAATACAGAAAAATAATATTATAATAATATATTTATTTTTATTGTCATCAATATTTCTAATGATAATTCTGCTTAATCATAATTAATTTTTTTTACAGAAAAATCATTAATTAATTAATTCATTGATTTATTTCCATACGCCTAACACTGTTTGACTGAGGAGTGGCTGGAGGCGGCGATGGTTGTGAAAGTGACGACGGAGGAGCTGGTGGCGCAGCCGAAGGAGATGAATCACCGATTAAAAAGAAGCAAACTCAAAGAAGCTTCTAGCTACTCACGATACCCACAAGCAGAGGGAGGTGATGATGGCTGAACCGGGAGAGCCAGACGGCGGTGAGTGCGAGCAGTGTGGCGTCGGAGCAGACATTGTGACACCCTCTAGCCCGCATGTATTTATAAAGCTATAACATAGAAGGAAGTAATTTAGTTTTTTCGAAAATAGATAAACACATGCATATCATTTATTATAAAATGAAAATCAAAGGGTAGAAGATACTACATTGAAACAAAACATCATATGCGGAAAATAAAACATATTTGAAAGATAACAAAAACAAAACATTTAACCCAACCCCGATGTCACATTACAGAGCTGGTATAACCGATCCGATAAACAACTCGGATACCAACTAAACTAAACATAAACTAAACTTCTAGAAGTGGCTCCTCAGAGTCACTCCTCAGCAAACTGCTCACCGTCCTCTGCATAACACAAGAAGGGGTACATGCAAAGCAACAACAAAAGACGGGGAGTAAGAAACATATATATCACCATAACGGCATGGAAGCAATTAGCAAGATGAACATGCATCATATAAACATAGCATATCAAACATAAACGTTTCATCATATTAATATCATATATATACATTCTAAACAAGGTATGTTATGCGATGCAACGCTATTCCGCTACTCCAATGCATGAATGAGCAACACAGCGCACAACCAACAATCACCACTTCCGCTTGGGCCACTCGACTACCCAAGGTCATCATCAGCATCATCAACATTATCTTTTATTTTTAGTCTTTAATATTTTATCATAAAATCTTTTCACTTACACTCTGGCCAAAAAACACCAGAGCTCAACACCTTGACCATTAAGCATCAATGCCCCCTTGGCCACTCGGTTACCAAGGTCCAATATCTTTTAACAACACCTTGACATTATGCATCAAGGCCCCCTTGACCACTCGGCTACCAAGGTACAGAACAACAACACTCTGGCCAATAAGCACCAGAGCTCAACACCTCGACCACTTGGCTATCGAGGCCCCCTTGGAGCGAATGCTAGGCTACCAAGGTACAGAACATCATCTTTCCACTTTAATTATTAACACTCCGACTGATTAGGTACAGAGCTCAACACCTTGACCATTAAGCATCAAGGCCCTTTGGCCACTCGGCTATCAAGGTATAGAACAACATCTTTAAGTTATCTAACTCATCTTTTCTTCGTTTGATGTCTTCTTTCATTAATTGGATACTTTAGGGTAGAACCCCTGTTTTCAACATTCTGGTTCTGTTCTGGTCAGGTGAGCACGGGCGTGCTCACCCTCAGCACGGGCGTGCTGGACCTGCAGGCAAGCACAGTCGTGCTGCCTGCTGAGCACGAGCGTGCTCAATTGCGCGCCCTGCTATGGATTTCAAACTGGAGCACGGGCGTGCTCCCTGTTACGTGCTCAGAAAGGGTCAGAAACCCTTTCCCAAATCTTTGGGGCAGTTCACTGATTCAACCTATTGGCTTTTAACTAATCCATCGAACATCAGCTTCATTAATCTTAACTGTTATTCATTAATATTCATGTCTTATCGTCATGGGGAAATAATCCCTTAATCACAGCTTCATCATTAATGTTCTTAGAACACTCATTAATCAATCCTTGGGTCTTTAACTAAGCCCTATGAACATAATCTTACATCTCACGCTATATTCATGTCTTATGAACAACTGAGAAAACATCCCTTAAATCTTATTATCATTGTTAACGTATTTTAATGTCTTAACATCATTAATAAGACCTATTAATTGGTTATAGTCTTATTAACATCATTGTTGGTATTAACATGCACAACAATCAACACTCATTCAGAGCACCACATCATCATCATTATCATAACTGTCTCATCATTATCATAACAACATCATCATCATCATCATAATAGCATCATCATAAACATTCATGGCATCATTTAACATCATACACAATTAGGCATACCAAAACATCCAATCATACATCATCAATAATTAACATCAAACAATAAAATAATTAAAGCATGTCATCAACATTAGAATCATATTATACATATATCAATTAACATCAAATAGGCAAACAACATACGACAGGGTAATGCGTTAACCCTTCATCTTACGCTACCCTCAACTAGCAACCCAAACGAAGGACCAACGCGTTTCCCTAAAGTGGCTTGACTAGTTTCCCAAATCAAAACAAGAAAGGGTACTAAAGAGGGAAAGAACCATTACCTTCTACGATTGGCACAGACCAACCAAGATCTCCCAAAACTAGAGCAAGAACACCAAGGGCATCAAAGGGGTTCAAGGGGAGGAAGAGAGAAGAGGTTTTTGCCCCACAAAAGCTGCCCAAAGTGCCAAAATAGAGTTTGGCTCGTAACCCTCACCAAACTGCTCTATTTAAAAACTCTGATACCTGAGCACGGCCTTGCTCCCTGTTGAGCACGGCTGTGCTCAACTCCTGAGCACGGGGCGCTGAAAGAATGCCTTGCGAGACCACCTAGATGATCGATTTTGGAAAAACACTAGAAATAAGACTTGTAGTTAATTCTCTTAGCTTAACAACACCACAAAGATCACATCGATCGGACATCTAGAACCCAAGATATGGCCAAAACGGTGAAACAGGTTACTAGGATTCTAAAAGGGTTGAACCTTTCTAAGGCTAAACTCCCCCAAACATGAATTTAGGCATCAAAAACAAACATAACAAGCATACACAAACATATATATAACATATATGAAAGCACTAAACTTATTTACGAAAAACTGGGTGTTACAGACATCGTGAGCATGGTGGAGCTCGGTGGTAGATGGCGGATCGTGGTGGTTGAGCTTCTGACTAGCGTGGTGGAGCTCGATGGTAGACGGCGGAAGGGACGACACGGTTCTGGTTGGTGAATGGCGAAGCTTCAGTGACGGATGGATGGCACGGTGGCGTTGCGTCAGGATAGAGAGGAGGAGAACGTTCGGGTTAGGCGGCACACGGCAGAGGACAGATTGAGGCAGTGGCTGTGCGGTTGGGCTAATGGCTAGCCTTTACAACACTATGAGTCTGGGTAGTTTGATTATGAGGCTGAGATCGAAGGGTGTTTTCAGTGGTGGTGGAGGAAGGTGGGGTGGCGCGACGGCGGACGATCGGAGGCGGCAGAGAAGGAGATGAAACAATGGGGTTGTCGAAGGGTTTAGATTCATTTATTTTCTGTACAATATTTAAGTATAAGTGTTTTGTCAAACAATTAGGAGGCATATTTTGAAAGGAGGTAATATGTAAAAAATATACTGTATGTCATTGAGCTTTGAATACTTTAAAATGGGTTGAAAATTTGACTAACACACTTGGCAAAATGATTGGCTACAAGTCTGCCGAGTGGGTGGTGCACCACTGCACCATTTATGTGGATGGTGCATCATAGACTCCACCCTAAACAACATTGGCAAATAATTGTCAATAGAGCTGGGTATGCGGACCGGTCCGGTCCGTTTAAGTCCGGTCCACATAAGTCTGCACTTAAACGGACCGGACTTAATAGTCTGCATGATAAATGGACTCTGGAAAACAGAGTCCGCGTCCGGTCCGCATAGTCCGCGGACTAAATGGACTGTCCGTGGACTTTGCACTTTTTTTTTTAAACATATCAAGCATCAAAAACAAATAATGCCTTATGTAGAAAAACAAACCAATAATTTCAATAAACAGATATCACTGAAAATGACAAATTGAAACAAAATAAAGATTTAAAAATTGCAAACTGATTTAAAAATACTTCCAGAACGGGAAACAATCAAATCCCATCTAATCTCCATTTTCAATTAAAGGAAGTAGCGAAGCAACTAGGCAAGAAAGAAAAGAAAAGCATTGGCATATTTGCACACAAGCCACAATGATTAAGATAATCCTAATTCCTAAATGCAATTCTAATGTCAAAACATCTAAACGTGAAACCATTGTCTCCAATTACAACGATACGTGAAGGTCTAACTTTTAACTCAGCAGAACTAGGGGTGTAAGCGGATCTGATCCGATCCACGAATCCGGTGGATCCGAACCATTGGATCGGTGGTTCGGTTCGGTTTAAAAACTTGCAACCCGACCTGGTTCGGTTCGGTTCTCGGTCCCTGGAAATCTGAACCCGACAAAACCGAACCGAACCGAACCCTAATTAAATAATATTATTAATACTTAATTATATAATTTTTTAAAAAAAAGAACAAAACGTTCCTCTGTTCTGAAATACCCGTTACCACATACCCTAAAAGGCTAAAACAACACTGTCCCTCTTCTTCTTCCTCGAGACCTCGACCTGGTACTACCAAACGGCACCGCCTCCTCTTCTTCGTCGACCGACGGCGCCGCCTCCTCTCCGCCTCGCCACGGTTCCACCTCGCCATCACCGTGCTCCACTGTCCACCTCTCCATCGAGTTCGACAGATCGACGCCTCCCTCTTCTTCCTCGATCGAACGGCGGCGCCGCCTCTCCAGTCTCCACCTTGCCTCCTCGCCATCACGACGCTCTCCACGGCTCCACCCCCTCCCCATCACGACGCTCTCCATCGCGACGCCCAGCTCGCCATCGCGACGTCGCCCAGGGTCAAAAATCTCCCCACCTCTCGGCCTTTCCACCTTCCAGCACGGCAGCACCCTCCACCTCGCCACCACACTCCATCACGACACACTCTGAGCTAGCCAACTAGGTAATCAGTTTATGCATTTAGGGTTTTTTGATTTTTGAATTTCTGATTTTAGGGTTATTTTTGATTCAATGATTTTTTTCTTTCTTTATGATTCAATCATCTCTGAGCTGGGTGCATTCATTGTTTCCTTAGATTTGCTGTAAAATGACTGAGAATCAAGATACAAATGGGACTCAAATTTCTAGTGCACCTACTCCACCAACAGAAACACCTTCAAGCAGTGAGATGCCTCAGATTGAAGCTCTTGCTCCATCTGCACAGACTGCACAAGAGGTACGTCCCAAACAAAAACCCAGTAGACCTCCATCTTTGGCTTGGAAGCATTTTAGGAAAGAGGGTGATAAGGCTATCTGTATCTATTGTGGCAAACCGTATGCTTGCAGTAGTACTAATCATGGGACATCTAACCTCAACAAACATATGACTAAGTGTTCTAAAAACCCAAGTAACACTGATAAGAAGCAAAAAACGATTGCACTAGGAAAACAAAGTGAGAATGATAACACTATAAGTATGAGGCTTGTTGAGTTTAAGCAAGAAGACTGCAGAGATGCTTTGGCTAAGTTGCTAATAATTGATGAGCTCCCTTTTAAGTTTGTCGATAACCCCGGCTTTAGAGGTTTCATGAGTGTGGCTCAACCTCGATTTAAAATCCCTAGTCGTGTGACCATTGCAAAGGATTGCATGCTACTCTTTAGGGGTGAGAAAACAGTTTTGAAATCTTTGTTGGAACAAAACTATCAAATGGTTTCCCTTACAACCGATACTTGGACTTCCATTCAAAACATGAATTGTATGTGTGTGACTGCCCATTTTATTGATGAGGGGTGGGAATTGCAAAAGAAGATACTGAGTTTTGGTTTGATTGCAGACCATAGGGGGGAAACCATAGGAAAAGCTTTAGAGAAATGCATAAAAGATTGGGGAATTACCAAGATTTGCACTGTAACCGTAGATAATGCTAGTGCTAACACCACAGCCATGTCATATTTGGTTAGAGGCATGGATGATTAGAATGGTACTACCATATTGAAAGGGGAGTATTTGCATATGAGATGTAGTGCTCACATCTTGAACTTAATTGTGAATGATGGGTTGAAGGAACTAGATCGTTCTATTGCAAAGATAAGGGCTTCTTGCAAGTATGTGAGGTCATCTCCACAAAGATTGGCCTCTTTTAAAAGGTGTGTCGAGGAGGCACATATAACCATGGGTCAAATGCTTGTGCTTGATGTGCCAACTAGGTGGAATTCCACTTATTTGATGTTGGACATAGCTGAAAAGTATGAAAAGGCGTTTGTTCACTTACAATTTGATGACCACTCTTATGTAGCATTTGTTGATAGTGAAGGGGGTGCTCCTCTTATTGATGATTGGAATCGTGCTCGTGTTTTCACTAAGTTTTTAAAGATTTTCTATGATGCTACCCTTACTTTTTCTGCATCATTGCATGTCACTTCTAATACCTTCTTTGATAAGTGGTGTGAAATCCAAGCTACATTGAATAAGTGGATGCAAAGTGATGATGAGGTGTTGTATAGGATGTCATCAAATATGAAGGTAAAATTTGATAAATATTGGGACATTGAGCATTTGAATTATCTATTGTTGGTGGCTATTTTCCTTGACCCTAGATATAAAATGGAGTATTTTGAGTGTTGTTTGGATTAGATATTCAGTTCGGATATGTCAATAGAGGTATTACAAAAATTGAAAGATCTTATCAAAAAAATATTTGCTCAGTATGTTGTTTGGTATCCTATTCCCAATGATGCTCGTGATTCTAATGCCCAACCCTCGGATAGTACTCTTCAAGCACAAGGTGGTCAAAATGAAGAGAGTGAAATATCATGTAAAGGTGCGTTCATACGAAAGGTAAAGAGGAAGCAAGGTGAGCTGAAGAGAAATGAGTTGGAAAGATATATTGAAGATGATGTTGAAGACTATTGTGATGATTTTGATATTCTCAAATGGTGGAGAGGCAAGACAGTGAAGTATCATGTTCTTTCTCGTATGGCTAGGGACATATTAGCTATCCCGGTGTCTACTGTGTCATCTGAGTCTGCATTTAGTACTGGGGGTCGTGTTCTTGACCCATACCGTAGTTCATTGCATCCCTCCACAGTAGAAGCTTTGATTTGTACTCAAAATTGGTTGAGGAGTAAACCTGAAAAAGTTGCTAATCTACAAAGTCATATGGCTGAAGATGATTCAGGTAAAAAGTTATTAATTAACTTATCATTGAAGTTGATATCTTTAGACTTTTAGACTTTCTTATATATTTTTTGTATTATTATATTATTAGAGCTTCCAGAGATAAATGAATTGCAGCAGGATATTGGGAACACTAGTAGTCAATTTATGGCCTTGGATTAAGGTAAAATATTATTTTGTTGTTTTAGACTTCATTCATTATAACATGTATTTAGTATTTATCTCATTTTTGTTCATATATTGCAGGAGTTACAAGAAGACTTCTCAAATGATTGAAATGAGATGAAGAGCAAATATGATATTTTGGATGTATTTTGTGTTTTTTTAATGTATTTTGGTGAACATTTTGATTTTAGTATTGCTCATGCTTTCATGTTTGGACTATTTGACAGTATTTGTGGCAATTTGTTGATTTTTCTGTTGGAATTCTGTAATTCTGGAATCATGTGGTGTTGTTGAATGTTGATTTTGTGTTAGATGCTGTGTTGGAACAGGAATAGTAGGAGAAAACTGAGAAATCTGAGTTTTTCATTTTTTTTTTTAAAAAGGAGGGAACCCGACGATCCGAACCGAACATGGTCGGTTCGGTTCGGATTTGCTACCAAAAATTGCCAGGAACCGAACCGAACCGATCCGAACCTTTTTGATTGGTTCGGATTAGGTTCCTGTTCAAATCCGAACCAACCCAACCCGATTACACCCCTAAGCAGAACAAACTAAAGTTGCAAGTTTAACAATTAAAACAACATAAAGCTGAAATTGCGATCATCAAACTTTACAAAAAAGAATGCAACAAATACATTTGGCCCAACAATAGCTAAATTTTTTTTTTTTAAAAAAGCCGCAACTGTCCGCGGAAGAGTCCGTGAATCCGGGGACTGAGTCCGTTTAACCCGCTGATTAAACGGACCGGACCCAAAAAGCCCGCATTTAAATGGAATCATATTTTTTGGTGTCAAAGTCCGCACGGACTGTGGGTTAAACGGACTGTCCACGGACCCGAGTCCATATACCCACCTCTATTGTCAAGTACTATCTGCGTAGACAAAAAAATAAATAAATATGTAATTATTGCCACCTGACATTTCATTAATATATTTCGTCATGGAAAATATTCAACTCACAATTTTTTCATCATATCACTTTTATAGATGAAATACTATGGTACTCTTGTGTTTGGTTCAAATGAGGGGAAGGGAAGGGGAGATGTTAATTAAGGGGAGGGGAGAGATTTTAATTAGCTATTGTGTTTACTGTTTAGTTGGGATTAGGGAAGGGAAGGGGAAATAATATTATTCATATTTGGTTCACAAGGGGAGGGGAGAAATTTTAAAACAAATTTAATTTTACACCCTTATAATTATTTATTTCAAAATAAACAAGGGCTGCTATTTTAGTCAATGCATGTAAAATGTTTTAAAATCCCTCACCCCCTCCGAATCCCCGCAATATTGGAGGGGAGACAAAATTGAATGATGGATATTGCTCCTCTCCCCTCAAAAAAGTTGAACCAAACATGCAAAATTTTAAAAAATCCCTCCACTCCCTTCCATTCATCTCCAACCAAACATTATGTTAAGTAGTACCAACATCTCATATGATGTGACATAGAATGCGTTTGATTCGTTAAAAATAAAGGATTATGTAACACAAATATTGCATCCAGATTGATTTTTAGGGACAACATAAGAATATACTCAAGGAACGTTACAAAACTACTTTTTTTTTTTTAGAAAAAAAACTATACTAAAATATCTTTAGTTGCTTGATATTGAAATTGTTATAAATGTGAGTAAACAAAAAAACAAATTATTTGTAGTTAGATGTACAAAGTTGTTCTTACATGGGTCGACAAAGTTTTCGGCCCTTAGAGGTCAACTCATCTTTAGGCTCAATCTCTTTAATTCAAAATATAGCTCAGCCAGAAACATAATGAACGAGTCATTTAAGGCCTTGTCTGGTCATTATGAAGAGGAGGAAATCATGGTCCTACTTTAATTGTCTTAAAGGAACAGTTACATAGAAGGCTTATATATAAAAGACTCATGTCAAAGGAGAATGCAAACAATTCTTATAATACAGTATACTAATCTTGAAAAGCTAGCCTTATCAATTTTTTAGCTCTTGTACAAACAAAAGTTAACTAGATATTTAAATTATTTGATGATGTAAATATACTAGATATCAAACAATGTTGCATGTATATATGCATGACAACATTAAGCGTAGTTTAATAAAGGCCAACTAAATACCATGCATGTGGGTGACACTTACTAATGGTGAAGATGAAATAAAAACAGCACTAAAATATAATTTTATAGTGTAAATATAATAAATAAAGCTGTAACTTGGTAGAGGTATAGGTTATTAATGTGAAACTTATGGTGACATCCCAGGCTGTTTTATGGATTGACGACTGTCCCCACAAACCAATACGGATCTTTTCAGCATACTTTGTCCTCACTCACTTCCTGAGTGAACTTCCTAGGAGGTCACCCGTCCCAGAATTGCTTCAAGTCAAGCACGTTTAACTGTGGAGTTCTTAAGTGATGGGCTCCCGAAAAGAAGATGCATCTTGTTTGTATAGGTAGTACCAATCAATTCATATAAACCACCCTCAACTATATAGTCCTATACCTACACAATCTCGGGACCTCTCTCATTCCGGTGTGCAATCGGTTCATTCATGTACCCCTCCGCCTAGAAGCCTGCCAGGAGCCGCTCCTTGTCTGTGTCTTCTTGCACCGGTGACCACTCCCCGCCCTCGTCGGCACCGGGTGTCACACTTATAAAGCTTGAAATTTGCTATTTTAAACAATGGAGTATGTATATAGATGTTTGGTGATTTTTTTTTTAAGTGTTTTTCAATAAAGCACCCTAGTTTCTAACGTGGAAAAGTGATTTTACTTTTTTCATCGTGTTTCGAATCACATATTGAGTGCAGGGCCGACCTAATAGTTAAGTTAAACAAGTCCTTCGGCCTAAAAGTAAAGCTAGATGAACCCTTACTTTAGACCCCCCCTCCTCCCACTCAACTCCCTATATAATCCATAGAGGTGTAATGGGTTGGCTTGGTTCAATTTTAGGTGGGAAAAAATTCCGAACCAATCAAAATGGTTAGGATTGATTTGGTTCGATTTGGGGAATTTTTCTTACAAAACCCGAACCAAACCAAATCATCTAAGAATGGGTTGGTTTGGTTCGGAATCGAAATTATTAAATTTCAAAATATATATAAATATTAAAATATATATAAAAAATAAATTTAATAAATATTAAACTATTACAATATATATAAATATTAAATATTAAATATATATGTAAATATTAAAATGTAGTAATTAATTCGGTTCGGTTTGGGTCTTACATCCCTAATAACCTATTAACAAAAATTGTCTAATACCTAACAAAAATTACACATATGAGGTTCCCTCCCATGATTTGTTAACTCTGAGTCTCACCCTACCTTGGACCGGCCTTGATTGAGTGTGTTTAGATAAGCATTTGATAAACGTTATTTTGAATGAAATTAATTTTATAAAATTAATAAAAGTAAGGTTAAATTAGTGTTTTGGTCCCTTATCTTTATTTTATATTTCATTTTGGTCCCTTGTTTATTTTTTGTTCCGTTTTGGTTCCCTATCTTTTGGACGTTACCATGTTTTGGTCCTCACCATCAACTTCGTTCGTGACGTTAACGGAACTGGCATACGTGGCTCTGATGTGTACATAACGACGATCGAGTGGGCTACATGGATACAAGGAACAAAACGACGTCGTTTCGGGCAAGCATAATACGATGTCGTTTTGATGGTTGATTATTAGAAACAAAAAACAGAAAATGAAGAGTCTCTTCTTGTTGCTTCAGTTGGAGTGCTTCGTTTGAGGGGGAAACAAACGTTACTTCTCAGTGCTTGAGAGAGCAAACGCAAGGGCTAGGGTTTGGAGGAAGAACCTGTGAAGCTTAGCAAGGGTTTGTTGGTAACGACATCTTCCTCATTTCGAAGGTTCGTCGCTTCCTTTTCCTTCCATTCTTTTTGTCATTGCATTTTGTTCATTTGGTTGGTGCTTCCTCTGTATACTCTGTTTTATGATAAATGTTTCATTTTTTCTGATTGTGCCATTTCCTTCAAAGTTGGAGTTTACATCATGGCACAAGTTGAGGTCTTAATACATTTGAACTTGAATAAAACTTGACATTAACACCTAAAACTAACTCCATATTCCTATTTTTGCTGAACTACTTTAGATAGGTAATGCTTGATTGTCCATTTGCTTTGATTACTGACCATAACATTATCATCAACATCAGATTCACCTCCAAAAAAACACAGCTACTGACAAGGGAGATATTCAATCATCTTCTTGAGGAGGTCAATGACATCTTCAATTCCCTTATCTTAGCCTTCTGCCTTGTGATTTTCATGTCCATGTCCTCAACAAATTCTTCTGAGTACCACATAAAGAAATCGCACCAACCAACTTCAGTATTCTGGTTAAGAAAACAAAAGCCCCAAAATCGGTGAAACCTTAAACAAAGAACGAAGAAAATTACCCGATCTTAGAATCATTTGACATATCTTATAGTTCTTGCATCCCCAAAACTTCTTGCCATAATTTCCAGGTGTATATGTTGTTCGAACAATGGCTATCGTCGGCACCTCGCAGTCACACACTGGATACCATCTGCGCCTAACACTGCCGTGAGATGGTTGCAAGGTGGCGGTGGCTCCACCTTTCATCGAAGATTTTGGGCCATAACTGCTGCAGGAGGCATCAAATCGCGACATTGTTGGTGAGGAGTGGAGATGTGGAGAAACAAAGGAACCCTAGCTACTTAAATTGGGGGAAGATGATACCAGTGTTGCAACGATCGAATCCAAGTGGAAGAGGGCCAGGTGTCAATGTCACATTTCAAAAACATTAGCCACGTAAGACTGAGTTAATGGCGTTAGTGAATAAGTTGACGATGAGACCAAAACATGGTAACGTCCAAAAGATAAGGGAGCAAAACAGAACAAAAAATAAATGAGGGGCCAAAATGAAAGCTAAAGTAAAGATAAGGGATCAAAACACTAATTTAGCCTAAAATTAATCTAATTATAATTGAGTTTGAAATAAAATAATTTATATTTGGATATTTTTATTTTGAAAATATGTTTAATGTCAAAGTTAATGTAAAATTTCCGATCCAATACAAAATCTATATTTTTATTAGCTACTAATCAAAATCACTAATTTTATTAACGAACCAAAACTTCATTTTTTACCGAAATCGACAAGAGGCAAAATTGGTAAAATGAATTCTGTAGCTTTGCAAATTGCAACATGAATCAAACAAACGCAGAGTCCAAGTCAGGATTGAAGCTCATCAACATAAATTCCTACACTCGCCCTTGTCACTGTTTTCACGTCAGTCTTTCTTCTTCTGTCATAGTTCTCTCTCTCCAATTGAGGTATGCTCTCTTCTTCTCCCATAATTTTTTTTTTTTTGGTTTTCTTCTCATTGTTTGTTCTTGCAATGCATTTGTTTCTTAATTTCTGTTAAAACAACTCCCCATGCACCGTCATCGTGGTTGAGAGCGGATCCAATGTTGCTCCATTCATTCAGTACTACCACCACCGCAGAAACATCAAGCTATCTTTCTCATTCCACCACATTCCATGAAATTAGGAATCTTTTGTCTTTCGGTTTTTTGCTATTGAAATTAGGAACCTTGTTCATCGAAAGAGCACGTGTTCTTGATTAGCTGAATAGCTGATTGGTGAGCTAAATAGTCCATTGCTCAGTTAATTTGTACGGTTGATTTCTCTTATTCAGGCAATACCTTAAGAAAAGGACTCTCTTTCTTAGATGTGTTACTAGGCTACTCTAGAAAGTGCCAAGCAGGTGAATTAAGATCCTAATTTTGAATAATGTAAAGGATAAAAAAGTTATAAAATAAAGATAAATATAAAGGATTGTGTTTGATTGATTGGATGTGTGTAAACTAAGTTGTACAACTTGTATTTATAGGCCTTAAACTACTCAGTCACATTCTTAGTCCACTAACCCTCATTTTACATCCCGTAATATCATGACTAATAACAACAATATAGGTAACCACCTAGTTAGCTACGTTATGGACCAAAACCCGCTATCTCAGCTAACTGCCCCACCAGCTGACCACGTTTATCATATCCCTATTTTAAAGGGAGTGGATCTTCATGCCCATCCTTGAATCGGTCAACTCATGAACTGCTAACAATAATATAGCTAATTGCTTAGTCAACTTAAGTTATGGACCAAAGCCCACTATCTTGGTTACCTGTCTCATCAGTTGACCACATCCTCCATATCCTTATTTTTAAGGGAGTGAGTCTTCATGCACGCCTTTGACTTGGCCTGATTAGCTTCTAATTCTATCTTCTTATTCTCTCTCCAAAACCACCTTCAACTTCATCTCAAGGATTTAGGGTAGTGGTTACATGGTTGAAACTGCTTTTGACTTGGTCAGCTATGTGTCACTTCCTTTTCTAAACATGATTAAAGCCCCTTGGACCCATTTAATTAGCATTTACACGAGTCCATTAAGGCCTAGTAACAACCTCCAAGCCCATCTTAACTCAACAACTCCATTCAGTTGATTCGGCTTCAGCTAAATTTCCTCGGCTAAACTTGGCTCAACTACTCCTCGGCTGCCTATCTCAGCTTAGTAGTTGCGTTCAACTCATCCTACTTCGGTTGATCTTGGTTTGGTCGAACTTGGTTCAGCTGATTAACGAATATTTGCACTTTAGCTGAGTGACCCAATATATGATCTGATCCATTAGCGGTTTCTAAGCACATCTTGACTCAATAGCTCTGCTCGGGTCATTCTACCTCAGTTAAAGCTCTTCAGCTATTATTGGCTTGGCAAGTGTTGCTCAGCTATTTATCCATCGTTAGCCTATCAGTTTGACGGCCCATGACTTTGATTTAGCCCAACAATTTTTTTGGTGTTAACACAATGTCGAGGACTGTTTCTTTTTTGCCAAAATGTAAAGAATTCTTCTCTTCATCAAGATGCCAGGGTAAAATCATGATAGAGTTTCAATTGAATTAAGAATAGATACACTCTTGCTTCCTCACCATTCCATCAGATATATGTGACCAGAATACTTCTTAAGCAAACCTGAAATGAATTCAATTCATTTCAAACAAATTATTTGCAAATTAAATCAAATGTATTAGGATTCATAAATCAAACATTACTACCAATATTATTTATGTACATTGAACTCTTAAATTACTATAATTTTCAGCAAGCTATGTAAAATAAAGCATTACAAATTAAGTAAACGCTATGATTCCAAGAGTTCCAAACTGGATAGGGGAAATCAAACTTAGTAGTAATATTCTATTTATTTCCGTTTAACTTGTAGCCTTGAAGGAAGATGGAACTGATAAAAACAACTCATTTGTTGTTGAAGGGAGATAGCCTAACACAGGGATCTTTTGTGGGAGAATTGGTAGAGGAGCTTCAAAGTTGAGAACCTTAATCACTTGCCTTATAGAGGGCCTGGATCTGCAATCTGGATTTGCACACCAAAGACCA
Source organism: Echinosophora koreensis (assembly GCA_035048595.1). Lineage (NCBI taxonomy): Eukaryota > Viridiplantae > Streptophyta > Magnoliopsida > Fabales > Fabaceae > Echinosophora > Echinosophora koreensis. Next base: position 1,263,125 of record JAPCYP010000103.1, read on the forward strand.
ACAGCCAGTAAACATTCCATTTGCTGCGCATCAAATACTCCACATAGCTTTGGGTCTGCTGCTGCTAGGAGATTTCTCAATACATAGAGCTCCCAAACCCACTCAACTAATGATACCTCTCCTTCCTCGTCTTTGTGGTGAATAGCTTTTCTTCCACTGGCTAACTCCAACAGAACAACCCCAAAACTGAATATGTCGGATTGCTTTCTAGCTTTGCCCGTCTTCATATATTCAGGCGCTAGGTAACCCATTGTCCCGGCAATAACCGTGGTTTGTGACCCTTTTTCATGATCCATCAACCTAGCTAAGCCAAAATCCCCAAGCTTAGCATTGAGATTGGAGTCCAGCATTATGTTGCTTGATTTGGTATCCCTATGAAGCACACATTTTTCCCATCCTTCTTGCATGTAAAGCAATGCTGAGGCCAAGCCCAGAGCTATGTTGTACCTCACCTGCCATGACAAGATGCTTTCTCCATGAAAAAGATGAGAAGCTAAGCTTCCATTTGGCATGTACTCATATACGAGTAGGAGATCATTCTTCTTGTGGCACCAACCAGTGAGTTTTACTAAATTCTTATGCCTTAATTGGCTAATGATCTTCACTTCGGCAGCGTATTCCTTTATACCCTGTCTTGAATTTGCTGACATCCTCTTTATAGCAGCATAGGAGTTTGAATCTTCCAAATAACCTTTATAAACACTACCAAAACCACCTTGTCCAAGCTTCTGCTTCTCTTCAAAGTTATTTGTTGCAGTTACCAATTCGTAATAACTAATCTTCTTAGGTCCAGTGCCCATATAGAATTCATAATCCATGTTCAGATCTGAAGTGGTTTCTGAATTGGTGGGTTCTTCTTTTCCTTTATTCGTCTTCCATAATAAAATGTTCCACAACCCAAATAAACTCATAGTCAAACCTATACCAATTCCTATTCCCCCCAACAACAATATGTTGCTTAAGTTTCTTTCATCAGCATTACTTGGTAGGCTTGTACTAAATGACCATGATAGCAGGGTATGTTCCTCGAAATAATCTGATGCTGCAGCTGATATGCCAACAATAACTGACACTGGTAAGTGATCTCTGAGATCAATCGGATATGAAAGGTACTGTGTATTCTGTGTTACTGAGCTACCATTGAATCTGTATCCAGTAAAAGAAACGTTTAAATTATTATTTCTAGAATTGTATTCAATACTACAGCTATAAACTTTTCTTTCTGAAATATTCATCCACCAATTCTCAAGTATTTCAGACGCCATAGAATTGACATTCACACCTACATGTGTGCCACTTGGGTCCCATTGGTTTGAGTAAGTGTCAAACTCCACTGCCACAAATTGATACTCAGTTGTGATTGTTGGTTGAAATTCATCCACAAGACCAATGCCAAGGCCTGGCCCTTTTAGTTTTGGTGTATCCTTTGCATTTGGGAGATTTGTGCTTGCTAGGAAGAATGCCAAACCATTTCCACGACCATCCTGATTTGAGAAAACAACAAAGGAAAAGTTGGTTTTGAAGTTGTTTAGTTTATTTGAGCTATTGTCCCAAAGAAGCACAGGTTTTTGATATGTGACTCGCCCAACACTCCCACCCTGGTCGCCTTCTTGGTGCACTGCATTCGTTGTCAGTTTGATTACTGAATTCGAAATAAAAGCGTCTCCTTCCAGGTTTAATGCGTCAACTGCATGATTAAAGTTGGGGTAATCAAATGACACAGTATGAGCATTTGCAAGAGGGATTATGAGGAGGAACAAAATGGTTTCCCTTGCACAACAGAACAGAGGGGTAACAGCATAGAGACCAAAATGCCAATCACAAGCAGCCATTGTTAAGTGAGAGTTGAGTTTGAACTTTGAAGGGTAGCACACTTTCTTGTGTATGTATTTATCATTTGTTCTTATTTGTCATTTATCTAACTTCCTTTGCAATTTGTTTAACCTAGGTAGATTTGTCTCAACTCTCGAAATTGTGATGTGATGAAAGTTCCTACGTATAGCTCACTATGCCATAAAAAATGAGCAGGGATCACAACCATGGCATCCAAAAACGAACGGCAATATTCGGTGTTATAACAATATTACGATTAGTCAGAAACAAACTTAGTTTTGCTGGTAAGCGGAAATTTCCAGGAAACCAAAGGCAAAGACATTGTGTTCTTTGAAAGAGACATTCCTCTTTCTAAATGAGTGCTTTTTGATAGTATGTTGTTAGAAGTTAGAACTAATAAGCTCTGCTGCCGTCTTCGCTCTTTTGATTGGTGATATTCATGTAGAGTTAAACCAGCGTATTGCATCATGACAAATAAGGGCGACATATATTGTCAGTGTAAATAAAAAATTATAATATTTGATTCATTCATTAGTGCAGAAATAAGGGGTGCAACCATAGGGTCGGCAGCATATTTTTCTTCCAGCCCGTATTAAGCATCATCATATCTGACTCGGTATTATTCCAATGGAAAAGTTAATTTGAACAACTTTTTTATGGATACCATATTTTTTGCTTGTGATATGATGTGACGAGAGAGAGAAAAATATAAAAAAAATGTGTTAGAATATAAAATAGTGTTCGATGTTCAAAAATGTAGTACAAAACTACAAATAATAAAACTCTATTCCAATTCTTCTGATTCTCAAAGATGTGGTGGAGGTACCTATTTTGCAACAAGATAGCCAAAGCCATGGTGAAATCCATGCTCCAATCCTTCCTTGTGTTCCTACCCTTCCCTGAACAAGTTCTATAAATTCCAGAATCTGCTATGGTTTTTGGAAACACAATTCAGCAAGAATTGTAATGAAGGGAAATGCCAATGACAATTCATGATAATTAGGTGCACTTGTGAGTCACGAAGCCAATACTCAAGTAGTCAAATGTTGGGTACCAGAGTCACGGAATAATATCACGTAGCTAAAATAAGAGATGAGAAAGAGGAACTGAGTACATAATATTTACGTGGAAAACCCTCAATAAATAAGGGAAAAACCACGGGGCAAGAATAATTGGATTTTCACTAAGTGGAAGAAATTACAACACCTCTCTCTAAATACAAGGAGAGAACAATAACATTCTCTCTTGAATATAGGAGAATACACACAAGGATAAACCTCACAGGAGAAACTATCTCTCTCTCTGAATTTTTCCTCTCTCACTCTATGAGCACTTCTTGGCTGGGATGATTGAAAAAAGAACATCTAAAGTCTCTATTTATAGAGAACTTCGGTAAGTGCTGAAGGAAATTTTCTTCAACTTCTAACCATCTTCATTTAATTTACTGTCCAACTACATGCATCATTAGCCAATATTTTTGACTTTTGCCAAAGCCAAAAGTGGCTTTACGGCCTCACAATCTCCCACTTAAAGTCACTTTTGGTGAGCTTTCAAAATCTCACTACCTTGCCAACTTCCTGTTGCTTACATTTCTGATAGGCCATAGGAGGATCGACACCATATAAATTTGTCAGCATTGATTGGCTTCGTCATAACATCTGCTAGGTTATCTTTGGTGTGAATCTTCTGCATATCCACACTCCCTTCCTCTACTACTTCTCGAACAAAGTGGTATTGAACACCTATGTGCTTTGTCCTGGAATGAAAGGCTGGATTCCTTGCAATGTGCAAGGCACTTTGACTGTCACAATACACAGTGATTTGCTGCTGCTTGTGCCCGAGTTCTTCCATTAACCTTTGAATCCATATAGCTTCCTTGCAAGCTTGCGTAGTTGCCATGTACTCAGCTTCTGTAGTAGACAAAGCTACAACAGTCTGTAACTTGGATAACCAGCTTACAGCTCCTCCTGTAAGTGTGAACATATAGCCAGTAGTAGATTTTCTCTTATCAAGATCACCTGCAAAATCTGAGTCGACATAACCCTTGACAATGAATTCTGATCCTCCAAAATATAATGCAACACCCGAGGTTCCTTTGATGTATCTCAGGATCCTCTTAACAGTATTCCAATGCTCTCTACCCAGATCTGTCATAAATCGACTAACCGCTCCCACTGCTTGCGCAATGTCTAGTCTTGTACATATCATGGCATACATAAGGCTTCCCACCACCGATGCATACGGTACTCGAGACATTTCCATCCTCTCCGCTTCACTGCTAGGGCTCATACCTGAGGATAATTTATAACTGACAGGAAGTGAAGTAGTAATTGGCTTACAATCTTGCATGTTGAAGCGCTGCAAGATCTTCCTTAGATAATTCTTTTGAGAAAGCCAAATTTTCCTATCTTTTCTGTCTCGGTGAATTTGTATCCCTAAAATCTTGTTTGCGGGTCCCAAGTCCTTCATATCAAACTCCCTAGCCAACTGTGCCTTCTTGGACTCGATCTTTGTTGGGGCCTACCACCAACATGTCATCCACATACAACAGCAAAATGATGAAATCATTATCATCAAACCTCTTGTAGTATGTACAATGGTCTGAACTTAGTCTGTTGTATCCAAGGCTAATAATGAAGGAGTCAAATCTCTTGTACCAACATCTGGGCGCCTGCTTTAGACCGTACAGAGATTTGGTCAACCTACAAACCAAGTTTTCTTTTCCTTGTTCTTTAAAGCCTTCCGGTTGGAGCATATAAATTTCTTCTTCAAGTTCTCCATGAAGAAAAGCAGTCTTTACATCCAACTGTTCAAGATGTAAATCAAATGCAGCACACATAGCCAACACTACTCTGATAGTAGTAAGTCTAACAACTGGAGAAAATATCTCGTTGAAGTCTATACCTTCTTTCTGAGCATATCCTTTAACCACCAGTCTTGCACGATACCTTTCCACTTGATCATTGCCATCTCGTTTGATCTTATAGACCCATTTGTTCCCGATGGCTTTCCGACCCTTGGGAAGTTCAACAAGTTCCCATATGTTGTTTCTATGTAAGGCCTCCATTTCTTCCTGCATTGCTGTCATCCATTGAGAAACATCTGAACTGCTCAAAGCCTCCTGAAAGGTTGACGGTTCTTCTTCTTCTTCTTCAGTTAGAAGACAGTATGCATCATGGCTTGCCATAACATAATCTGAGTGCAATGATGGTGTTCTTGTTTGGCGTGACGATTGCCGAACTTCTGTATCATTGACCTCATCTGGTACTCGTTCTTCGTGCTCTGGTTCTGCCTCAGAAGAATCATCTTCTCCAAACTTTCTTTCTATCTCAACTGCAGTAGTTTCTTTGGTAGTGCTGTCATTTTTCTGCCCACTTTGCAGTTCATTTTCTGCAAAGACTACATCCCTGCTGACAACAACCTTGCGGGCAGTGGGATCCCACAGGCGATACCCCTTAACACCGTCAGCATAACCCAAGAAAATGCATTTCCTGGATTTTGGATCCAACTTCGTTCTTTCTTGGGAGTTGTACATCACGTACACAGGACATCCGAACACATGTAAAGAAGAATAATCAGCTGGCTTTCCTTTCCACATCTCCATTGGTGTCTTCAAGCCAATCGCTGTTGATGGTGATCGATTTATCACGTAACAGGCAGTTTTAACTGCTTCTGCCCAGAAAGATTTGGCCACTCCCGCTGTTCTCAGCATGGCTCTTATTCTATCTAGGAGAGTTCTGTTCATCTGTTCTGCTACACCATTCTGCTGAGGTGTATGTGCAACTGTAAATTGTCTTACAATACCCTCTTGTTTGCAAAATGCCAGAAAATCGCCATCTACATATTCTCCTCCATTGTCTGTCCTCAAGCACTTAATTCTTTTCCCAGTTTCAAGCTCTACTTGTGCTTTGAACTCCTTGAATACTGGAAACACATCTGACTTCTTCTTGATTGGGTACACCCATAATCTTCTGGAATAGTCATCAATGAATGACACGAAATATTTTGCTCCTCCCAGAGATATTTCCGGTGATTCCCATATATCAGAATGGATCAAGTCCAGTATGTGTTTGCTTTTAGTAGTTACTCTAGCAAACTTCAATCTATGCTGCTTACTCATCACACAGTGCTCACAGAACGGTAAATTCACCGTCTTGAGCTCGGGTAGGAGATTGCGTTCCGCAAGGACTTTTAAGCCACGTTCCGACATATGGCCTAGTCTGCGATGCCACATCATTGTTGTTTCTTCTTGGCTTGCTGCTGCAATTGATGCATCTGCCTCTTGCAACGTATCTCCTAAAAGCATGTATAGATTACTTGTGATCTTCTCAGCTTTCATTACCATAAGATTGCCTTTCACTACTTTTAAGATCCCACCTTCAGTATGGATCTTACACCCGAGGTCATCCAATTGCCCAATGGACAATAAGTTCTTCTTCAATCCCTTCACATGTCGTACCCCTTGTATTTTACAAACAGTACCATCATGCATCTTTAATCTAACAGTACCAAGTCCAGCAATTTCTAAGGCATGATCATTTCCCATGAACACAGATCCTTCCGAGACAGGCTCGTAAGTGCAAAACCAATCTCGATGTGGAGTCATGTGCCATGTCGCTCCCGAATCCATTATCCAGACATCATTGAGTTGTTTTCCACCTTTAGAACTGGTTGCTGCTTCGCTATATAGGATTTCTCCATCATCCGAGGTACTTGCAACACATCCTTGAGATGTTGCTGCTTCAGAAGTTTTCTCTCCATTCTTCTTGTTATGCCAATACTCCTTCTTCACGTGCCCTCTAATGCCACAATTGTAGCATTTAAGATTCTTCCTTCTTCGAGATTTTGATCTACCATGATTTTGACTCCCACTGGAGCCACGTTCCGTTGATCTGCCTCTCGTCACCGTTAACGCCTCTGCTTGCTTTGAACTTTCTGGCCTTTCTTCCTTATTCTTGCGCCTGGACTCTTCTTCAAGAATAGCACCGGCAACATCATCAAAGCACAGAGAATCCATCACATTATTATTTGTGATGTTGATGATGAGTTGATCATATGAATCTGGTAAGCTCTGAAGTAGAAGTTCTGCACGTTCATTTTTTGCTATTTTGAAATCTGACGCTGTGAGCTGAGCAAATAGTGTATTCAGAGTATTGATGTAACTCGTCACCGATGTGGATTCACTCATTCGAAGAGTGTAGAGCCTCCTCTTTAAGAATATTCTTGTGTGAAAAGATTTGACCTCGTACAATTTATTGAGAGCATCCCAGATCTCCTTTGCAGTCTTCTTTTCTGCAATACTTGACAATACTGAGTCTGCTATTGCTAGGTGCAAATTGGCAATAGCGTTATCATCCATCTCTTTCCACTTTTGATCAGTGATATCTGAGGGTCTACCGTCAATTGTGTCTAGGCAATTATCCTTCCTCATAACTGCCCTTATCTTTAATTTCCACAGGGAGAAATTACTCCCGTTGAACTTCTCAATCTCAAATTTTGCTGCCATTTTTATACCAAATTACTCCTGTGAACAGTATCGAATACTGGAACAGTGACTGTAGTCCGTAAATAGTACACCAGGTAAGTTCCCAGGAAAGAGAGGTGGGTCACTAATAGACACACTTAAATACCAAGTCTTTCCTAGCCAGAACTTTCCTAGACATGCACTTTCACACTACCACACTTTATTTCTAGTAACAAGAATAATTCTTTTATGAACCCGGCATCTTATCACTTTGTTGCAGCGGAATAGTAACCACGAACCAATGGTTCTGATACTACTGTTGGGTACCAGAGTGACGGAATAATATCACGCAGCTAAAATAAGAGATGAGAAAGAGGAACTGAGCACACAATATTTATGTGGAAAACCCTCAATAAATAAGGGAAAAACCACGGGGCAAGAATAATTGGATTTTCACTAAGTGGAAGAAATTACAACACCTCTCTCTAAATACAAGGAGAGAACAATAACACTCTCTCTTGAATATAGGAGAATACACACAAAGAGAAACCTCACCGGAGAAACTATCTCTGAATTTTTCCTCTCTCACTCTATGAACACTTCTTGGCTGGGATGATTGAAAAAAGAACATCTAAAGTCTCTATTTATAGAGAACTTCGGTAAGTGCTGAAGGAAATTTTCTTCAACTTCTAACCATCTTCATTTAATTTACTGTCCAACTACATGCATCATTAGCCAATATTTTTGACTTTTGCCAAAGCCATAAGTGGCTTTACGGCTTCACATCAAGTTCACTTACTTTTAGAGACCCTTTTGTCTTCGAGCATCTTTGAAGAATTATACTCCCTCCGGTCTCTATTGTAAGCAAAAATTAAATGGGACACACATATTAAGATAGTTAGTTGATCTTATTTAAAAGAGTCATTGGGAATAAAAAATTAAGTTTGTTACCTAAATTACCCTTCCTCTTATTTATTAAGCTTGTGTTATTGAGAATAAAAGGAGTCATTGGAAAACAAAATTTGTATTAAATGAAGGGTATTTTGAGAATAACTTCATTAAATGAGAAGAAAGTAGTTGAAATTTGCTTATATTTTGGACCAAAAAATTTAGAAATTTTTGCTTACATTATGGACCGGAGGGAGTATTACACTAGTCAGATTATTTCATGTCTTGGTTTCTATCTAATTTTTAACCTTCATGCATTTCATCATCCAGTCCCTTGGGATTCGCAGAAAGACCTACTGCAATTTTTATCCCTTATTGTATATTGCCAAGTTGACCATATAAAGGATGCTATTGCTATGTTCTGTGCCTTAACAACTTGTTATAGACATGCAGTTACTAGTATGATATTTGTATGACACAGGTTTTGGAATTTCAAATCAGGAAAAAAGAAAGAACTAAACCCTCCAAAATTTTGAATTAAGCATCTTAATTTATGCTCACAAGTGGAGATAATTGAGGTGCAGATGTTAGCTGGAGGTATGTAACTTCACTTGTTTCTGTCATATTTATATTCTTATCAAAATAAAAGACATTTTTATAACCGAAGAGGGAACAAAAGAGGTGGGAAAGACTCTTAGAAGTGAAAGTGTAGCTTGCCAATTTCCTCGGATTAGGACACTTACCCAGAAACTATTCATGGATCACTCTCCTTTCTTTTCCATATGTCTCTCTTACATGCTCTTATTTCTTGCTATACTATGTCTTACTCTTACATTGCTTTTAAACTATGTTCTATAGATTCTATTACTTAGTCTCTGAACAAGACGTTCCCTTTCCGTTCAAGTTCAATATAAGAAACTTTGGTGTGTGAGGTTGGCAGGTCCTGGCTGATCCTTGGCTGCTTAAAAATTAATTACATGAGCGGAATCAGAGGCAAAAACTTGACTCCATCAGAGGTTCAAAATATTCACCCTTTATTTTTCTTTCTCTTCGTTTGCGGTTATAGCTATAGTTATGTGATTTCCTTATTTGATATTAAACTGTGAAGGAAATATAACTTTTGAACACTTTCATTCCGTATCTTAAGCATTTTTTAGGCTATCTTCAGCTCTTTTTTAAAATATATATATATATATAAAGAAGAAGAAGAAAGAACCACTTTTTGCACCAAAGATAGTAAGTGATATTTACAACAGATTATACTTTAAACTTGAAGTCTTTATGGTAGAAGAACAATTGGGGCATGTTTTGTCTAACTATGATGTTTTATATACTTTGTTGATATTTATGTAAATAATATATTCTGATCATAGGAATATTTGGTAATTAGGATACATTAGGATAATCAGATATTGAGAATATCTTGTAATTATGACACTAATTGTATTTTGATTTGTTCATTGCCTATATAATAGAATCTCCGTCGTGTAGTTGAAACACACGGGTTATGGCAATGTCTCTTGTTTTCTCTCATCACAACATGGTATCAGAGCCTAACAAGAGACAAAAACCCTAATTCTTTCTTACCTGGTGGACCTACTGTTCATCAGTGAAATTTTTTTCTGCCAAACCGTGTTCTCTTTCCGGTTTTGCACCTTTCTTCATTGCCGTGTCCTCCTTCCGGCATCCAACCAGTCACCCACGTTGCTGTGATTGGTTCCATCACTGTTTTCTGTCAGTCCGACGTCAGCTCGCCGCCTCCCGCCGTACGCCGTCGCTGTCCGCCGTCCGCCGCCGCCGTCCGACCACCTTTCCGGCCGACGATCACACGGTTAGAATCGCTGGCCGCCGATCTACCCAGCCGTCCAAGTCTCGCCGCCAACAGCCACTGGACGCGCCTCCACCCGCCGTTCCCCTCTCTGGCGCTCCGTCACACGCGCCACACTTCCAGCCGCGCGTGAGGGAGATTCCGGCGGTCTTTCCGGCCTCTGTTTAGTGCGCCGTACTGGCCCCGGCCTGCTCTACTTGGATCTGGTCTTCTTTTTCACTTTCAGACTCGTGGTGCATCCCTCCATTAAGCCGTTGCTCCGAGGTACTTTGTGGTTTCAGTTTTCTACTTTGTTTATTGATCAATGGTTGCTTCTGGACCCTCAGATACTCCTAAGGACTCCTCCAAGGCTGACCCACCTATTTTCACCAATTATGTGAGTGCCCCTCTTTGCACTGACAAATTGGATGGAAGCAACTATGACACATGGGCCTCTGATATCAAACTCTGGCTGAATGGACAAGAATATGTTGAACACCTGACCAAGAAGGCTACTGACATTGCTGCAGCTGACCGCCCACGGTGGAATAAGATTGATGCTCAGTTGTGTAGCATTATCAAGTCCACTATTCACTCTTCTTTGAAGCAGATTTTTCGTGCCCATCTCACTTGCGAGTCAGTGTGGGAGCAAGCCAAGGTTCTTTACACCAATGATACACAACGCCTCTATGGTGTCTGCCAGAATCTCATGAATATCATTGCTCCTCGCCAGATTGATGGTCCTATTTTTGCTTATTTAGGAAAGGTTCATGGTGCTTTACATGACTTCAATGAACTTTTGCCACCGGTCGACACTCCAGCCAAGGAACTTGAGCAGCGTAGTAGCTTCTTCATGTTGTTGGCCCTATACGGTTTGCCTCCAGAGTACTCCACCACCCGTGATCAGATTTTGGGTTCTCCTAATGTCCCAACTCTGAACACGGCTTGGTCTTCTTTGCTTCGCGTCCCGTCCAAGACATCAGCTACCTCTATGCTCCCTGGTGCTCCTAGCCATGAGTTACCTCCTGCTGCAATTGATGCTTCTGGTCTTGTTTCTCAGGGTAGTGGTCGTGGTCGGGGTAAACGCCCGAAATGCGATCACTGTCACCGCTTAGGCCACACTATTGATAAATGTTGGACTTTACATGGTCGTCCACCTCACTCTGCTAATGTTGCCCAGGTTGATTCACCAGCCCCATCTGAGCCATCTCCACATCCTACTGCATCGCCTGTTACCTATGCCGAGTTTCTCAAATGGTTTGAAGAACGTCAGGGCACTGGGTCCACTGCCTCTGTTGCACACACTGGTAATTCCTTTGCTTGTCTCTGTCAGTCGTCCCTAGGTCCTTGGGTTCTGGATTCTGGTGCCACCAATCATATCTCTGGTAATAAATCTCTTTTTTCCACCCTTTCTGTGTCTGGTTATTTACCCACAGTTACATTGGCTAATGGTTCTAAAACACAATCCCAGGGGGTTGGCACTGTCCATCCATTTCCTTCCCTCTCCGTTAATAATGTGCTTTATGTCCCGGGCTCCCCATTTAATTTGTTTTCTATTAGTCGCTTGACCCGCTCCCTTGATTGTACCGTTTCGTTCACTAAAGATTCTGTTTTCCTACAGGACCGGAGTTCGGGACGGATGATTGGCGCCGGATGTGAGTTCAATGGCTTGTACCAGTTGTCACCCCCTTCTCGGGTTTGTGCTGTCAAGGATTCCCCTCTTCTCACTCATGCTCAATTGGGACATCCCAACCTTGCTAAACTCCAACAACTGGTGCCGAGCCTCTCTAAGCTTACTTCTTTGTCTTGTGAGTCGTGTCAACTAGGGAAACATACCCGTAGTTCATTTCCTAGTCGTATTGTTAATCGCGCTAAGGCTCCTTTTTCTTTAGCTCATTCTGATGTTTGGGGTCCTAGTCGGACTGTGTCCACGTTAGGGTCGAAATATTTTGTTACTTTTATTGATGATTTCTCGCGTTGTACTTGGTTATTTTTAATGGAAAATCGGTCGGAGTTATTTTCTATATTTCAACAATTTTATTATGAAATTAAAAATCAATTTGGCATTCCTATTCGTACTCTACGTAGTGATAATGCTAGAGAATACCTATCTCAACCATTTCAATCATTCATGGCCTCTCAGGGTATTCTTCATCAAACTTCTTGTGCTTACACCCCTCAACAAAATGGGGTTGCTGAACGCAAAAATAGACATCTTATTGAAACAACTCGCACCCTCTTACTACATGGCAATATTCCATTCCGTTTTTGGGGTGATGCTGTTCTCACTGCGTGCTATCTCATTAATAGGATGCCTTCCTCCGTCCTTGATAACCAAGTACCTCACTCTGTTTTGTTCCCTCATCAGTCCCTCCATCCATTAACACCTCGTGTCTTCGGGTCTACATGCTTTGTTCATAACCTACAACCAGGTATTGACAAGCTCTCTGCTCGTTCACTAAAGTGTGTCTTCCTAGGTTATCCTCGGTCACAAAAGGGTTACCGGTGTTATTCTCCCACTCTACGCCGTTATCTTGTTTCGGCTGATGTCACTTTCTTCGAGTCTGTTCCTTATTTCGGGCCACCTACATCCCTCGAGTCTGTCACGGATGTCTTTCCTCTTCCTCCAGTCCCTGTCTCATATAATCCACCCACAGTCCCTATCTCCCCTACTATCCCAGTTCCTGCCCCAGTTGCTCATACTCGTCCCTTACAGGTATATCAGCGTCGCCATCCACCACCTCCACAAGTTGAGCATGTTCCCCCGGATGATACTGGTACTGGCATTGCTGACTCACCTCCGACGCCAGCTCCTCCGCCTGCTCCGGCCTTGCCTCCTGATCCAGAACTTCCCATAGCCCTCCGGAAAGGTATACGCTCCTCCCGTAATCCTTCTCCTAACTATGTTACTTTAAGTTTTCACCGCCTTTCTACACCACATTTTGCTTGCCTTTCTTCTTTGTCTTCTATGTCTATTCCTAAGACTGTAAGTGACGCCTTATCTCATTTTGGGTGGAGACAAGCTATGGTTGATGAAATGAGTGCACTTCAGAGCAGTGGTACTTGGGACCTTGTTCCTCTTCCGTCTGGAAAGTCTGTTGTAGGTTGCAGGTGGATATTTACTGTTAAAGTGGGTCCGGATGGCCAGATTGATCGTCTTAAAGCCCGCTTGGTGGCGAAAGGCTATACTCAGATTTTTGGCTTGGATTATGGAGACACCTTCTCACCAGTTGCTAAAATGGCATCTGTTCGTTTGTTTCTATCCATGGCTGCTATTCGGCATTGGCCTCTGTATCAGCTGGATATCAAAAATGCTTTTCTCCATGGTGATCTCACTGAAGAGGTATATATGGAGCAACCTCCGGGATTTGTTGCTCAGGGGGAGTCTTCTGGTCTTGTTTGTCGTCTCCGCAAGTCTTTGTATGGCCTCAAGCAATCACCTCGAGCTTGGTTTGGCAGATTTAGCACTGTTGTTCAGGAGTTTGGGATGAAAAGCAGATCACTCAGTTTTCTATCGTCATTCAGCTCGAGGATGTGTCTACTTGATTGTATATGTCGACGACATTGTCATTACAGGGAATGACCACCATGGCATATCACAGGTAAAACAACATCTTTGTCACCATTTCCAGACAAAAGATCTTGGAAAACTCCGATACTTCTTGGGCATAGAGGTGGCACAATCAAAGGATGGCATTGTTATTTCTCAGAGAAAGTATGCAATGGACATTCTTGAAGAAATAGGACTGCTTAATGCAAAACTAGTTGATACTCCTATGGATCCAAATACTAAACTTCTACCAAATCAGGGGGAGCCACTTTCAGATACGGGAAAGTATAGAAGACTGGTTGGGAAATTGAACTACCTCACAGTCACTCGTCCAGATATTTCTTTTGCAGTAAGTGTGGTAAGTCAGTTCCTAAATTCACCTTGCGAAGGTCATTGGGATGCTTTGATCCGTATTCTCAAATATATCAAAGGGGCCCCAGGTAAAGGGCTCATCTATGAGGATAAGGGTCACACTCATATCGTTGGATATTCAGATGCTGATTGGGCAGGCTCTCCAACTGATAGAAGATCCACTTCTGGATTTTGTGTACTCATTGGGAATAATCTAATACCTTGGAAGAGCAAGAAACAAAATGTTGTTGCAAGGTCAAGTGCTGAAGCTGAGTATCGAGCCATGGCATCAGCTACTTGTGAACTCATCTGGCTCAAACAGTTACTTCAAGAACTGCGATTTGGGGATGTTACCCAAATGACACTCATTTGTGATAACCAAGCTGCACTACACATTGCCTCAAATCCAGTATTTCATGAGAGGACAAAGCACATTGAGATAGATTGTCACTTCATCAGAGAAAAGATCTTATCTGGGGACATCACCACTAACTTTGTCAATTCAAATGATCAACTGGCAGATGTCTTTACTAAGTCTTTGAGAGGTCCTCGAATAAATTATATATGTAACAAGCTTGGTACATATGATTTATATGCTCCAGCTTGAGGGGGAGTGTTGATATTTATGTAAATAATATATTCTGATCATAGGAATATTTGGTAATTAGGATACATTAGGATAATCAGATATTGAGAATATCTTGTAATTATGACACTGATTGTATTTTGATTTGTTCATTGCCTATATAATAGAATCTCCGTCGTGTAGTTGAAACACACGGGTTATGCCAATGTCTCTTGTTTTCTCTCATCACAACATACTTATTTCATAATTGGTGAGTAGAGAGCTGCACATACTAATTTAGAGATCCTTTAGCTCCGTTTTTATTTCTACTGGTTGCCGAAGGACTTAATGGACTTGTCAAAAATGCGGTTTCTTGTGGTAAATTTGCTGGTTTCGAGATTGGTTCTCCGGAGGTGATAATCTCACATCTACAGTACGCTGATGATACTATCTTGGTTGGAGAGGCTACCGAGCAGAATTTGTGGGCTATGAAGGCTATTCTCCGTTGCTTTGAGTTGGTTTCGGGTCTGAAAATCTACTTTCATAAGAGTTGTCTAATGGGGGTAAATGTGGACGACAATTTCCTTTCTTCGGGTGCCGAGTTCCTGAATTGTAGAGTTGGTGGGATCCCATTTATATATCTGGGGCTGCCGGTTGGAGCTAATCCTAGGAAAGCTTCTACCTGGCAACCTATGATTGATGTTCTAACTAGGAGATTGTCTTGCTGGAAGAATAGATTTCTCTCGCTGGATGGCAGGATAGTGCTCCTGAACTCGGTCCTCACTGGAATACCTATCTATTACTTGTCCTTTATGAAGATGCCCTTGAAGGTTTGGAGGGAGGTGGTTAGGATCCAACGGGAGTTTCTTTGCGGTGGCACTTCGGGTGAAAAGAAGATTCCTTGGGTTAAATGGTCTGACGTTTGTAAACCTAAGGATAAATTGGGCCTCGGTGTGAAAAATATGGCTTTATTCAACCTGAGTCTCCTCGGTAAGTGGAGGTGGAGGCTTCTGGTAGATCCCGAAGCTCTTTGGTGTAAGGTGGTGAGAGCCAAGTATGGGGCGGATGTGTGTATTAATCCTAATCTGGTTTCTGTGGGAAATACAAATCACAGGTCCATATGGTGGAAGGACTTGTGTAATGTGGGGTTTAGCAGGGGGTTGGAGGGGGACTGGTTTCTGGATAGGGTAGGTAAAAGACTGGGCGATGGTAGGACCATTTCCTTTTGGAAAGACAAATGGTTTGGGAGGTCTACCTTTGAAGATCTCTTCCCAAGGTTATTTACGATTTCTAGTTTAAAATCTGCGAAAATTTCAGCATTTGGCAAATGGGAGGGTTCGGTTTGGATATGGGATTTTAGGTGGAGGAGGAGGCTGTTTGCTTGGGAGGAGGAAATTCTAGTGGAGTTTTATAACACTCTTACCTTGGTTAACCTTCTCCAGAGAGAGGATGAATGGATTTGGAAGCCACACTCTTTTGGGGGAATTTAGTGTCAAATCGACATATGGTGAGCTCTCTAATAAACTGCACCAGCATGTTCAGTTATCAGAATTGCAGGAACAAACATCGATGCTGCTTTGGAAAAGTAAGGCTCCACTGAAAGTGGTGGCCTTCTCTTGGCAATTATTGCTAGATAGGATTCCTACTAAGGTAAACCTTCAACATAGGAGGGCTATTGATGATGATGCCTCTTTGCTGTGTGTCTTTTGTAATTGCTTTGATGAATCTGTTAATCATTTATTTTTAGAATGTTCCTTCTCTAAACTAATTTGGTCTAAAGTTCTGGTATGGTTGGGGGCTGATTTTCCTATTCCAGTAGCTATTTCCCAACTCATGGTGCTTTTTGGTGATGGAATTAGTAGGCAGGTTAAGTTAGGAGGTTGCTTACTTTTGTAGCATGCAGTAGTTTGGTGCATTTGGGAGCTCCATAATGGGATGATTTTTGGAAATGAAACTGCAGATTTTGTTCATCTTTTGGATAGGGTCAAAGCACTCTCCTGGCAATGGTTTAATTCAGGAGCCCATGATGGTAGTTGTTCATTCTCGGATTGGTGTATTGCTCCCATTAGTTGTATAGAAAAATAGGAGAAGTAGTTGAAATGTTTCTGGACAGAAAGTATTTTCTTGGAATCAATCATTTGTAAACAGGTTCTGAGTACCCCTCGTACTCTATTAATGATATTTTGCCTTTTACAAAAAAAACTAATTTAGTGCTGTCTATGCCATGTGTTTCGAGGAAGACATTTAAGAGTGGTGGTTGAAAGCAGTTTCCTCCATCGCGGCTGCTCTCTGACTGAGAGGGGAAGAGTACTTGCAAAAAACACTCCAATGCTCAAGTTAAACAAGGTTCTTAGTTTATGAGTATCAGGAGGAACATACATATAGTGTAATGGTAGAGTAAGGGATGACACTTGTAGAGAGGCAGCTGGAGCATCCAGTATGGAATGCTGTGTTGACCCTGATCCCAGGTTCCTGTTAAGAACACTCTCTCTCTACTTTTCTTTTTAACTTTCCTGTGTCTCTTCCTCATAAGTTGGCGTTAAAAGGGGAAAAAATGAAAGATAATAAAAATTCCAATATTTTTGTTTAATAGGCTTTTGAACTAAACCCTGTAATTATTTGTATGATACACTTCCTTTTGACATGTTATTATTAGAATGATAAAGCTCTGTTTTCTAATGTCAACTTAATAATAAAATTCTTTGCCTAATTGAGCACTTTGAAATTCTAAGTTTAAAAAAGCAGTTAAACAAAGAATTTTAGTCTTATGATCTTTATACTGAACTGTGAAAGGGATACAACTATTCCATTAGATATGATGTGCTTTGGTATATTTTTTAAGTTAACATGAAATGAATCCATTTCAAAGGAAGTTATTTGCAAATTAAATCAGAAGTATAAGGAATTATATTTCATGCATTAGAGAGAATTAAATTCTTAAAGTACTATATTTTTATGTAAATTAAAGTATTCCATTTACAAATTAAGTGAACTCTGATTCCAAGGGTTCCAAAATGGATATGGCAAATCAAACTTAATGATTACATTATGTTTATTTCCAATTAACTTGTAGCCTCAAAGTTAGACGAAACTGAGAAAAAAAACTCATTTGCTGTCGGAGGGAGATAGGCTAGCACAGGCATCTTTTGTGGGAGAATTGGTAAAGGAGCTTCAAAGTTAAGCACTTTAATCACTTGCCTTATAGATGGCCTGGATTTGCAATCTGGATTAGCACACCAGAGGCCAACAACCAGTAAGCATTCCATTTGCTGCATATCAAATACCCCACATAGCTTTGGGTCTACTGCTGCAAGATGATTTCTCAATCCATATAGCTCCCAAACCCAGTCAACTAATGATACTTCACCCTCCTTGTCTTTGTAGTGAATAGCTTTTCTTCCACTGGCTAACTCCAATAAAACAACGCCAAAACTGAATATGTCAGATTCCTTTCTAGCCTTCCCTGTGTTCATATATTCAGGGGCTAGGTACCCCATGGTCCCAGCGGTAACTGTGGTTCGAGACCCTTTTTCATGGTCCACCAGCCTAGCTAAGCCGAAATCCGCAAGCTTAGCATTGAGATTGGAGTCCAACATTATGTTGCTTGATTTGATATCCCTATGAAGCACACATTTTTCCCATTCTTCTTGCAGGTAAAGCAATGCTGAGGCCAAGCCCAGAGCTATGTTGTGCCTGACCTGCCATGACAAGATGCTTTCTCCAGCGAAAAGATGAGAATGTAAGCTTCCATTTGGCATGTACTCATATATCAAGATGAGATCGTTCTTCTTGTGGCACCAACCAATGAGTTTTACCAAATTCCTATGCCTCAATTGGCTAATGATCTTCACTTCTGCTGCATACTCCTTTACCCCTTGTCTTGATTCCGATGATATCCTTTTTATAGCAGCATAGGAGCTTAAGTCTTTAACATAACCTTTATAAACACCACCAAAACCACCTTGTCCAAGCTTCTGTGCCTCATCAAAGTTATTTGTAGCAGATACTAATTCATCATAGCAAATCTTCTTAGGTCCAGTGCCTATTTGGAATTCATCATCCATCTTCACATCAGAAGTGGATTCTGATGTGGCTTCATCTTTTCCATTTTTCTTCTTCCATAATAAAATCAGGACCAAGATCCACCCTAGTAAACTCACCAAACCTATGCCTATTCCTACTTCTTGCATCAATTTTGTGTTGCTTTGCTTCTTAGGATGGGCATTACTTTGTGAACTCGTGCTAAATGACCATGACAGGAGGGTATGTTCCTCAGAAAGTGCTCCTGTAGAAGCTGATATGCCAACAATAACCGACTCTGGTAAGTACTCTCTGAGATCAATGTGATATGAAAGGTACTGTATAGTCTGTGTTACTGGGCCACCACTGAATCTGTATCCAGTGAAAGAAACACTCAAATTATTATCTCTAGAATTGTATTCAATGCTGCAATTATACACTTTCCTTTCTACAATATCTGTCCACCATTCCTCAAATATTTCAGACCTCAGAGAATTGATATTGACTCCTACATGTGTGCCATCTGGGTCCCAATCATTTTTGTGTGTGTCAAACTCCACTGCCACAAATGAGTACCTAAATGAGAGAAGTTGGTTATCCAGCTGAAGACCAAGGCCTCCTCCATCTTCATAATTTCCAAAAGGGAGATTTGGGCTTGCTAGGAAGAATGCCAAACCATCTCCATAGAAAGTCTGGTTTTTTGAGAAAACAACAAAGGAAAACTTGGTGGTAAAATCATGTAATTCATTTGAGTTCTTGTCCCAAAGATTCATAGGTTTGAGACTTGTGACTCGCCCAACACTAGAATTCTTGTCTGGATCCTCTGCATCCCCAGTGAGTTGGATAACAGGAAGTGAAATATAAGCATCTCCTTCCAACTTTAATGCATCAGTTGCATGACTGAAGTTGGGGTAATCAAAAGATAGAGGCTGAGCATATGCAAGATGGATTATCAGGAGGAACAAAATGGTTCCCCTTGAATTGAGGCCAAAGAGCCATTCAGCCATTGTCACCTAAGAGTTGTTGAGTTTGAAGTTGAAACCTAAACACACTTTACATTTGTGATGAAAGCAATATATTCCTAGACACAATGCTGAGACAAATGTAAAAGACAGAACTGAACATTGTGATGAAGCATGCACAGCTTGCTACTAAGCTCATCGTTTAACACAATGTATTTGGAGTTATAATATTTTATAGTTAATTAGAAACAAACTTTGCTGTGCTGGTTAACGGAAACATAAAGGCAAAATCATGGCTTTAAATCCTATGCAACCACATGTTAGAAAATCAAAAATAGAAATATTGTATTTAAAATTATGTATTCAATTCCTTGAAAGCTTAAAAATTATTCTTTCCAATACAACATTTTTATTTTTTGATTTCTTAACATGTGTAAGGTACGTAGGTTAGAAAAATCGATTTTTTACTATTAAAAAAAAGAATGATATACTAACATTTTAGAAATACAGAAGAAAAGTTTTGAAGTTTGAACAGTGAATGAGGTACTCCTCTATTAAAAAATACTTGTTATATGACACTTCATATAAATATTGTATGTTGATGTGAGTGTGGATGGATCCCTATACTATATTGCAAGATGAATTGATGTATCATATGCCAATGTGAGAGGAGTGTTAGCTAGATATGTATCCAAGGTATTCAAATAATGAGATTGCTAATTAAATGAATGCTATTTTTTTTTTATAGGATTTTCTTAGAGTCAGAGGTCGTGTCGTCTTATAATACAATTTGATATAAAAGATAAATTGAAACTTTTCTATATAGATTTGTTTAGAAACAATACAATCCAACATAGATGAAGCAAGCATAGTTGTATAATAAGAGTTCAGCTTTTAGGTTGCTAGCAATCCCACAAAAACCCGAAAAACCTGAAATCCATTCACCAACAGAGTTCCTGATTAAACCTCCAAAGCCTGCTTTGCCAGGATTACCCAAGGAGTTCCCATCAACATTAAGCTTAACATACTCATCAGAAGGAGCAATCCAAGAAATAAACCGAGGGTCTCTAGGAGGCTTAGGCTGGCCAAAAAGATTGATGGATAGGTTGAGCAAGTTCCTAGAATACATTAGGATTTTCCAATTATCCCATCTGTTATCAGAGAAGACCTCTTCATTCCTAGCCTTCCAAATAAACCAGCAGGTGATCACAAAGAGGGAACCATAAGATTTCATGGCATGAGATTTGAACCAAATAGAAAAATCATCAATTCTGAAATTCTGATTGTTGGACAATCCTAGTAAGGACCAGATGGGGGAAGCACGAGTGCAGTCCCTCAGAGTATGAAGGAGAGTTTCACAGTGATTACCACACCTATGGCAAGAGGGATCATTGGAAATGTGGTGAGAAACTCGAAAGTGGTTGGTTGGCAGACTCCTGTGCATACTCATCCACACGAAGTGCTTAACATTCTCAGGTAGATGAAGCTTCCAAATCCAAGTCCAACTCTCAGTCTGAGCATCAGAAGCTGAATGTTGGTCCCTCAACCATTGATAGGCATTTCTAGAAGAGTATTCACCTGAACTAGAGCTTCCCCATATCAGCATGTCATCAGAGTTAATATTGGTAAAGGCACTTTGCATTTCCATTTTGATATCCGGAGGAATAAGAGTTGCCAAATCCTCAAAGTGCCAGACACCACCATAGAAGGTATCCTTGATTTTCAGGTTGATATCTTGGATATTAACAAAGGGAATTCTTTCACAGATTTGATCACTTCCCAGCCACCTATCATACCAGATAGAAATGTCTCCTCTACCTAATCTGTATATAAACCCATGATCAAGACAGTTAGCAGCTCTGACAATGGATTTCCAAGTATAAGAGGCACCCTTACAAGGAGGATTATGAAGGATGTGAGAATCAGTAAGGTATTTTGAAGACAGCAATTGAGTCCACAGTTTGTCAGGTTTGTGGAGCAAATCCCAAATATGTTTCCCCAATAAGGAAATATTGGATAGTCTTGCTTTATGGATACCTAAGCCACCTCTATGAGAGGGTTGAGTAACCTTGCTCCATTTAACCCAATGGTTAGATTTACCTCCCCAAATGAACTGTTTGATGCTAGAATCAATTTGATCACAAGTTCCTTCAGGGAGCCAAAGATTTTGCATCGAGTAGATTGGCATGGCACACATAACAGATTTGGCTAGGGTCACACGGCCAGGTCTGCTCAAGAGTTTGCCTTTCCATCCAGCAAGTCTTGTGTTGATCTTGTCCAAGATATAAGAGAAATCAGTCTTTTTGACTCTGCCCGAGAGCAAAGGAAAGCCAAGGTATTTCCCTATGCTATAAGTGTGGTGAAACTCCAGAATCCCTTCAAACTTGGTTACCTTGGATCTGGCTAAGTTTCTAGAGGGCAGAAATCTGGATTTGTGAACATTTATCTTCATTCCTGAAGCAAGACAGAAAGCATCCAAGACTTGTTGAACCAACCTGGCTTGAGAAGCCTTAGCTTTAGTAAAAAGCAAACAATCATCAGCAAAGAATAGGTGAGATATAGCTGGGCCATTGTTGGAGATCTTAACAGGATGCCATTCATTAGAGGCCACTTTTTCTTGAATAAGAAGTGCTAGTTTCTCCATACAAAGGACAAAGAGATAAGGGCTTATGGGGTCCCCTTGTCTCAAACCCCTAGTAGGAGCAAAACTATCCAGCTTTTCACTGTTCCATTTCAGAGCCAGAGTGGAAGAGGTTGTGCAATTCATGATGAGCTCAATGGTAGGTTGAGGAAAACCAAATTCTGACAGGGTGAGCCTAAGGAAGTTCCAATCAATCCGGTCATAAGCCTTTTCGAAGTCAATTTTATACATAAGGAAGCCAGATTTGCCTTTCTTTTTATGCATGTGATGCACAATTTCCTGAGCAATTAAGGCATTGCCAGAGGTTCCTCTATTAGGTATGAAGCTGCCCTGTAGGGGGCCAACCAAGTCTTCAAGATGGGGCCTCAATCTGTGAACCAGGATCTTGGAGACAAGCTTAAGTAAAACATTACAAAGGCTTATTGGCTTGAAATCCCCGAAGCTACTTGGATTATCAATTTTAGGGATAGGGACAATGAGGGTTTCAGCAAGGTTCTCCACTATTGTTCCAGTAGCAAAGACATTGGCAATGAGATTCCAAACATCCTTTCCTACAATATGCCAATAGCTTCTAAAAAACACAGGTTGAAAACCATCCGGTCCAGGTGCCTTATAGGGAGCCATGCTAAAGATTGCATCTCTAACTTCTTTGAAGGCCACTGGTTGCAGCAGAGAGTCATAAAGAACTTGACTAACTTTGGGAATGCATTGAAGCTGCAGACTGTCAGGGAAACACTGATCAGTGACCTGGAACAGATTTTTGAAAAAGGACAAGGCTTCTAGCTTCAAGGTTTCCTCATCAGTGCACCAAATGCCATTTATATCCATACCAGTGACCTTGTTCCTTCTTCTTCTAATAACAGTCTGAGTGTGAAAGAACTTAGTGTTCTTATTGCCAAATTTCACCCAGTTTTCTCTGGATTTCTGAAACCACAACAACTCTTCTTGAGCCAAAACATCATTGAACTGATTTTGTAATTCTCTCTCAAATAAGATAAGAACAGAAGAAATGAAGAGGTCTAATTGCCTATGAACCCCTCTAATTCTGCCTTCCAAATGTCTTTTCCTTTTGAATATATTCCCAAAGACTTCCTTGTTGAAGTTGATGGACTGATCTTTAACCTTCTCTAGCTTCAACATTGCACTACCTTGGGAGTGGTTCCAAGTGTTAAGAATAAGGGGCTCATATTGGGGGTGGGACATCCAAGCAGCTTGGAAGTGGAAAAGCTTGGCTCTGATGCTTCTTGACTTGTTACAATTCAAAAGGAGAGGGTTATGATCAGAGTTGTGTTGTGGGAGAACCTCAACTAGAGCATGAGGGAAGAGTAATTGCCAATCTACATCAGCAATGCACCTGTCCAATTTCTTTCTGATATGGCCACCATTATGAATGTTTTTTCTCCAAGTGAAAAGGCCACCAACAGTGTGAATGTCAAGGAGATTACAATAAGTCATAACTTGGGCAAACAAATTGGCTCGGTTAGGACTAAAAATACCTCCTGAAACCTCAGTAGATAGAAGAATTTCATTGAAATCGCCTAGCATCAACCAAGGGCCTCTGATGTTGTTCCTCATATCTTTGAGATAGTCCCAAAGAGTACAACGAGCAGTAAAAACAGGAGAGCCATAAATAGCTGAACAGAACCAAGAAACCTCTCTTTTCTTGATGCAAAAGGTGATGGCTTGATACATTGAGTCAACAAGAGTGCAAGTAACATCATCAGAGGCCGAAAGAATCCAAATACCTCCAGAGTGACCATTGGCTTCTTGAAGGAAAATAGGCTTGTAGCCCAAGGCAAGCCAATGCCTCTCCACTTTAGAGAAGGGGACATGTGTCTCAAAGACACAGAAGATCGAGGGGTGTTGTGATCTAATCAAATCATGAACATGGCGTCTAGCATTACAGCTAGAAGCCCCACGAATATTCCAAGCTAAAATTGAAAAGTTATTGAACAAATCCATAAAGAAACTAAATATAAAAAGAGAGAAGGACAGAGAACTAATCTGTCATAGTTTCTGGTAGGGGCTGTGTTTCTGGAACCACCTCTTGATCGGCTCCTTGAGGATTAGGAGTGATCTGCATCTTGGTAGCCATCATGTCTGTGGTTTGATTAGTTAATTCCTCATCATGAATCATAAGAAATCTGTTATCCGATAAAGCCTTCAGTTTAACAGTGGATTTTGCTCCATATCCCAGATCATGAACCACAGTAGTCATGACCTCTTTACCCTTTGTTGCCTTGGTTGATCTCTGTTTAACTTGAGGAGCCTTGATCAAATCCTTAGAGTGATTAATGGGTGGCCAGGTTGCTTGTTGAGCAGGCCATTGAGGGGGGTCATTTTCCTTTCTCTGTCTCTTACCCTTGACATTGGCATAGACAGATTGATGTGGCTTTTGCAAGATTGTGGGGCCCATTGAGTAAGCATTTTTCTGAACTTCATTGGGTTTAGAATTATCCCTTTTAGAATGAGATTTGGCAATCTTTCCTTTATCGATGCCAGCCGTATTAGCTTTAGAGTTTCTGCCACTTTTGTCTCCCTTTGTTGCCTTTGACCTTCGGTTTTTGTTCTTGACCACTAGCCAATCTCCATGAAGCGGTTCCTCAGGATTTTCCTCTGACTTGGCTGGGCTGGAATTTTGGGATGCTGCCCCGTTATGCGGGATATTGCCTTCCTTGGGAAGCGTAGCACTGGAACTGGCCGGAGCTTCCTTTGGCTGGTGATTATCCTCCGCATCCTTGGGCTTAGATTGGTTCTCCGGCATGGAGTCAGAATGTGGTTTCTGATCAGAATTTGTAGTTGCTTTCTTGCAGTTTCTTGTAAAGTGGCCATAACAACCGCAAGTGGTACATATTCTATGTAACCCTTCATACTCAACGTGATACCAAAAGCCCTACAACCAAACTTTGCCTATAACCGGTTTGTTGAGATCCACTTCCACACACACTCGTGCAAATCTTCCTCTACGGACATCCAGAGTGTTGCTATCCACTTTGACCGGTTTTCCCACAGCTCCAGCAAGAGCTAACAATATGCTTTCGTCATAGAAAAAGAGGTTTAAGCCAGGAAACCTGATCCACACCATGGTTCTTTCAATCTTGGCCTTTGGAGAAATAAAGTCAGGTGACCAGCATTGCATAGTTAGATAGTGATCAAAAATCATCCAAGGCCCTTCACTCATAACCTTGGTTCTGTCTACTTCTTCTTCAAACTTGATCATGTAGTAACCATTGCCAATGTCCATAATGTCAAAGCCTGCCATAAGTTTCCATATTCTGTGGAGTCTATCCTTCATCGTATAGAAACCAATGCTCTTCCCCAGAAGGCTCACTATCAGAGCATCCTTCCAAGGAGCACACAGACCCTCTAAGACCGATGGTGCAAGATGAACCATGGGTTTAAGGGTATTACCATCTTCATATTCTATTTTGGCTAACTTTTCCTTGTACAAGTCAACTCTCTGTCTTGGAGCAGGGGCCTCTTTTTTTCCAAGAACCATATCTCTAAAAGATGTTTTTTGTTGTGTGGCAGGAGGTGAAGGTGGGGGACCACCTCCTCCATCAGGAGGTTTGTCATTTTCCTTCGCAGAGAAGACAAAGTCATGAGGGCTCTCAACTTCCATAGAGAGCACTACCAAATTGATTGGATTATTAAGAATCTTTAAGATTTTCTCCAATATAGTTTAAGATTTTAAGATTCTCTCCAATCTTTAAGATTATTAAGAATCATTAATTATTAATCTTGAAGATTTTAAATTGTACCTCATCAATATCCAAAACCCTTCTATAAATATAGTCCACTCCATGATTAAGAATAAGAGGCCATAACTCAACAAAATTGCAGTTTAATTCCTTCTCCTCTTCTTTAATTCTTCATCATGAATCCTCCATCATCTAGAAGCGTAAGCTACTGCTTTTACCTGTCAACTCCCCAACAACAACAACAACAACACCTCAGAAATCTCATCATGCCGATAAACTTCAAATTCGAAGTCATTGCTACCCTTCTTTACTCCTTTTCCTATTCGAACTCTCATCCATGTGTTATGAACACATCATTCGAATAAGTTTACCAAAATGAACATTTTAAATATTTGAGGATCAAATTGAACATTTTAAAATAATTTGGGGACCAAAAGAGTAATTTAGCCTACTTTCTTGATAAAAACTAATTAAAGTCCTTTTACTTACACCAACATATGGTTGGTTTGAGTGGTAATGGGTTCGAACCTCTTAAATAAGTGGTCAGGAGTTCAAGACAGTGAATACTTCATACTATTATCCATGTAAGAGGTTATAAGTAAGAAAGAAATGTTACATCTCATACCTTTAAACGCAGTGAACTATATTATCAGACGAACTTTACCTGTAAAGTCAGGTATACGATTCTTGAGTCGCCACTTCGAAAAGGACTTTACTTAATTATCATGCATCTGAGAGTTATTTTCATAGTTTTGCCCTTCACGAGAAAAATAAAATAAAATAAGGTTTAAATAAGCTTTTAGTCCCTGGAAAGTTCATCAATTTTGGTTTTGGTCCTTGTAAAAAAATTTCTTAGGATTTC
Source organism: Echinosophora koreensis (assembly GCA_035048595.1). NCBI lineage: Eukaryota > Viridiplantae > Streptophyta > Magnoliopsida > Fabales > Fabaceae > Echinosophora > Echinosophora koreensis. The sequence goes on from JAPCYP010000103.1 coordinate 1,289,769, forward strand.
GTCCCTATATTTTCGAAAGTTTTGTAAATAGTCCATATTGTTACCCCTGAGTACTAAATATCATACTAGATGAAAAAATTTGTCAATTATAACCCTATGGCCCTAATATATGATTTTATTTCTACTTTCTAGCCAAATTTTGGAGCAAGTCGGACAAGAACGAGAAATTACCTCGATACCCCCTGAGTACTAGATATCATACAAAATGAAGGAATTTAGTAACTTTAACCTTATTCCCTAATGTATGATTTTGTTTCTATTTTATGGCCAAATTTTACAGCAAGTCGGATAGTAAAATAGAATTACCTCGATACCCATGAGTATTAGATAATGGAAAAAGATGACGTTAAGGGCTATTTGCAAATTTTTTGAGATTACAGGAACGAAAACCTAAGAAAAATTTTTACAGGGACCAAAACCAAATTTGATGAACTTTGTAGAGACCAAAAACTTATTTAAACCATAAAATAAAATAAAATTCCACACTTTAAACCTTTTTTTCCTCCATTTATTAAAAAATTTCCCAAATCATGACTCTAATTTTGTAACCGAGTAAACACCCAATTTGATCACTGAAATTATAAAGTAGTATCAACCTGATCCCTGAAATTATCGAAATTCCAAATTGGTCCCTGAAATTATAAAACGGTTATCAACTTAGTCCCTCCGTTAAAAATCATATGGACTAAGTTGATATTAAGTTTGCATTGTCAATGACTTAATTGATATTTAGTGAATACAATAAGGGACCGAATTAATACTAACTTATCATTTAGGGATGCTTTTGGAATTTCAATAATCCCAATGATTAAATTGATACTTCATAATTTCAGAGATCAAATTGGGTATTTGTAACCACGACCCTGTATATCTCTAAAGACACGTAGCCAGATTTTGTGTGAAAAAACATCATTCAAAACAAAATCAAATGGCTTTGTCAATGTCTATGGTTCGAGAATGGAGAAGGAGCCTCCCTTTGTGTGTATGGTTTGGGAGTAGGACTAGGAGCTTACGTTCAGATGCGGCGTTGGAAGTCATAGCTAAAGCTTCAGAAGATAAAGTTCCGAACATAGTTCTCTACAATTACCCTTCATTTTCTGGAGCATTCTCTGCTCTCTTTGCTCATCTCTTCCACTCTCATCACAATCTCCCTTCCCTCATTTTGCCCTTCTCTTCTGTTCCCTCTCTCGATTTCAGGTTCATTTCTAATAACCCCATCTCCTTCAACTCTATAAATATCCTTTCTTTTTGCAATGGGGTTCTCTGTTTTCTTGTTTTGGAACGTTTATGAAGTCCTAGCTTCGGTGCTTGACTTGATTTAATGTTTGAAACTTCATTGGGTGAAATGGGGTATTGGAAACCTTAATAAACTTGCATATTTATGATAATAGGGTTGAAGATTTGTGCATTGATGGCCTTGAGACATGCTATCTGCTTGACTTTCTTCCTTCAAAGGAATTTCTTTTCAAACTTTCCCAGCAATCAAAGTGCAAGTAGGTTAACATTCAAGTCCTGTTACTTTATTGCCATTTGCCAATACTTTCCTAGTTGCCTTGCTCCCATGTGTTGTTTTAATGTTATCATGTGCTTCTGATTGCATATTATTTACTTATTTTTATCTTTTAAGGATTATTGGGTTTGATCATCGGAAATCAGTACTTCGACGTGTCCCCTCAGCTGATGGTTGCCCTGGGAATATTGTGATTCATGTAAACCCTGAGAAGAGTAGCTCCAGTGCTGTTTATGAATACTTTTCCAGCAAACATGCGGATATGAAAATTTCTGATGTAAGTAAGAATTTAATTTCTTATCTGTGCTTTGGTTGTCCAGCATTTTATATATCAATGCTGAGATAGAAAGATACCTCAATTCTATTAAGGGTGTGGTTCCAAGTTTGGTGGACTCAAAAGACAGAGGCCGTGTGGAGTTGATTCTTAAGTATATCGCGGATGGTGATCTTCGCCGATGGAGCTTGCCTGACATTAAGGCCTTTAACATTGGACTGAATGAATGGCGCCCAAAGTTTAGCTGCATTTCTAATCCATACATGTATAAGCAGGTATCATTGATCATCCTTTAACTTCATTTCCATATTTTCTTAATAGTGCATGTAGTTGTTGAATAAAAATTAAGTGTCTTACTGATATTCACGCAAAAAATGGATTAAGAAACAAATTGATTTGAATCCGTACTTAGAATTTTCTTGGTTCCCTTAAATATGTAGTTTACTTTAAGCTGAGTCAAATAGCATAGCTATTCAATTGCAATTGTAGAACTATTATTCTGTAAGACACAACATCGGGAGTTTGTAGACATGTCTTATGATCTTTCCTTCATGTCATCCGTTTGTTTCCTGCTTGGGAAGAGAAAAAGGCAATTTGATAAGTTAATTGATTGCCTTCCAAAAAAAAAAAAAAAAGATAAGTTAATTGATTGTTTGAAGTGACCATGACTAATTAAGATTTGAAATCTTTTACACTGTGATACATGTATTGAAACTCTTCTGACCATAGCACCATCTACTTTGTTGCTTTTTATAAGCCTTACTGTGTAATATTCCTAACAGCAAAAACATCTGTCTTTATCATCCTTGATGCAAATGGTTGTAAATTTATCTCCAGTTGTCATGTCTTTGCTGAATATTTTGTTTGTCCTTTGAAATATCTTCATTGCAGTTGCTGGAGTTAAGTGCTGAAAGTTTAATTGCCAAAGGAAATTCATATCTTTCATCTCGCCAGAATGCTGCAAGTAAATTGCTGGGAAAGGTTTTCAGGGTTCAGCTGGGTAGAGGATTTTATGGAGAGTGTCTGGTAATATTTTAGTATAATAGGATATGATCATCTTCGTTTCTATTGTTATTCATCTGCTAATATTTTTTATTGATTCTTTTACTTTTTCCTGCTTTAACTTATCCACTCAGGAATGAAATTCAAATTTGTATCATTAACTTTCTCTGCAGTTGTTTTTTTTTTTTTATTAAATTCTGAATGTTGAAATAATTCTTGCCAATTTAATTGATTATAAGTTCATCGCACATTGGTAATGTGGTGCCGCCAGCTCTGGAATTTTTTTTATTTATTGAAATTTATTATCAATTTGTATCACTAACTTTCTCTGCAGTTTTTTTTTTTTTTTAAATCCTCAATATAGAAATAATTATTGGAAATTCGATTGATTATAAGTTCATCACACAATTGTAATGTGGTGCCCCCACCCTTGATTTTCTTATTGAAATTTATAATCAAGTTTTGTTGCCATGATTGTTGTTTTAGGGAGTTCGAGCAGATGGGAACTCCAACTTGAGTGATGAAATTGGCAATCTGCTTAGTGTAAAAAGTGCTGCTGCTGGTCTGAGGTGAGGTAATTCATTTCGAAAGAAGTTTTATTGAATTTATTATTATCATCGTTAGAAGAAATGTTCCCTGAGATTATCCAACAGCAATGAAAGTTTAATTCAGAGCTTGACCTATAACTTTATTGAACTTTTCACGAGTTAGATGATTGGTTTGGAATAACCATTACACAAGGAAGTTCTTGCTGGAAGAACAAAGGCAGCAGTTGGTAATGTCAAACCTAGCCTAGCAATAAATTATGGACCAAGAGCTCCACTGTGGCATCAGCATAGGCCTCCTTATTTGTATCCCCATGAAATTTTTCTTTCGAAAAACAGATAGCAAATTCGTCTTATAACTAGGCCCTGAAAATTAAAAATAACCTAAAATAATATGAGCTCCAGAGTCTCTTTGGTACATCACATCGAAATGTGTAAGGCATTTGATGGTCTCCAATTCCCCAGTCTTGTTTTCTGTTTAACTTGTGGCAGGATCTTGGCATGGTCCTTCAATTAGAAGAATACAAGTGTTTACCACTGACCATTTGTCAGCAGGTTAATTATGTCCTGTCATATTAATGTGAAAATTTAGTAGGCATATATCTATATATGAAAATTTAGTAGGCACACACATATATATATATATGTATGGAGATTTTTGTAAGTATCTAGAAAAAAAGCATTTGTTGCTTCATTCTTGCTTGGATCTAATATGTGGGTTCCAAATTCTTAGAATTTGGATTTAGGTGTAACTCAACCCCACAAAACCGGCTTGTAAGGTGAGGACAGTCCAAGCTTTATAAGCACTACTTTGGCCATATCTCTAGGAGATGTGGGACTAAACACACCCCTCACACTCAGCACAATGAAGGTGCTAGAGGCTACAATGAAGGCAGCCCAAACTTGTCGCAATTAAGGCGGCTAGGGGCGAACCGCAATTAAGGCGGCTTTCCAACACACCCCCTCACGCCCAGGCCCAATGGGTTGGAGTGTGGATGATGCTGGCAACCCAACAACGAATGTAGGATAGGCTCTGATACCATCTCAGAATTTGGATTTAGGCCCAACTCAACCCCACAAAACCGACTTGTAAGGTGAGGACTGTCCAAGCTTTATAAGCACTACTTTGGCCATTTCTCTAGGAGATGTGGGACTAAACACGCCCCTCACACTCAACACAATGAAGGTGTTGGAGGTTGCAATGAAGGCAGCCCAAACTTGCTGCAATTAAGGCGGCTTTCCAACACAAATGTTTGTTGATTCTTCCTATGATTGTAGTTACGGGAGAGTACATATTTATGTCTGAGTATCCTTGTTTGGTTCAGGTTCCTAGGGGTAAAATAAAGGAATCCAAACAATGTTCTTTTAACAGCTTCTTATAGGCATGGTTGCCTGCCACTGCTTATTGTGGATTTTTTTTATTGTATAAAAAATATGTTGAATATAATTTGATCAATTAGATGAATTCATCAATGACAGGCCCATAGGAGCTGTGATATTCATGCAACGAAATAATCTCAAAATGTGCTTGCGTAGCACTGATAGTGCCACTGATACCTCTGAAGTTTCAAAGGTGTGCCCTAGTTGGTTAAACATTTCTTTTCTTACCTTTTGATTGTTAAATGCTTTGATTTGATACACATTAATGAGTTTTCTGTGCTTGGAACTTGAAGGCATATGGTGGAGGAGGTTCCCCAAGTTCAAGCTCCTTCATAATAAGGATGGATGAGTATAACCAATGGATTTCAGTCAATTCATCATGAGAATTTCTAGGTTTGAGTATCTAATATTGACTTTTACTTCTATATTTATGTCAATGTATCTTAATTTGTTACTAGATAAGCTTTCTCTTCCTGAAATTACACGTTGAGAGTGGATACTATAGAAGTATTTATTTATGAGTATAATATTAGTTTACTTGTAGAATTGTATGAATAGCTTCATTTTTGTTAATTTTTTTACCTACATAACATGGTTTTCCTTTGGAACAAATTCTTCTGATGATGTAATAATTAAGTTTTTTTGCTTAACAGGGTGCATGATGGAGATTACCAGCTTATGTGCTGTCATGCAAACCATATCATCTGATGAATTTGCCCACTGCCTTTAGAGATTGAAATCAACGGTGACAATATGAATATGATGACTTGCCTGCTTGTTGTAATATTGAGAACATCTGGTGTGGCATTAAAAGGGATCTATTTAGGAAGATACAGATGATTTTATGACAGATTGACAGTAGAACTAGAACCCATGCATTCCCGATATAAAATCAAAGATGATGTATTTGTGTTATAAAGACATATCCTTAGACTGTCCTGATACTGATGCTACAAATGACTTGGGAAAAGAAGGTAGAGAATGAGCAAGAAGAAAGCATTGATCTTGGAGTAAACAAGCCACTGATGAGGTTGAGTTCAAGGACAAAGAAGTTGAAGAAGGCAACATTCAAGTTGAGCCAATTGGAAAGATAAAGAATGCTGATTTTCAGTTCCTTGTGAGTTTGGGACTCTAATAATACTGGTGCTATTTCTTTCACCCCCAGTAACTTTACAGCTTTTAGTTGGAGTTTCCAGCTAGCATTGCAATTTTCTGTAATTTTCAGCCCAAATCTGTGATTAAAAATATTTAAAATAGTGTTAGATGCAATAATAAGTAGGTTCAGTGACTTCTATATTTGCTATCTTCTGTTCTTTTCCGTGTATCCTCTAAATTTTGTCATTTTTTCCCATGTGTACTTATTTTTGTTTCTAAGAGTAGGTTGCTTGGACCAGCTCCACAGCCAATTGAGAATGAAGTTGAAATGTTACCCTTAGATTGGTGCTTGGTTGATGTTCTGACTGATACAAATTCCCCTAGCCATGTTAAGAGTCATTTTATGTGGCTAGTTACAGTCCATCATATTAAAGCCTAAATCTGAAAATATGGTAAATGTCTTGGAGAATGTCGAATTGGAAGGCAATTGGAAAATACTTTCCTGCTTTTCATCCTTCCATGTTCTGATAATGAAAGTATAATTTTTTGTAAAAAAAATATTAAGAGTAAATTATAGTTTACCAACTTGTGGTTTGTCCCAAAATCACTTTGCCCCATGTTATAAAAATTATCACGTAACTACCCTTCATCCATGTTTTTTGTAACAGAAGACGCATCAAAACTATTAGTTTTTGGAGAATGCTAACAAGTATCTTTAGGGTATTGTTTAAGGAACCAAAAAAGGAAAATTTGTATGGAAAATAATATATTTAACATTTCGAAGAGTGTAACACTTAGTTTTTTAATACGAATTTTCCTTTTATGGGTTCCTTAACCAATGCTTTTAGGGTACTTGTTGGCAAGACCCTTGGTTTTTTGGTAACCAAATTTGATATTGACCAATTAGTTTTCATCCACTGGGCAATCCTCTTCCTTTAACCCTTTCTTTAAATCCTCGTGGCAAAGCTGCTTCAATTGACAAAAACCAGCTAGGTGTTTTAGGTGCTGCCATGGGAAGATGATTCTTGAATTGATCTATGCATTCTTATTCTTAAATCCATGCAGACCATTTTTCCTCTAAAGCAGTTAAGCAGAGGTGGCTTTGGTTCGATAGGTCTTTGACTCTTGGAAGCAGAGCAAGTTTTCCAAGCTAGTCTTCAAGTAGTAAACAAAGAATGCTCTAACATGCACCAGTGTTTTAGAATATGCACAAAAAAATGAGTTTAATTAGTAATTATTATGCATTGTTAGCTTAAAAGAGTTTGACACCGACATCAAATGATATTTTGATAAATTATTATTATTGTTGCTTCTCTATCTTAGCAACTTAAATTAAAGTACATACGTCAAAATTTTATTAGATGTTGGTGTAAAACTTAATAACAATCCACTTAACACCTCCGAATAAAATTAAAACTTGATATCTGAGATGAAAAATTGAAGAAAACCATAGGGTGTGTTTGATATGCATTAAGGCACGGGACAACGCAAGATAAACAGGACAGCACAGGATAACACAGGACAATTTTTTGTCCTGTATTTCATTTGATAGATAATGGACAACACAAATAAAATAATATTAATTTTACTATGATACCCTTTGTAATATATATTATTGTATATTAATATATAATATTATTAATATATGTAAGTATTAGGCAATAAATAATATATTTTTATAATATATAGTATATATGATAATATATTATTACTCTCATAATAATATTATATATATTATTAATATGTATTATATATAACATTAATGTTTGACAATAATTAAATAACGTTAACGGGTTGGGGGTGGGAAGAGATAAAGTGAGAGGGAGAGGGAGAGGGGGAGATGGAGAGAGGGGGAGAAATGTAAGGATAATTTTATTTTTTTTGGTAGTCTGTCCATAGGTTGTTTTATGGTTTGGTGGGAGGTAAAATTTTGGGTTTTTGTTCGGTCCCTTGCCCTTTTTTTGTCCTGTCCCCTGATCACTTTTCAAATCAAACAGGGGACAAAAATTTTTGTGCTGTCCAGTCCCCCGAATTTTTGCAAATCAAACGCATCATAAACATGGCTGGGATTGAAGGGAGATTGGAGAAATCCACAGGCCGAAAAAGGGAAATTGGAGACCACGAGCTAAGACCAGAGGGTGGACATTGACAGAGAAGAAGCTGGAGAAATAAGTTATCTGGAGAAATAAGTTATTGGAGCTAACATGTACCTCCACGAATGGAGAAATAGTAACACTCACATCAAAGCAGAGAGAATATCCCATTTGTAAAGATGCCAGCAACTAGTAAAGTCTTCTACAATTGATTTTGAACGTGAGGACCTAGTATTAAATCTCTCCACCAATTTGTGATACATGAGCAAAACTCAACGTCACTTCCCCCTCCTCAGGTGTAGCATGTGTGTTGATGTGCCAGGGTCTAGGTGTGTGAATCAATTTCCAGTTGAAATCTATAGGTGGTGGCGTGGTGCCAATATCAAACTATTTATGGCCAAAAAAATTGTCCAATTTGCAAATATTAAAGTATTTTCTGTTGAGACCAATCTTTGATTTGAAAATAGTACTTCAAGATGTAGTGCAATCTCATATTCAATATGTTGCTTCTTGTGTGCCTAAAAGAATTGAAACTAGAAGCCACATGTTCAGTACAGATTCACAACTATTAATAATGTTATTTGAAAGAATGATGCTACTCACACAACTTTACACTCACATGACCTTTTATTTGTACAGCAGTTTATACTATTTAATTTTAGTTGGTTTTGTTTCATTTTCTGCACACCCACACTCTTAATTCTATTTTTTTTTTTTATACGCCACTCTTAATTCTATTACCTTATACAAATGTGAGGTGATCTGCTTGATGCTGACTTGTTACCTAGCATTATTTAATTTGAGACTTGACTTAAACGCTACCTTTATTCTCTGTTGTCAAGGTATTTGAAATGATATTATTAGAGCCACATTACCCCAACAATAATTTACACAAGGAAGAAACCTAATTAAAAAAAATATATACAACTAAGTATTCCTTGAAAAATTATATTGCATTCTGCATTTTTCTACTACTACTACTACCAGTTCCCAAGTGTTGCAGTTGCAATGAAACCATTGAAGAGCCATACAATCATCAGTTTACAGGGCAACCATCAGCCACTATGCCCTTAGCTGTTGGGCAAGTTGCCAGTGGACAATGCTCACCACTAGTTCCCCACCAAGACAGACTTCTGTTTTCCAAGCCTAGTGCAAAGTAAAGCAGCACAGCCATAAAAGCAACCCCGGCATCAAGTGCTGCTGATAGAACATAGTTGTATCTCTGCCACCATTTCTTTCTGTAACGGAAGATAAAGAAGTTGAAAATTGTTCCAACAACAATCCATGCATTGTAGTTCAATGCTGTTGCTGGTGGCATCATTCCAGTTGCTCCTAGGAGGACTGGAAGGTTGATTAAGGGAATCCATGACTGTTTAGGAAATGCTTTATGCAATAGCCATACTATTATGGGGCCTATGGCACCTCCAAGGAAAAACCAATTCATTGCATGGTAGTTTCCCAGAGAGCCAAAGATCCTCTTAGGTCCTACTAGACCCCATATAACTGATGCATCAAAGAAAACACGGTCACTTGGACATGTCCAGGGACTGCCTTCAGGTAGGAGATCCTTATGACATATGTTCTTGATGGAGCTCAGCAACCACCATGCTACACCAGTATTGATGGTTCCAGCAAGCATCGTACCAATGAACTAATTCATGTTTTTGAACAAATGGAGTACATTAGATAGTATAGAAGAAATGTAATACAAGCTGTCTAATGTGCAACACAGATCTAACATATATGATCATGAAGCCTTCAGGAAAAATCGAACTTAATTTTAAGCATTCTGATATACTATAAAGTTTGCATCATTTTGCAGCTTAAATATCTTAACATATCAATAGTTCGTTTAGAAATCAATATAATTGCATGATTGCATCCCTAACCCGTACTAATGGAGCTAGCTTTTATTTTGTTGACAAACTTGTATTTGAATAATTTGAGGGAGAAGGGACTGAAAGTGAATGAAGAATATACCTGAACTAAGAACATTGATCTTGGAGGGATTTTCATGTAGTGCCCAAGCTTGAAATCACTAAGGAAGGAGACAGCCTGAGCCATGCTTATGTAACCGTAGGTTTTAAAGCATACATTTGCTATTGGTCTTCCGGGGTAAATGATACCGAAGATATACTCAGTAATGATATTCAACCCTGGTGTCTGCATGCACACCACAAGATTATTAGTTAAACCTTAGAATTTTATGGTCCAATGAAGAAAATTCTTAGTGTCATTTAAAACAACAAGTTGACCAGCTAAAATAACATACTTTACAAGATACAAAAGTTATGGTTCTAACTATTCTTAGACTCACAATTAATCATTCAGTAAGCCTTCTATGTTGATTATTTTGTGAGCTACGATCTGTATCTAGTTTGACTAGTGAGAAGCAAAAGAGAAATTTCTAACTTGTCCATGCTAATTAATTCAGTAAAGGTACAAAATACATTAGGAAGGATATTACATTTTACATGTATTCATCATTTTTGTGGATAAAATAGTTTTAAGACTTCTCTTCTTGGCAGAGGAGGGGAGCAAAAGTTTCAAGATTTTAACCTGGTTTGTGGTAGCAGTTATGATGCTAATTGGAAGGGTAAATATAAAGGCCAAGACTGAAGCAAAGACTAGTCCCCACCACGGCATCTGAATCTGGTCATGTAGAAAGATGCATACCATGAGAGAAACCAAAAACGTCACACCCAGCAACACATAAAACCACCAAGAAGGTATGTCTTTATATCCTTTCATCAGTTTGGTGTGAATATCTTCTTTGCCCTTGGCAGAAGCACGATACCGCTCCATAATCTCCCTGCATATTTAGCCCCACATCAAAATGTAACTTTTTTTCCCGCATGATATAGCTAATAGATCTATAAAATTTTAAGCTGCAAAGCAAAGAAAGCAGGCTCCTTTTGCTTATTAAACGTTTCATGTGCATATTTAGCTATGTTCATGGTTTACACATCTTCTTAACACAATCTTCAGTGTCAGATCATCATTTTGTACAATATACAACTTGTAAAGTATCTTTAAATCATACAAATTGCAGTAATGTATTGACCAGCGAAGTAATGTAGAATTTATAACATACTACCGCATCTGTTTGTTACAAACTTAATAATATCACATCCCTGACATAAGATCCTTTGTTTGTCATTTTGTTAAATTAACAGTAAGCAATTAAAAATCTTTGCTAAATAATTTAAGTAATAATTAACAAGAGAGCATTACCTTCCATAGAAGCAAGCAACATGTGTAAGGGTGGATGCTATGGTGGCAAATCCAAATCCATAAGTGAGAGAAAAAAACACACTTAGATGAATTCGACCTTGTTCGTGATACTTTGCAAGATCTATCTCAAACTTGTCATTGACAATAGCAGATATGTTGTATGTTTGGCCTTGAGCTGTGAACAAATCTGAAGAGAAGATGGGAAACTTGTTTGCACTGTACACATTGAAGCCCCAATATGCTACAGGAATCACAGCATAGACTATCAATGCATAGCCCACAAGAACATTAACAATGGCAAAGAAGGGTGAGATAAGAGGGCTGAACAAGAATGATGCCACAGCAGACCAATCAAGTGTGAGTGCTCCAAGTCCTAAGCCATTCATGCCAGAGCCTATCTGCTGAGCCGTGACTGACTTGGAGAAAATCCAGCAGATCCATGATATGCTTGTGAGTGTTGAGAAGAAGTATCCAGGGATCACATACCATGAAAAGCTGCAAACTAGTGCAATAAAAAAAAACTTTGCCCTTGAAAATCGCTGGTCGTCTTTCTCATGCAAAGCTCTGCATGTGAAGTTGTCAACAAGTTTTGTATGTAAAATTTACCCTTGGAAAGGTCATTAATAGATACATTGTAGTTAGCACTCATTGTGGTTGCATATGCAACTTTTTTATTGCTACATCTTGCATGAGATGCATATTCAAATAAGTGAGTTACGGAAATAATACAATGATCAATGATGTGAAGCCAAACATAATGTGAAATATAACAGCAAAGAAATAATGCTACATGGCAGCAACTCATTGTCTCATACATATATTTTCCTTATTTAACGTATATCAAGCTGGAATCATTTATTAAATGGGTCAAATTTTAATTTATCGAATTGTTAATCGCTAAGCAGACATTTGTTAGACATCTAAGTCTTAAACTTGTCTTCTCTCTTTCCAATTAAGGGCTTAGACATTTCTTATAAAATAAATAAATATAATCAATCCATATAAACCGAGCATTGTTTATTATTATTTTTATTATCTCTTTTGCTCATTATTTATTTTTTGGTCATTATCTGTTTCTCTCCCGTTATATATCTCTGCTTTCAGGTTTACATGATAAGTGAGGTAATGAAGATTCGGGCCATTAGGCAATTCTAATGATATGATTTGGCCCTCATTTTGTTTAACTGCTTGATCTTAATTGAAGATAAAGATCACATCAAAATTCGGATTTGATGGGCTATCTTATCGATTCCATTTTGTAAAGTACGATAAAAGCTTTTGCTCTTTTTTTGGGGGGCAAAGCTTTCTGTTAGAAAAATCCCGATTTTTTGGACCCTACTATCCTCCTATCCATAAGTAAACAGGTAAAGTTAAGAGCATCTACAATGAAAAATATCACTTTGATTCTTAACTCTCATTTTGTGGGCTCATTAATATCATATAAGATTTAAAAACTTTTATCTATTTTTACTCCAATGAAAAACCCTTAATTTGGGTTCTTAACTTATTTTCTTTTGAATTTACTTGCATTTTTTAATTGAAAATTGTGATAGAATTTTTTGTTGTCGTTGGTAAAAACAGTTCTTATAGAAGAAGAATTCTATATCCTGACAGCCACATCATTCTCCTTTAATAAAGATTTTTACAAGAATATGTTCTTATATTTAAGAACTACCCTAAAAACTATCATTAAAGTTAGTCTAAAAGACGCGGGAAGGTCACGATGAATGTTCGTGCCTTTTGTGGTGGATTTGGATCCACTGCATAGAATATTTGCAAAATAAACAATTGAAACGCACATGCAAATTGAAAAGATATCTATATACCAATTTTATTTTATTTTATACATAGATATATAAAATGTATTAAAATCAATATATGTATATATATATGAATGACAAGAGAAGTTTAATTATTATATAAAAGAAGTTAGTAAAGGTACCGGAAAAGTGATACTTGTACAAGGGTGCTGGGCCACCACATATGGGCAGGCTCGACCACATACTTCCTCAGCAACCCCGCCCACCCATACCCTAACACCTGCAGTGCACCAAATTCCAACACTATACAGATCACATGTACTGCTGCCACCAAAAACAAATGTACTTTTTTTTTATTTATGAGAATGTACCCTTTTTTTTTTATGATAAGCATTCCCAATACTTTATAATAGTTTAGAACAACAGTTATCTTATTCTGACAATCCATATACGACAATTCCAGCGACAATTTCGTATATCTTTCGAAAATTAAATTTCAAAAGTGTCCGGAAATTAAATTCCGGAGCTATAAAATGAAAATTCATGTTTTTACACTTCCGAAAATTCAATTCCGGACATGTACACTTTTATATGTACGGAATTTAATTTCTGGAAGTGTAAAATGAAAGGGGACGTGTGATTTTTTGCAAGTCTGAAAAAAATTGTACCTCCTCTACGCACATATGACACTTCATTTTACACATCCGGAAATTAAATTCCGGACGTGTAAACTATAAAATGAAAATTCATGTTTTTACACTTCCGGAAATTCAATTCCGGACATGTACACTTTTATATGTACGGAATTTAATTTCTGGAAGTGTAAAATGAAGGGGGACGTGTGATTTTTTGCAAGTCTGAAAAAAATTGTCCCTCCTCTACGCACATATGACACTTCATTTTACACATCCGGAAATTAAATTCCGGAAATTTCTGGATGTGTAAAATGAAGTGTCTATGTGCTTAGATCTTCCGAAATTTAATTTCCGGATGTACAATTTATCAGACTTGTAAAAATTCACATGTCCCACTCCATTTTACACTTTCGGAAATTAAATTACGGACGTGTAAATTTATACGTACGGAATTTAATTTCCGAAAGTGTAAAAACATACGAATTTTTATTTTACACATCCGGAATTTAATTTTCAGACACTTCCAAAATTTTCCACTTCATTTTATACTTCCAGAATTTAATGGTTGTCACGTATAATTGTCAAAAATTGGTTGTCAAAAAATCATTTCTGTTAGAACAATACAAAAACGAATGTTGGCTGGCAATGGCAGCCATGGATACTACTATCCAATCATTAGCATTCAAAATAATGCCACATCTTTAACAAGGAAATTTTATATTTCGGTGCCAAAGTAAGTAATGTTATTTCTTCGGCGTATTGTTCACCAAAAATTACTCATAAAGTAAGTGCACTGTATCATTGCCTCATTGGACCGGGAATTATGGGAAATTAGCATTTTTATTGCCATAAATAATTATATACGCACGAAACTCTACAAATCTCACTAGCAGTGAATTCTTGACCATTTGTTTTAGATTTTGATAGAATTGATTGATTTTGGAAGAATCATGGTTAAAAAAATTTATTTATGTTTGGTAACAATATTTTAAAAGTAGGTTTAGAAGAATTGATTTTGTTTGGATGATAAACTAAAATCACTCTTGAGGTGTAAATAATAAAATTTTATGGATCCAACATCTAGAATCAATTATTCTCAATAGAAAAGTTAGAAATTCTAACTTCCACTAAAATCTATTCTTCCCATCTAGGAATCATATATTTTAGACGGAATTTTGCACCCAAACACTCCAATTACTACAGCAACTGAGGTTTGGGTACCAAACTGTAATTTGCAACGCAAACCAAACAGGCGCTAAGTTTGTTAGCACCCACTTGAAAATTAATATACAGTTGTTAATGTAAAAAAAAAAAAAAAAATTGTTCTTCCCGTGGAGTTCAAAAGGAACAGAAGTATTTTTATCCTAACTCAATGCATTAAAAAAACTGAGTAACCCCAAATTTTAATAAATAAAACAAGAGCAAAAAAATGATTTTTAAGAAAAAGAGTATACATGTATTTGGAAAAGAATGCAACAAATTAACATGTACTACTTGAATTTCCGTTTTCAAGGCTCAAACAAGCGTTTGGGGCAAACGCTGCACGTAATAATCACTATTGATGATTAACGAAGAAATTAAAACCCACATGGATCCCATTATTAATTACCATTTTCTTTCAAACAAAACAATTCAAATAATAAAAATAATAAAAAATGATAAAATAAAATAAAATAGGAGTTAGAGCAGAGTAGTGAGTAGTGACATGCCTGAGTGGTAATGACGAGAAGCCATGCAGCGAGAAAGGATATGCTCCTTCCATAAAACGCTTTTATGATATTCACGATGCCCACCGCATAAGGCGACCCGGATCCGAATGCGCTACCCGCATTAGCGAATATAGTAATCAGCACGTGCTCCTTCATGTTGAACGGTCCCGGGTTGAGCGAGAAAAGCTTCGACCCGAACCCGGGGACCCGGAACCTCCTTTTGGGGAGCACTGAGGCCATGAAGTGCCCGATGGGGAGGGTGGCGATCTGAACGGTGATCTGCGTGATGACGAGTGGTTCCGCTCGGTACGCGAAGAACTGGTTGAGGAAGGACAGGAGGGAGCATGAGATGAGACCCAGGAACCACATCCGGAATGTCCATACGGGTTGGGTCGGGTCGTCGGTGTTGGGCACTGTGAGACGGACTTCTTCAATGGGAGACACGTCTTCCTTGGCGGTTGTGATTTCTGGGTCTGGGTTATTCGCGGCGGCCATTGCTGCTCTCTACACTGTGCTACTTGAATAGTTGAGAATTTTGTGAGAGATGGAGGCTTCAGTTCTGGTTGTTACTATAGTGAGTGAGTACTGAGTAAGGTTGTCGATAGTTATTTTATAATAATATATTATTACTATTACTATTTTAAAAAAAATTATGGTGTTTGACACCACTCACTAAAAGATATTGATTAATTAAGATATAATGGAGAAGATTTTTTTAAGTTTGAAAAGATTGGTTGTTTCAAAAAAACAAAGTTTGAAAAGCTTGGTGATGTCAAATTTTTTTTTTAAAAGATTGGTAAATCTTGAAATTCTAAAAATTTGTTATTATCCAGATTCCAGAACGAATTCGAGATAAAATCGGTTAATGAAAATCTAAGTCAGTTTTTCTTTATCAAACTATTTTTAGGCTCTCCATTTTTCACTCTTCAATTTTTTAATTAATTTATTTATGAGTTTTGTTATGTCCTTCTACAAAATTTACATATTTTTATTAAATAAAGAAAATGTTTCATTTTTTTTGGTAGATAGATAATGTTTCATTTTAGTATAATGTTTTTTTTTTTGACAAAACATTTTAATATAATGTTAGTGTAAGATTTTTACGTTATCAACTAATCATATATATCACCTTATATGTAATTTTTTTAAAGAAAAAAAAGTTAAGCAATTTTATTAATAATGAAAAATATAATACATTCAGTAATATAATCACAAATTTTAGATAATAGTAATATATGTAATCACCCCTAACGAAGAGTCCTCCTATCAAACTCTACCAAAGAGTTGTTAACATAAGATGATAAAAGATTTGTACAATTTAAAATATAGTCCTATAATTAGCTTGGTCCTTTTGAAGTAGACCTAGGACTTCCTCTTTTTACACCTGGAGTTTGAGAGAGTAACTATAAAATTTAGCTTTGAAGAAATATACTCTCATCGTATAAATTGTGATCAAAATCGATGGTTCGAGCTACCTATAAAAAAGATTCAATATACTATCAATTGTCCTTGATTTTATTTACATAAACTAAAAATTCCAAAAGGAAAAAGAGATTTGTGGATAGGAACTGCATGGGATATGGGCTTTCATTGTGGACCATGATACTAGCCCCATAATTTGCATGACTAGATAAAGGCATATTTGAATTGATTGCCTTATTATTGGTAACCAAATCTGTTACCAAAATCGGTGCTCCTCCAGCTGGCATCTCATGCGGCACATTAATATATACGTGGAGCCAGGAATTTGATAAGAGAGAGAGGCCAAGATCAAATATACTCCCTCCAATCCTTATTATAAGAGATAAATGACTACTTTTTTTTGGTCCAAAATATAAGAGACATGCATGTATTTTGACAAATATTAAATGCTCATTTCCAATTTTACCCTTATTTATAATAAGGTTTATATTTACGAGACAGTACAACTTTCAATACAAGTAGGTTTGTTCATTAATTATTGAAGGGTTAAATTTGTAAATTTATATGAATATTAATTACAAATAGCTTATTTCAATGTATTTCCTTGATCTGTGTGTTTTAGGGTTTTGCCTTTTATATATAGGACCAGAGGGAGTATATAATATCAAATAAAAAAAAATTAACTAACATATAAAGACAAACTATATGAAACAAAATTGATATATGTGATTATCAAAAGTTTGGCTATAAATTTCACTCACCTTTTTTTTTTTTAGTTATGACCAAGTATTGACTTAATACGGTTAAGTTACCAAAAAGAAAAAAAAAATTTATAAAAAAATATTTGATAAAGAAACACCCATCACGAATTTGAACAGCTTGAATGTTATATATAAAATAACTTTCTCAAATAGAGTTTTCCGACTACAATGTTTAACTTCTGAACCAATGATTTTGTGTTAGATACCAAATACATGACATTCAAAAATATCTTGGGATTTTTATTGCAAAGCTTGACAAAGCTTATCGATAAGTGATTCCCATAAGACCAGATAAAAATATAATCAAATGACACCAATGATTTAAAAGCATAAGAAGTATCACTTTATTAAGAGTATGTAGATATTTTAATAGCAAATGACACCAATCATATTATATTTAATAGTATGTAACTTTTTGTTAAAAAAATAGTATGTAATTTTATGAAGTTACTAATTAATATATATATATATATATATATATATATATATAATAACTCACTTAGAGTAGAGGAGGGCCATGGCATCTAAAGGCCCCCTCTCCCTCCGCCACTGAGTACGAAGTATCCACCACCGTTAGCAGTGACTAATCTCCTTCGGGGAAACTGTTAGGTATACAAGGTGGGTTTTCCCCTCCCAACTAAGTAATTATTATTATAAAGTCAAACATTTTTTAATGACGTGTCAATATAAATAAAATAAATAAAATTCAATATTTTTTTATTTAGTGAGTATGAAGACCAATACGATGATCTAGTTAGAGAATTTAGAGTTATTCTTTACCTATTCAAGAGGAAATTACATTGACCTTTTATAAAGCATATGGTTTAACTACTCGACATCCGCCCTCAAAAAAACAACTACTCGACATCTATTTCTTTGAAGTTTATGTTATATAAAGAATGTAAGATGTGTTGGATATTTTATTTAAATATTTTAAATAATTTAATATTTAAAAGGTTTTAAATTCACTATTTATTACATCTTATTTATTACAATATATTTAGCTGATATTTTTTTAAATGCATTGATTTAGTTTTATTGTTTTTAATGGGTTTTATTTGAATTCATAAAATCTCCAACGTTCAATTGCATTGATTTATTGGATCCTTAAATGTGTATTAATGCCATTATTTTTCAGTTTCTAAGAAACCCAAAACGGTTCAAATAGTACTTAATTATCATGAAGAAACTTGCAGACATATGCGGAGGCCTTTATATATGTATCACTCTATTTGGAATGGGAGGTGTTCAACGAAAAATCCATCCAGGTTGAAGACATTTAGAAAGTGGTTCATTGCCTATGTATTAGAGTTTATGTAATTCCTGTTATTCTGCTATCCCGAATAATATTGTTATTCTAAAAGAGTCTGTTATATCCTTAATGACAGTGTAATTTTACACGTCTCAGATTATAAACATTTTATTGATGTTCTTCATTATTTTCTATATTTATTTTATTTGTCTATTTTATTTATTTTATTTATTATTTTTACAACAAGATGTAATGATAATATAACCTTAAAGGAAAGTGTAATGTAATTGCTAAATACAATATAAACTCATCGTGCCCATTCATTCCTAGAAGATTGGCGACTTGCAAATGTGTCAAATCCCATGCATGCAACAGTGACACAAGCAGTGAGTTCAACATGGGAAGCTCCAAGGCATGGTAGTCTTAAATGCAATGCAGATGCTAGTTTCTCACCTCAAAATGGAATAACTAACATTGGCATGTGCATTAGAGATGAGAGGGGACACTTTGTGATTGCTAAAACAGATATCATCCCATTTTGTCTACCAGTCTGAGAAGGAGAAGCAATGGGTCTTTACAAAGCCATATATACAATGGGTTCAAAGTCTGGATCTCAATGCTTATTAAGTTGTCTTTGAGCTTGATTGTCAAGTGGTGGTTGATAGTGTCCTTAGACCAAAGGATGATTTTTCAGAATTTGGCCATATTATTAAAGCTTGTCATAATTTTTTTTACTTCTTTTCCAAACTTTGGTATAAGTTTTTCTAGGAGACAAGTAAATGGTGTAACCCATATGTTAGCAAAGGCAACATCATCTCTAGCTAGCTCCCAAGTTTATTATCATGTTCCATTTCCCATTTGATTATTAATGAAATGCATTGAGGTCGTAAATATAATGATAACATAAATTTCAAGTGAGACTAATGTAACTCCTAAAATAAAAAGATATCAAATGTAATCATGTTAAACTTTAAACTTTAAGAAAGATGAATATAATTCTTCCATTATTATATTATATATTATGATATTCGAAGACAACACAAATTTACAAATATATATATATATATATTAAAATGATTTGAACATTTTTTTTTAAGGAGAATTGCCATTTGTCACAAACTAAAACTCGCAAAAGATAAAAAAAAAAAAAAAAATTGACATCAAAATATGTCATCATCAAAATTGATAAGTACCATTTTTCTTAAAAAAAGTATCTTCTCCATCCTCTTCTTTTCTTCCCTCCCTTTTTTTTTTTAATTTATTTCTCTTCTTCCCTCTCGTCTTTATTCTTCCCTCTTATCTCTCTAGGTGGTGGGTGGCAACGACATGGTGGTTCACAACTGGTGGGTGGTGGGCTACGGTTAGAGGGGTGGCTTCAACCACATAAGGCGCCCCATCACAAACCACACCTCCTCCTATTGTGATGATGAAGCGTAGAGGGTGGATGTTAGTCGTTCTGGGCGGTGGTTTGTCACAGTGTGAGAAGATGAAGAAGAAAAAGGAAAAAAATCTGGTTTATTGCGTAAAAATATGATGTCTTATATATTATGTTCATTGAAAAATTCTAGCAATACATTACTTATTATTGAATAGATTTCATGTGAAACCCACTAAATAACATGTATTGAACTCAACGTGAATCCAAATACACTTACACTTTAATGGGTCTCACATATGTTAAAATGAATGTGTTGTTTGCATGACTCTCGTTATTCAAATTTTTTTTAGTGGAAATAACATCCGTCTTCATAAAATATATTAGGGACAAGTAAAATTAAAATGCAATGATTCCACAATACACAGGTTATATATATATATATATATTTATTTAAAAACACTACAAAAAAACAGTCGTTTAGCGACCGACAAAATCGGTCGCTATTTCATGATAATCGGTCGCTATCAGTAATAGCGACCGAATCAGCGACCGATTTTAATCGGTCGCTAAAACCCTAGTCGCAAATCAATTAGCGACCGATTTTTCAATCGGTCGCTATTTAGCGACCGAATATTCGGTCGCTATTTTAGTGGCTGACGCGTTGGTCGCTTGCTCATGGTGACCAAAATAGCGACCGAATACTTAGTAGCTAATTCGGTCGCTGTTTTCGATTATCCTAGCCATGTTGAGACTAATTTTTCGGTTGCTATTTCGGTCGCTAAATTGCACTTAATGTTGGCATGTTTAGCGACCGATTTATTGGTGGCTATTTCGGTCGCTAATTTTATATATATATATATATAAATCAATTAATTAATGTTTTAATATTATAATTAACCCTGATAATAATATGTAAACAAAAATTAAAATTGCATTTAAATAAAATTGTTACGCAAATAAATAAAGTATTAAAATTGCATTTAAATAAAATTGTTACGCAAATAAATAAAAGTACTTTCACTCATAAAATTGTAACCCAAATAAATAAAAGTACTATACCATCCATGCAAGCAAAATTCATGACATAAAGAAACATCCACAAAAAGTACTAATATAGTCAACGAAAATGTAACAGTACAATAATAAAGATCATGACGGAGGTGGGTCATTGTCCTGCTGTGCATCAGCGTCGACATCCTCCTCGTCGTCCTCTGCAGCAGGCGGTGGTGGTGGTGGTGGTGGTGGAGGCGGCTGAAGATGCAGGTGAGACAAGATGTATCCAGTGGTGCCTCTAAGCTCACCAATCTCGACCTCCAAGGTCTTCTGCCTAGCATCCTTCTCGGCGAGCTCCTCATTCAGTCGTGTAATACGATGCTGCATCTGCTCTACGACCTCCGGAGGAACGCTTGCCATGCTAGTGTCTCCAGAAGAGCGGAACGTCATAGCTACATAATGGCTGCCCAACTGTCCAAGCCCATACACGTGCCCCTTCTTATTTTTACCTCCAACAACCTCCAAAAATATGGCATTCGAATCAACAGAGGCTGGAGAGTGCTGCTCCTGGCTAGAAGAATCACCCTCCTGTGAGGCACGTGTATGAGCATCCGCTAGGGCATGATCATATTTTTCCTACAAAATAAAATTTATTATAGTATTATTAACAATTATTAACAAATAATAAGTCGAACGTAATTAAACTAATTAATTTTTTAAGTAATTTTTCCTTTTTATACTCACAGAAATGTTTTTTGCCTTATCATTCACCCATTCTCCTGACTTAAGCTTCTTTGTTTTTTCGAGGAGCTCATAAGCAGTAGGGGGTCGGGCAAACTGCTGAGTCTGCAAATTAAAATAAATTAGCAATTCATGAGTCACAATAAAAATATTAAATAGAAAATAAATTAAAATAAACTACAGTACATACCATCCTCTCAAAATGGTCTCCTGCCCCGACCGACCCTCCGGTGTAGGCTGATGCTCCACTATCCTTTGCCCGATTCTGTTTGGCGATGGCACTCCTCTTTTGAAAATCCTCACCGGCCCAATGTTGTTGCAGTCCCTGTAGCACTTCAGGTTCCATCCACTTCCCCTTATCTGTCCCTCTCCTCAACCTGCTCATTGCATTTTTCATAATGCAAGCACCCCTATGATCAAAACCCTTCCTGATCAAATTCTCATCACGTGGGTCCCAGGTAAACGCTTTCTGCACGGGTTACGTAAATATTAGACAAACATAACATATATAATAATTCAAAATATTTATAATGCAAGTAACTAAATTTTAATTTACCTTAAACTCTCTGTACCACATGTCCCTCACGTCACCATCTATTGAAGTCCATGTGGGCCATGAAACCTCGAACTTCTCCTTGATGATCTTCGATATCTCATAAGTAGTTTCCTTCTGAGGATTCAACCTATGATTGGAAAAACCATCATGCAATTAAGTTTTTAAACAATGTCATAAATTGAAAAAATTTAAGTAAAAAGCTTACTCTAAGTCGCCGGGGCCTGGCCTGATCAACCTCCTCGGTAAAGCTCTATCTGTGACCTCTGACTGCGACGATGATGGTGGTGGTGGTGGTGGTGGTGGTGGTGGTGTTGATGACGTCCCGACATCATGGAGAGGGGTAGTGGCAACCGATGCAACACTCGGAATCGTCTGTCCCGTCGCAGTGTCTGACATATGCTGGTCAGATAAAGGTGTGTGGGTCGTGGGAGATGATCTCCCAGCACGACCTCTCCCACGAGAAGAACGGCCTGCAGTACGGCCACCTCTACCACCCCTAGTCGAGTCTGCCATCTGTTTCAATGAATTTGTTACACACACAGATATATATATATATATATATATATATATATATATATAATGCAATGTAGATCAATTCAAAATAAACAATCAATATAAAAAACATATGTATACATGAGTTACCTAATTAGATGAATCTGTATCACTGAAATCACTCTCACTCTCTTTCTCACTTGATATATATGTGTCCTCGTCTGATTCATCCAAGTCAGACTGATTCAATAACAATGTATCAATTTCCTCCCCGCCGCCCCCAACATCGACAAGACATTCGTCGATGATATCGACATCTATATTTCGTAACACTTGAAGCCCTGCAATAATATCATCTTGGTATGGAGCCTCTGTTTCAGCCTGACTAACTGTATTATCTGAGATTGTACTGCGAGCCTTTGTCTTGATAACACCCAACCAACCATGATGACCCTCAGGGTATGGCGTGTAATAAACCTGTTCGGCTTGCTGTGCAAATATGAACGGGTCATATGCCTTAGTATATCTTCGCGATTGCCTTAATTCGACAATTCCATACTTATTTTCTACTTTTGTCCCTATATCTAGAGTATCGTCAAACCAATTACACCTGAAGAGAACTATCTTCAACGAGGGCAAACCGGTATACTCCATTTCAACAACTTTAGTTAGAACTCCGTAAAAGTCACTTTCTAATTGACCAGCTGTACCACGTACACACACACCATAGTTGGATGATAGCATGCCTTCACAACCACACAAAACAAACACAAACACACATTTTTCTCTTTCTCTTTTCCTTCCAGAAAATCAAAAACCTGAACAACTAAACAAAAAAAAAAGATGCTTGATCCAAGAACTAACCAACCCACAAATCCTTTTGAGTTATTTTATGAAACTAGACACAGAACTCATACTTACCATGATGAAACATGGGACGCCACGAACTCTGGTTTGTGGCCATCAAAACAACCTTAAATGTACATTTGCACCCTTTTCAAACCCTACAGTCTAATTTGTTCATTTGTCAAAGATAAAAGGTTTGATGGAGGATATAAGTTGCATTTTACTCTTAAATGTACAAAAGAATAATGGTTTTGCCTAAATAATATATAATCAATTAAATTTAGTTCAACTAACCTAGCCTTTTCACGTGCACAGATAATTGTTTTTTGGGTACAGTCATGTACATACATAACTACTGCAAATCCATGTGAATTGTATAATTTCTTTTACCTCTCAACCATCGGGTTGATATATTTCTAACATCATGAATGACTAGCTTCTAAATCCCTGCTATGTTAATTGTCCCTTGAAGGATCTCGTGGAACACCAAAGGGTCGATGCTAGTGTGGAAGAAAGGAGTTTCACATGTGAAGAGAAGTGGTGGTGGGAAGGAACAAAATGCAAGGTGTTCCCTTAGACTATAGGTCAAGTCCAGAAAACCCCATGTGGGTCAAAATTGAACAATTTCACTCCTTAAACTTAAAATGATAGTGAAATTAGATGCATTCAATGATATTGAAGTGAGATACACTCAAAGAAGAAACAGAGAGATGCGTGAGAAGATATATACCCGATGGCTGTTGCAGTGCTTCTTTGTTGCTCTGTTTCGCGAACCTGAAATAGTGAGACGCGGGTAAGAGAGAGAGACGCGAGGGAAAGAGAGAGACGCGAGTGGAGGAGGTGGTGGGCTTACCGTAAAGGGAGAGTGGTGGTCGGAGTCTTCGAGACGAAGATGGTGAGGGACGACGGCGCCGTGGTTGAGAGAGTAAGGGAAGGCTTCTGAAAGAAATGAGGGAAAAAGGGTAGGAATAGGGTTTTTTAATTTTAGCGACCGAACATTTCGGTCGCTAAATCGGTCGCTGATTAGAAATAAAAATTTGGTCGCAAAATCGGTCGCTATTAGGTCCCTGTGCTTTTCACAATCACGATTTAGCAACCGAATTAATTTCGGTCGCTAAAAGGAAAGAAAAAAATTAAATCTCTCAAAAACCAGTTGCTAAATCGGTCGCTAAATGGTCAAACAAATTGACTTTTAATATTTTAGGCTTAGCGACCGAATTAGCGACCGCTATGAATTGCGACCACAATTTCGGTCGCTAATTCGGTGGCTAAACAGTAGATTTTAATATTTTCTACAAATCAACCAAATGGTGGCAAAATCGGTCGCAAATAGCGACTGAAATGTTTCGGTCGCTATTTTCGGTCGCTAAACGGGACTTTTTTTATAGTGAAAACAAACAGAATGTTAGTTTATAATCGAAAGTGATCATTCATGTGGGCCTCATAAAATTTATTTTGTGTCACATATCCATTTTATTTTTTTATGACTTAATTGTACTTTTGATCCCCCAAGTATTGGTAATGTGTGATTTTGGTCCCCCAAATTTATTTGGAGCACATTTGGTCCCCCTAGTTTTTTAATTGTGCAATCGTAGTCCTTCCATCCATCTACTGTTAAATAGATAACAGAGTTTGCTGACATGGCATAATTTATTATTAATTTTTATTTTTATATTAAAAAATTAAATAAATAAAAAATCTGATTTAGTGGGTCAAATTCCCCTATATTAATACTTGGTTGTCTTTGTGAGCTGTTACCAGTCTCTGGGATGCTCTCTCCTTGCCAGCCTATGATACTTTCTCATTCTCTTCATATTCCCAAACGGCTCTCCCGCTACTCACACCCCAACACACAGGCTCTTTCTGTCTTCTGCTTCGCCATAATCAATATAATAATCTTCTTCTTCCTCTCGATATTTATAACGAGGCAGTGATGATGTTTTCTGCGATTTTATCAGACATTGAGTTGAGTGAGTGAACAATAAGAGTCGTGGTCGTGTCCTGGCTAGGTGGCTCGGTCTCTGTGTTCCTTTTCACAGATGCCATTTGGCGTAGCCATGCATGCCCCCTCTCTTCTCCCAGTGTGCGGTGTAGAGATGGGTAGGGTATTGAGTTGCTGGGCAGCGCAGATGGGTAGGAATTTAGGGACCAAAGGGTTTAATCTTGAGCAGTAACTGGGTCACGAATTTGACCCACTAAAAAGTCAGATTTTATTTTTTTAACTTTTGTTTAAAAATTTTTAATATAAAAATAAAAATTAATAATAAATTATGCCATGTCAGCAAACTCTGTTATCTATTTAACAGTAGATGGATGGAAGGACTATAATTGCATAATTAAAAAACTAGGGGGACCAAATGCGCTCCAAAAAAATTTGAGGGACCAAAAGCACACATTACCAATACTTGGGGGACCAAAAGTGCAATTAAGCCTTTTTTTATAACTACTCATAATGGAATCAATTTTGAACCAAATCAAAGTTTTATTTTGGAAAGGGTTATTATTACATGAATTTATGAAATTGGTACGATTTTAAAATAGTTTTAAAAATTGTGCAAAACTTTTACATTGTTGAAGGAGTTTAGTTATCACAATTATCATTTAAAAAGCCTCTCATTTTTTTTTAAAGTTTCGCTCATCTCATTCAACTTCAATATTGTCCTCCCTACAAGCAATGTTTGAACTAAATGCTTATAAGACTTGAGTAATGAGGCCAACAACAACAGCAGTGTTCCTCTTCAAAGATTTTATCGTCTGCATTCAACAATTGACATACTAGTTGATTGAATGCATTAATGTGATGATGGAGATTTCCTTCCTTCCTATTTTAAGTTGGTACAACTCTGCAGTCCATCGATTAGATGCTCTCAAGCTTCTCCTATAGGGCGTTTGGTGTTCTCTCCTTCAACACATTATGCTTGATCTCAGGAGCTAGGACCAACTGAATCGATCTTAGAGCCTTCCTCTGGGTCATACTCTAATGACTTTTCACTCCTAATAGTCGGCTTCTCCTCCTCTAAAATTCGATCAAGACCATTACAATTTTTCCCTCAAGATCCTTTAATGGAACATGTTGTAGTGATATATAGCATATAACAATAACAATTAGAAACGATAGATGCAAGACAAAACTTTGGTGAGTATGGTCATACGGGTTGGTCATGGTGGTACAAATATGAGGTTGTTCTTTTCAGGTTTGACATGGTGTGGTTTTTGTTAATTTGCAGTAGTTATGGATCAATCATGGTGGTGGAGGTTCATATCTAATCTTGGTGTGGATGGGTGCGGGTTCTGTTTGGACATAACTTTTTTAATTATTTGTTTTTTCAAATAATTATTTACTTCCTTTTATCTTAAGATAAAATATTCAGGGCCGACCTAACATATGTTGAGGCCTAAAACGAATGTTTAGTGAGGCTTTTTTAAAGTGAATAAAAATATTTTATAAAAATAATATTATATATATAATTTTTTTTATTGTAAATTTTATATTTTTAAAGTGAAATTATATGGTTGTTGTAAATATTTGTTGTGTGTATATACAACCACACTTAAGAGAGGGACAAAAAATATATTATAAATAACAAAACAAATACAAACAAAATATATTTTGAGCTTGGGACCTTTTTGAGGCCTAAAGTTGCTGCTTTACGAATTCACCATGTCAGGGCCGTCCCTGAGATTTTGGGTGCCCTGTGCGAACCGAAAAATTGGTATCTTTTTTATAAGCCATATATATATATATATATATATATATATATATATATATTATTGATTATCAAAAGTAGACAAAGTGGTGAACAAAAACTAGCCATTAATTATTTTAATACGACCCCAAGTGAAACAAAATATAATCGAAAAAAGGAAAAGATTACAGTAGCAAATTATAATAGAAGTATAGCAAAAATATATATTTATACTTATATCTAGCAGAAAATGTTGCTACAACATCCCTACACCAGCAATATCCTCCACTGATAGCAAATAAAACATAAGAGCTGAATACTGTTCAGCAAGATATCTAACAACATAAATTATTCTAACTAAAACATTCTTCCAATGTTCATTTTCTTTGCCTATAAGATGTTGAAGATGTTTATCAATTGTTATATTTTTCTGAAATCTGATTTGTAAGTCAATCCATTTACTCATGAAAGCCATGTGTGCACCACTTGATTCATGTTCTTTAAGCCTTATAGAAAGATGAATCCAATCATTAAAGCCTTCATTTCCCAAGGGGTTTGTTCTATGACTTGTATCAAATAACTTACAACAAAAACAAAAAACTATATCCAATTCTTTTGAATAAACAAGCCAACTCCTATCTTGCTCTTCTCCATCAGAACAATAACAATGTGATATGATGACGAGAAGTGCCTACCAAAAGTATCTTTAGGACCATTCACAATTGACATATTTCTCTTAGGACCATTCACAATTTACCCTATCTTATTTATGATAACAAGTAATCACGGATTAATGTCTTGTTAAGTTTTGGACCTTAATTTTAAAAGACAATTGAGCCCTTAAATAAAAAATTTAATTATATATTTTTTTATTTTAGTATATATATATATATATATATATATATATATTCACACACACACACACCAAGTAAAAAAAAAAATTTGGTGCCTCCTAAAAAATGGGGCCCTGTGCGATCGCACCAGCAAATCATGCTCAGGGCCGCCACTGCACCATGTGGTCGGCCTGAAAATATTTTACGCTATATTCATGATTTCTATGTTCCTCTTGTCATCTCAATTATCTAGCTGAATTTTAATATTACTAAAATGTGTTGTTCAATAGGAATCTACTCACATTCTTAGTTATATTAATGTTGGAAACCAAAACTTGTGCATTGATAAGGAACTAGGTGTCTAAATCAAGGTACATTTTTAGGAAAACAACCTTTGAAGAATATTTTATAAAGTTGTTACTCATACTTTTGAGTGGAAGATACCATGTCATGATTCATGATACATGCAATCATAAGATTTATTGAATAAAAAATAAATCCAAAAATCTTATTAGTGTTGTTATTTGTTAAAAACTGTTTAGTAGGTTTTTAAGATTTTGTTTGTCTAATTAATGTTTTCACCGTGTAATTATCTTGTTATGGGTTTTTTGATCTGAATGATGCAATATGGTTTGTAATTTATTGAAATAGTGTAAGCTGAAAAAAATTTCCGCAAGGTACAAGTCGTGTATAAAAAAGTATATGCAGCATATGACTTGCATGCAGATTTATTTATTTTATTTTTAAAAAAAAAAAATTGAAAGTTGTATACTCAATATGAGACTTACATGAGTTGTATACTAAATAAAAATGTATTCTATAATTCTATGGTTGCACTAAACGAATGCAATAGAATTGCAACAAATATTGTGGGAGTCCATAAGTTTTTGTGATGTAACTCCCAGAAGAATTTTTGACCAAAAGAAAGCCCAGGAACTAAACATTTCTCTTTCTATTGGTATACTGCCCAGAAACTAAATAATAAATTTCTAAGAGCAACTCTAGCGCTAGGTTCGTAGGAGTTGCTTAAACTTAAGTAACGATTGCTTAAGTTTTTCCAGCATTTGAGCTGGCTGATGTAGGTTGCTTAAATTTGGTGGGTTGCTTAAATTTAAGCAACATTGCTTATATAAGCAACTCAAGATCTGGTTGCTTATCAATTAAAAAATCATATATGTGAAAGAGGGAGCCAAAATTAACAGAATGAAGAGAAAATAGAGGGGAAAAAACGGTATCATTGTCCAACAAAAATACAACCTAGTGAGACATATTGAATCAGAAAATGAAAAACAAAAACCAATCGGATTCAAGCAAAACCCAAATCAGAACCCAATCAACAAAAAATAATAAAATTGAAACCCTAATCAGAAAAACCCCACTCATGGCCGCTACCTCTAATCATGGTCGCACCTCCGGCACTGCAGAACCTTCGTCGACGTTCACATAGAGGAGACTCAAGTCATGGCCGCACCGCTGGGAGGAGGAGACGCACCTCAAGGGACCTCAATCTATTGGATCCGAGGGAGGAACAAAGGAGACATGAAGGGACACACCTCCTTGGACCTTGATCTGTTGGATCTGAAGGGAGAAAGCTCGAAATTGTTGCATGCATGAGGAAGAAGGGAGTAGGGTGAAGGGAGAGGGGTCGCTGAATGAAAAGAGAAAGGGGCCGAGAGAAACGAGTGAAGGGAGGGGGGTGTGAAGGTGAAGGGAGAAACAGGGAAGGAGGGGGCAGCCAAGAGAAGGGGGCCGAGATAACCAGTGAGGGGAGGAGGGGGAGTGTGAAGGTGAAACTGAAACAAGGAAGGGTGAGTGTGGGGAGAGAAGTTGGGGATGAAAATTTCGAGGGAGTGAGTTGAGAGAAAATTAAAAATGAAGTAGATATTTTGTCAAGGGTGAGCAGAAGAAAAATGAGTGTAGAAGGTTCTGGATGATATTTGATTTAGACACAATAAATATTGCAACGGGAAGAAATTTGAATTTATGAATTAGTATCAGGTCAAATGGATATATTTTTCAACGGGCAGAATTTTTTTTACTATAAATATTGCTCAAATTCACAATATTTTGCACACAAATCTCTCAACTTGCAAATCCGTTTTTTATTATTCTCAAGCCACAATCTTGTGCAAATTCATGTGCAAATAAAAAATAATAAAATATTAGGTTGCTTAAGGGTTACTTATTATATGTAATATTGGAGTGAAAACTTGATGTGTTGCTTAAATGTGATGTAGCATAGTGACATCCACAATGAGGCTCACTTAAGCAACCAAAGTCGGTTGCTTATCTCCTTAGCATTGGAGATGCTCCAAGGGACTCGACTTTTCTCAGATATATTATTTTTTAAAAGTAAATGTTGTCTTGAGCAACACGAAATACAAACCCGATATACCCTCATTTTCAACCTCTCATCCTCATCATTGCTTTCGTCACCTCAAAAACCCTAAACCCTAATTTAAAAGTTAAAACCTTAAACCCCCTTTCTTCACTCAACGTTAGTCACAACCTTAGCTTCTCAAATGGCCGCCGCCACCGCCTTGCTCCGCTCTCTCCGACGCCGCGACGTCGCCGCTTCTTCTTTCTCTGCCTATCGATCGGTACATCTCCATCAAGCTCCTATTTTTTTCCCCTTCGATGTTTGTTGAATTATATTCATGTTCTGATTTTCGCCAAATCTGTTGATAAAAATTTTAACTTTCTAGTTTTAATGATTGGGTTCTAAGATCTGAGGCGCGATTTTGTATTGTGTGGTTGTGGGTGGGAGCTTGTTACAAGGTGGGTGTTAAATTCCCCTATGCGAAATAAAGAAAAAAATGTAATTTAAATCGCCAATAATGCACACTAGATCTTCAAATATCACACTTTTAACCCGGTTTTTGAGAGTGGGACTTACATGGAAGATAGAAGCACTTGTCATTTTTCTTGTTACTGATTACTGGGTCATGTATTATCTCAAACTTTTGCTAGATTATCTATGTTTTTATGTGAAACTTTGTTGTTGCAAACTTACAAGTATGGGATGCTATTACTTTGTTTACTCCTAATCTAGTTTTTTTTTTCTCTTGATCAACTGTTCTAGCAATAATTTTTGGAGTTGCTTCTTTATTTGGGACCTTACAGCAATACATATATAAGAATAAATGTTGATATGTTGCTATCGTTGAACTTGTGTTGTTCATTATTTGTGGTGAAGCATTTTTATGAAGGTAATTTTTATTTTCTTTCACATGGTTGTGCAGTTGATGGGAAGCACTAAGACCACATATGTAGGTCGCAACTGGTCAAGCTTATCACGTCCATTCAGGTACCCTTTATTGTTTTAGTTTCATAATTTACATATATAGTGAGGTGGTACTTCCGATCTCTGATATATTTTACTCGTTATAACTTTTAATCTTCACTGCAGTTCGAGGCCTGCTGGTAATGATGTTATCGGTATTGATTTGGGTACCACCAATTCCTGTGTTTCTGTTATGGAGGGAAAGGCATGCATTCTTGGTCTTTCTTTGTTTACATTTGATATGTTTTCAGTTCATGATGTCTGTGTTGACTAACATTACGTTCTGTTCAGAACCCCAAAGTTATTGAGAATTCTGAAGGAGCCCGAACAACACCATCAGTGGTTGCCTTCAACCAGAAAGGAGAGCTGCTTGTTGGTACACCAGCCAAGCGTCAGGCTGTGACTAACCCGACAAACACTGTTTTCGGTACCAAGCGATTGATCGGTAGGCGCTTTGATGATCCTCAAACTCAGAAGGAGATGAAGATGGTACCATACAAGATTGTTAGGGCGCCCAATGGAGATGCATGGGTTGAAGCTAATGGGCAGCAGTATTCCCCTAGCCAAATTGGTGCTTTTGTTCTCACCAAGATGAAGGAAACTGCTGAAGCATATCTTGGGAAGACAGTTTCAAAAGCTGTAGTTACTGTACCAGCTTACTTCAATGATGCTCAGAGGCAGGCAACCAAAGATGCTGGTAGAATTGCTGGTCTTGATGTGCAGAGAATTATCAATGAGCCCACTGCTGCCGCACTTTCATATGGGATGAACAACAAGGAGGGTCTCATTGCAGTTTTTGATCTTGGAGGTGGAACATTTGATGTTTCCATCTTAGAAATTTCTAATGGTGTTTTTGAGGTATGCACATTCGTTTTCTTTTATGCATTCCTTTATAAACTTGTCAGCTGTCATAAGTATGTTGGAAACTCTTACTGATTAGATCTTCTTTTCCAGGTGAAAGCAACAAATGGCGACACTTTCTTGGGAGGAGAGGATTTTGACAATGCTTTATTGGACTTCCTAGTGAATGAATTCAAAAGAACTGAGAGTATCGACCTTTCAAAGGATAGGCTTGCCTTGCAGAGGCTTCGGGAAGCTGCTGAGAAAGCTAAGATCGAACTGTCTTCAACATCTCAAACAGAAATCAACCTTCCTTTCATTACTGCTGATGCATCTGGTGCAAAGCATCTAAACATCACATTGACTAGATCTAAATTTGAGGCTTTGGTAAACCACCTGATTGAAAGGACAAAGGCACCATGTAAGAGCTGCTTGAAAGATGCTAACATATCTATCAAGGATGTTGATGAGGTTCTTCTTGTTGGAGGGATGACCCGCGTGCCTAAAGTCCAAGAGGTGGTTTCAGCAATATTTGGAAAGAGTCCTAGCAAAGGAGTAAATCCTGATGAGGCAGTTGCCATGGGAGCGGCTATCCAGGGTGGTATCCTACGTGGAGATGTTAAGGAGCTACTACTCCTTGATGTGACTCCACTATCTTTGGGTATTGAGACTTTGGGTGGCATCTTTACCAGGTTGATCAACCGCAACACCACAATTCCTACCAAAAAGAGTCAGGTAAATTAATCCTTAACTACCTGACTCTTTCAACTGGCTAAGCTCTGACAAACTGAATTCAATCTTTGTAAATTATATAACAATGAAATCATACAAGTATATACTTAATTTAAATCCCACATAGATATCTTATCCACTGCATTACACTTGCAAACTTTCAAAGGGGGAAAAAAAAAGAACCATTGCAAATTTGCACCTGATTTTCTCCCTTTTTTTGTTGCTGATTTAATAATTCCCAAAGTTTAGACTATTCTTTTGTTGTATGTATATTAGATACTTGGTATTGTCCATTCCTAAATTGTGATGTCATGGTTACAGGTGTTCTCAACAGCAGCTGACAATCAAACACAGGTTGGTATCAAGGTGCTACAAGGTGAGCGCGAAATGGCTACAGACAACAAGATGCTAGGAGAATTTGAACTTGTTGGCATTCCTCCTGCCCCAAGAGGTTTACCTCAGATCGAAGTCACATTTGACATTGATGCCAATGGGATTGTTACTGTCTCTGCCAAAGACAAGTCCACTGGGAAAGAACAACAAATCACCATCCGTTCATCTGGAGGACTCTCAGAAGATGAGATTGAAAAGATGGTCCAAGAAGCAGAGTTGCATGCTCAGAGAGACCAGGAAAGAAAGGCTCTTATTGACATCAGAAACAGTGCAGATACAACCATCTACAGCATTGAGAAGAGTTTAGGTGAGTACAGAGATAAGATTCCCAGCGAAGTGGCTAAGGAGATTGAAGATGCAGTGTCAGATTTGAGAAAGGCGATGTCAGGGGACAACGCTGATGAAATTAAGGCAAAGCTGGATGCTGCTAACAAAGCTGTTTCCAAGATTGGAGAGCACATGTCAGGTGGTTCTAGTGGCGGTTCTAGTGGTGGTTCCTCAGCTGGAGGTTCTCAGGGTGGTGACCAGGCTCCGGAGGCAGAGTACGAGGAGGTCAAGAAGTGAGACACGTAGGTGATGTGTAGCATTTGTTTCTTTTTCCTATTCATCATCACATAACTTGGCGAGAAGAATACAAGGTTACTTCTTTTTTGTATCTAATGTTGAAAGCCATTTTTACGAGAAGGCTCTTTAATTTGTAGTACTTCTTGAGCACTGAGCAAGGCTGTTTGAATAACATTATTGAAATTTATGCATAAAATTTGTTCTCTACCTGTAGTTGGCTGTTACTTGTATTTTGCATTTTAAATTGGAGACTTGCATATATGTTTTCAAAATGCGTAGATGTAGAATAGTATAATGCAGAAGGGTTGTGCATAAAGTATTCAGTAGTCAGCAATACATACTGAAATTCCATTAAGGAACAGTTAAACGACAAATCTACATAACTTGGCAACATCGAAACTAGCGAGTAGAGTCAAGCTTTGGTTGATTAAAATCTCTAGTTGAAGGTTCATTTATGATATCTATCACCCTCAGGTGAGTTTGATTGCGTTAAAATTTTGTACCTCTCCTGATTTTTAAATGGGCATGTGTATAGGACAAAAATCTAATAAAGGGATAGAAATAGAACAAAAGGTAGTTTTTTTTTGGTCTGCTACTAAACTTCAGACGATGTCCATAGAACTAAAATGTTAAATGACCAGAAACCCAAATTAGTCTTTCTTTCCGATCATCACCACCATGGACACTTTCCTGGCGATACCGGGTTGCCACATTTCAGTTTCGGACCATTGCAGCCAAGGCTAACTTTTCTGTCCTTTTCAACCTCCGTGATGGCCACCCTTTCTGAACTCCCGCAACCACCACCATGGTCACTCTTTTCCACCACCAACCACCACAGCCACGGCCACCACAACAGTGGTGGCGAGATCTATTGATGGAGGCTTCGTGTGGAGGCTTTTGCAGCGTCCTCTTCATGCTGGTGGGGTTTGTCAATGGCGACGATTGCCTCCATTGCTGAAGGCTGCACGACTTCTTCAGAGACAAACAATTGAATCCAACAATTTGCAAATCAAAGATGCAAAATGGCCAAACAATTGAATCTAACAATTTGCATTTGAATCCGATATAGGTTATTAATATATATAATTAAATCATATATAGATTACATTGTATAGATAATTGAATAATAAATGTTAAAATATAATTAAAAATGTTAAAATTTTGTCTGGTACTCTTTATTAGAGCAAAACAAACAATACACAACACGAGTAATTCAGTAAATTTGCATCGTTCTGTCTACTACTTATGCATATCAAACTATGGACAGCACAATTTTTAGTCCTATGCATTAGTCATCAAACAACGGATAGAACAAAAAGTTGTGCTGTCCCTTGGCAGCTTGTGCTGTGCGATCCCATGCATCAAAGGCATCCTCAAACTTTTATAATTCAGATGCAAAGCAGCAAAAGTAGCCGACACAAGTTCCCGAGCTATGTACGCTGTACTCAAAACTTTGAACGCATTGGGGCGCTTGATTTGGTAATAGAAATGTTGAAATCGCTTGCAACAAAGTGTAGTGACTAGTGAGGATCACAATTCACAATACATTGAAAAGGATCTTAAAAAAGTTATAAGTTGTTGGGTGACAAAGACGGTGGGTTCTAGCATGAAGTAGGTGTTTTAGTGGTATACCCGTATACCACTAATTTTTTTATCATAGACAATTTTGAACCGTTAGATATAATCATAAAATATTTAAGGGTCCAGATTTGTTGGTTAAAAAAAAAAAAAAAAACGAAAATGGCTTTTTTGCCCTTCAGCCCTCATCCCATCACAGTGTTCCCTACCCAGATTCCGGTAGAGTTCATGTTTGCATTTTCCTCCAGCAATGGTGTGCCACCACCACCCCATCCATCGCCGCCGCTTCGCCAGAACCCACCACCTTCTGAGTTCGCAACCACCTTCTAATCATGAAGTCAGATCTGGTTCGCATGAAATAGACTTGAAGCATCGAGCACCATGGCGGTCGCCGGTGTTCTATCAGCTCACGATCGCCGGATTCTGACAGCTGCCAAAGCGGGAGCATCGAGCCTCTCGATGGAGCGTCGAACCTCTCGTGCGACGGGTCTGGGTTATGGGGGGCGGCGAGGATGGTGTTTCCAGGTTAGATCTGGGTTGCCGCTGGCCACCGCCTTCGCGAGTCTCGTCCCACCGGAGTTGGCAAGCATTCAGTTTTCCGGCCATCTCAGCCGCGTCGGGAATCCTACTTAAACCGATCCCCAACCTTCACCACGGACGCGACCACTAACCTGCATTGCAACGTTCATCTTCGAAGCTCAGCTTCAAATCCCTAAGGCTTCGCTGTGCATCGCCAGCGGTTCATTGTTGCCATTTTTCTGATTTTTCCTTTCCTCTTTCAATCTTCATCCCCTTTTCTAATTCATTGATTCCCCCTTTCTTCAATCACCTTTCACATGTTCAAATCCCTAAGCAGAGACCTCTGCTTGCAATATTATGCAGCTTCTCACACTTCCCAACCATTCATCAACGTGTTGCTTACAACTTCCTTGGCTTTATGCTGAAAACGACACTCATCTTTACAAAATTAGCCAATTTGTAATTTCAAAATAATATGTTTTATATATGTTGGGACATTGGGTTTTCGGTCTAGTTGTCCAAGAAATCGTGATGTTCATATTAAAGTGGATTCACTTTGCTTGAAGCTCCCTAAACGACGGAGGGATTGATACGCAGGGCCTCATCCTTCTTGGATTCCAGCAGCAACGTTAGGAAGGGGGCAAAATGGTCTTTTGATAGGTAATATTAGTGGTATACGGGTATACCACTAAAATACCTACTTCATGCTAGAATCCACCGACAAAGATGCCTAGTAAACCAGCAACGGGGCAGAGGTACAGGAGTTTGGTATCAGGGCCACTTGAGATCTTGTCTATATTTAATCACACAAAATCTTTTTTTAAAAGATCTGCCACCTGACTCTCAAGCTGCTAGAGGCAACACTTGGTGATCAATTCATTAATTTGAAGAAGCTGGAAAAATAAACACTGGAATAAAGGATTGCTGCCAAATTAGAGGTCTCACTCCACAATTCTTTTACAGACTAAAACTAGCTAGAAATATAATGTTATCCTAAAAGCAACCATCTAATGACGCCATATTCCCTTCAAAATGACTTGTTGAACCCTTTGGGCCATGGCCGCAGGGATTAGGGGAGTGGATAGGACAATCCTATAGTGAGGTATTAGACGAGGGACATTTTTATAGAACTTCTAACATGAGGTTCTTCTTTGTTTTCTGCATTTGCTATTCAGTTTTTCTTTGACACTCTGCCATATGTCGCATATGACATAATGAGTTCGTAAAATAATGTGAACTTTAATGTTTCATTTCATCAGCTTTGAGCGCATCTCTAGTTGCTTTGTGTTTCTTTTCTTTCTTTTCTTTATCCCACAAAAAAAAAACTACACTTGCGTCATTGTCTGCCTCAAAATTTGTAAATTACTGGTATTGTTTTCTCTAGCAAAAAACCAAGGCGCTTCAGTACTTCACACTGTTCACTTGTGACAAAACTCAAGGCTATCGCCAGCATCGTTGACACTTCAGTTGTTAAGGTCCATTTTTTTTTTAAAAAAAAATTGATTGCCTGGAAAAGGCTAACACATACAATTCAGTAGATAAGTGCAAATATAAATTTGTGAAATCAAACACAAAACAGGACAGATTCGTCAGAAAAAAATAGTTTAATTTGTTAATTTTTCGATCGCTTACCCCTGCCAATAACCTTCTTGGATACAGGTATACGACCTTGACTTATCCACTATAATTCTCGTAAGTAAAGTCCATTAGGTTATATACTTGCTCAAAAGGGTTTTCTACATTTCCCCGAGGCTTCCTGTTTCTGTCGCCATCCACAATACAGATCTCCACAGCTTAATGCCTCCGTTGCTTCTTGAGAACAAGTTTAAGTACATGTAAGATTTGGGGAAGGCTAATTATAATTTTTCAAGCACCATGCATTAAGGAAAACTTGAGACTGAATTTGTCAATACACATTCCATTTTCCAAACGGTCCTTCTTTGAGGATTTTTTTTCTTCATTTTTCATTTTTCATTTTCCTCAGTTACATATATCCTCGATAAATAAAAAAATGGAAAAGTTTACGATCCCAGCAGGCTAATTGCAGATCCACAAAAATGTCTTCCCCAAGGAGGATGATCCATCTATTTACTGTGGTGGTAATGTGTACAAGGTAAACTCATTAAACACTAATTCCAATGGTTCTCTTCCTAAGCTCTAATGCATATATCTACAGGGCAAATCTTTAATCCTACACTAATTTTCCACCGCATATCACTACCTTCTGGCCTACAAACTGTTCTGACTATCTTCCAAGTTCCGACCAACCCCTTCGGTAGCCGGAATCATTTTTACATTTATGTCACACACTTCAAACACAAATCCTCTAGCAGAAACCAATAAACAATGACCACAATCCCTGTAATGAGAAAAAATACAATCACAAATTTAGCTATTACACTAACTGCACAACATTTAATTCATTGCAGCTAAAGGGATATACATATCAACTAACCAGCACTGCCACCTTGAATGGAAGCCAATGAAGCAAACAATTTTCTTCATTCGATAACCAGCATTGATATTGTTGACCATTAGGTTCCAGAAGCCCCATCCTGCTACAAATGCCCATTGTCCGCTTCAGAATCACTCCCTGAGGAACTCCCTGAATCCGAATCTGTCACAGGATCAAAATTTAGGGGTTTCCCTTCATTTTTGTTACTAGCTAATGATTTAGAGTACAAAACCCCAAATAACATAGTAGGAACAAGATTCATACCACTTGATGATGAGGAATCACTACTAGAACTGCCTGAGCTACTAGAACTACTACTTGCATGGCCTCCAACAACATCTTTATCTTTCTCAATCTCCACAGGGGGGAAATTGTGCATTGGCATCTCGTCCCCAATGTCTACATCCTCGTCCCCTGCAGCTTCCATTTTCCTCCGCTTCTTCGCCTCAAATGGAGCTTCTGTATCATCCTTCTCCATATCAGGCAAGTCCTGTCAATTTCAACAACAAATTAGTGAATCACAAAAACAACAAATTGGTGGGTCTCTATGCATTGGTAAGTCATAAAAATCAAACGCATTCAATTAACAGGGAAGCAAATTATTAGGAGAGAAATTAAATTACCTCATTGGATTGGTTCGAGGCCACATTGTTGTTGTTGCCCAATAGTGCTTGTCTCTTAATCTTGCTCACCATTTTCTTCCAATTTGTCACCAATCTATCAAGTTCCCAAAGGGTCTCTGTGTCAACAGCTTCGATATCAAGCTCGATCTCATCCCCGTCCTGCTTCAGATTCCCATTCCTCTTCCTTATGATCTGCACCACCTGCTCCATTTTCTCCGGTGGCAAACTCTGCAACCCAATTCCCAACTTGTGCTTCTCCTCAAGACTCATCTCCCGCTTATTCGGGTCCCTCGCCTTAGGCTTCGGTTGCCTCAAGGGCTTCACGGGAGGCGCCCGCATTGGCGAAGGAGTACGCACAGGCGACTGCAGCGATGGCGGTGGGTTTGATGAGCTCGCCGGAGCTGGTAATTGTGGCGGTGGCAGCGGCTCTTGCAATTTCGGCACCGGTGGAGGGATCGGATTTTCCTTCTCCCTTGGAATTTCCTTCTTCTTAACCCTCTCTACTCTCTCCGGCTCAACATGGCTCCACGAACTTTCCTGCAATTCCTCATCTACAACGCAATCTCCGAATTTCTCATTCAATGGACGATACAGTTCTTCGAACTTGGCCAGAAATTGCTCTGCCAAGGCGTACACATCGTGACCCTTTGGATTGTACGTCAACGCGTTTTTGAAAGTCAACCTCACATCTGATGCGAAATCAGACGGTGTCGCATACACATTCTTCGCGAGATTCGATTTCACAGTACCCAGATCCATGGGTTTCTTGATTATATCATAGTAATCGTGAAGACCCATACCCACAACATCGACGGGAACATTGAATATCCGTCCAAACTTATGCTTCATCAGCTTCTGCAAAACCTGTCCACAACCCTTCATCAAGTTCGCGATCTCCGAATGTGAACGCTTCAATTCATTCGATGAATTCATCACCGGCAAGGGTCGCTTGTTGCCAGAAACCTTCTTGCTCGACGCTGCCACCGATGCCGATTTCTTCGACGGCGGAGGACCACTAGGCCTAGGTTGAAACTCGCCGCTCTCGATTCGAATCGTGAGCTGGCGAATCTGTTCGAGCTCCGAGACGAGACGATTCCTGAGCTCGTTGATTTCTTTCTTTGTGTAAGATGCAATGTTGAAGGTAACGTATTGGGGATTGTTAGCATCGCTGGATCTACGATTGATCGAAGAAGCGTCATCGGAAGGAGATTGTTTTCTCTTGTTACCGAATTTAGGGTTAGGGTTAGGGTTAGAGAAAGGTACTTTTCCCATGAATCCTGCACCACCACCGCCTCGGTGCTGCGGCCAGTTCGGTTCGTTACGGTTGGCCAAGACGGCGGAAGCCATGGACGCAGGAAATCACGGCCGTCCGGTGAGACTCCGGCGAATCTCCGGCATGAAATTCTCAATGCAGGTCGTAAAGCACGCAAATCACCGAAATAGGAAAGATCACGCGCCGGTAGAACCCCACGCGCCGGCGGCGTCAACACGAGCTTTGGGATCTAGAGAGAGATTAACGTAACGAAAAGAAAGAGCGTGTAGGGTTTGGAGTTTTGGTTACCCTAATTCTGAGCATAGAACGAAGAGGCTTGGGTCGCTTCTTAAAGGCGATGAGATCTGCCCGTGGATGTTTCGGGCAGCTTCTTGTGCAGTTGATTTCTCATCTGACGGGTGGTAACCGATCTTGTTCTGCCCTGGGAAGTGCCCGAAAGATCTGGCACCAACGGTGGAGATTGTGGTTTACTTCCACATGGTGAGATTTCGGTCGTTGATGAAATGGTGATGACGCAGGAGGTTCTCTCTTGATTTTTGGGGTTTGAGTTTGAAATGCATTTTGGGTGAATGCGCATTTCGGAGTCCGACCCGACCCGTGGGAAGCTTTGATGACGGGGAATGATATTCTGGCGGGGGTGAAGAGTCACGCGCAGCGCGTGGTTAAGAGTAAAACGCGTGGACGGCACCGATGTGAACGTAAGGGTAGTCCGGTAATTGAGCAGTAAGCGATTTGGAATTGAGAGAGGACCAGTTCAGCAGTTCCTCTGCTCAGTGCTCACTGATTTTTGGATATTTTCAGATTAATTTGTATTGATTTCTCGACAGAAAAATTATCCAATTCAAAAATAAAAATTAGTTGGGATTCAATTTAGATTCCATTGGTTTTTATATCGAATTTAAATTAATTCAATTCGATTAAAATTGATATAGATTAAATTTGATGTATATGTTACTTTTTTTTTTATTTTTTTTACTAACGTGAATAGATTTGTTTTTGGTAGATGGACGAAAAGAAACAAAAAGATTCAGTTTGGTCCCTTAACTTTTAAAATGTTCGATTTGGTCCCTTAACTTATTTTTTAGATTCAGCTTAGTCCCTTAACTTTTAAAAGATTCAATTTGGTCCCTTAATTTGTGTCTGTTGACCAAAGTTAGTTCTCTCCGTCAATGAGTCAGTAACAGTATTAACTTTTTGAGGATCGGGTTGAAACTCGCTAACAATTTAAAAAACCAGTTTGAATCTCATTAACAATTAAAAGAACCAATTTGAAACAAGTTAATAATTTAAAGGACCAATTTGAAACTCATTTAAAACATAAGAGACCAAATTGAACCTCATTTAACACTACTACTGGCTTTATTGACAGAGAGGACTAACTTGGGTCAACAAAGACAAATTAAGGGACCAAATTGAACCTTTTAAAAGTTAAGGGACCAAACTGAATCTAAAAAATAAGTTAAGGGACCAAAATGGTATTTTAGCCTAGAATTTGGTTTTGTATTTGTGCTTAAAGATGAACATGTTTCTTGTTGATATTGATTTTGTCTACATGATGTTTAAGAAATTAGAAACATGTCAATAGGCACAAGTAATTAAGTCCAACGTGATTCTGATCGCTTAAGCTCCCCGTTGGTACTACTTAATGGTGACATACCCTTTGCTTCCTCTGGGCTGTTTTTGCCCTAAAATTTGTGTATTTGTGCTACTTTGGTATCTCTTCATGGTGCTGCGTTTTTCTCTACATGTGTGTTCATCAACCGATCCAAACGACAAAAACCAAATCGAAAAACCGAAAAAACCGAAAACCGAAAAAACCGCATTTTTATATTGGATTGGATCGAATTTTGGATCCTCTAGTGAAATCCAATCCAAACTGATCTATTATATACATATACTATTATTTTTGAAATTATAGTATTACTCATACCTAAACATTGTTTTTCATACTTTTATGTCCCTCATTCTCTTTAATATTTTTGTTGGAATGACATATATGAGACTATTTAGAATAAAATATTAATGTCTTGAAGTTATATTTTGCTAAAAGTTTTGATGCATAACATATATATGCTTGATTGAGTAAACATGAAAAAT
Organism: Echinosophora koreensis; assembly: GCA_035048595.1. Lineage (NCBI taxonomy): Eukaryota > Viridiplantae > Streptophyta > Magnoliopsida > Fabales > Fabaceae > Echinosophora > Echinosophora koreensis. The sequence goes on from JAPCYP010000103.1 coordinate 1,332,323, forward strand.
AGGATATCAATTAAGTAAATTTGAAAAATAATTAGCTACAATTTATTTGTATCCAATTCAAGGAAAAAAAGGATAAGTGAAAGTAGATATAGAGAAGTAACATAAAAGAAAATGTTAAAAAATATCGCTACTTATTTTTTCTCAAAATCCTAAATTAAAATGAAGGTTATCTTTTGTCCACTATTAATTAAGTAGAAAAGACACTTGACATAAGAAAAAAAATAAAGTATGACAAAAACCAAATTATCCAATCCAATCCAAACCATACTTGATTGGATTGGATTGGATTTTTTTAAGGAAGCAAACCGATCCAATCCAAACCGCACGTTGTTTTCATCATTGGATCGAATGACTTTTTAGCTCAAAATCGATCCAATCCAATCCGCGAAACCTCTAGAAAACAGCATAATGTGTGGGTGTTTTGCTATTTTATGGTTATATAGCTAAGGTTTTTAGTTTTCTGTCAAGGTTAACTTTGGTTATATGTTCTCATCATTTATGACTCCTTTCGTTTTTTTTTTTTTCCTTTTTTCTTTCCCTTCATCTTGGTCTTGGGCTCAAGGTGTTTGTGAAGTTGACACAGGCAAACACAAGAAGGGGGGTGGGGTTGAATTGTGTTTGTTAATATTTTTCGAAAACAACCTTTTCAAGAATAGTTTTCTCACACAAAGATAAAGAGGCAGAATAAAGCACACAGAAAAACAATCTTTTGAAAGAATAACAAATTCAAGTTCAAATCCCCACAGTTAGTATAAACACGTAAAACCAAAGAGATAAGGGATTAGAAGATTCACACAAGTTGTTTTATCCTGGTTCACTCTCTTCCAACCAAGAGCTACGTTCAGTCCCTTCTACTTGAAGGATTTCTCCACTATTTTCCAAATAGATTACAGTAAGTATTCAACACCTCTCCAGGCCCACAAGTATTTCTTTCTTACCAAGCCTCTTCAGGCTCTACCTCTAATAAAGAGTTTTTGATTTCTTTGATCTTCTAACTCACTATGTGTGAGAATATGAAAGTTTAAGATCAGATGAATATTATAGCAATATTCAAACCATGATATTACAGACTTTTGCTTTTTGAAAGAATAAGAGAATATTTCCTCGCAAGAGATTTCTTGAGATTTCTTTGTATGCGCAAAAGTTGTTTCTTCAAAAGCCTTAGTCTTCTATTTATAGGGTCCTTGATCTTCTCTTCAGAATCATCAACGGTTGTTTTTGAATTTTCCGTTTAGTGATAGAATCAACCAAGTAAATATCCGTTGTGACTCAGCTTGCTCGTGGCCTTTGTACTATGTGACAAAATTCTTGCATGTAATGGCACACCTCTGAGCAAATGCAACTTGAAAAACAGTCTTGCCTACCTTGTACAAGTTCCAGCTATTTCAGCGTAAAAGGTGACAGGGTACACAACGTTTTGCATTGTACTATTCTGCTTTTTGCAATTCCTTATTTATACTATGTCTCTCTCATTGAAACAAGACAATAAAAACCGTTAATAGAAAATGAGAAGGACCATTATAAATATATGAAATAAATATCAATCATATGAAATAAATTCGCTTTGGTTCAGATTGATATAAATGCTCAAAATTCTTCGTCCAGCAAAACAATTATAAAGGCAAGGTAAGTAAGCAGAGTTTTAAGGCTCCGTCCACTGACGTGGCAACCAAAACTTCGTCTACTTAAAACAACAGTTTTGCCAGTACTTGAGACATTTAAAAATCTCCGTCCAGTGACGTGGCAATAGAAAACTAATGTTATTATTTGAGAGAAGCTCACGTCTACATGAAAAGAATTTCTCCGTCCACTAGAAACATTCAAGCGCTCGTCTATTGACGTGGCACTTGAGTTTAAAGAAGATCCTTGATAGAGTGGACTCGACCACTCTTTCAATACAAAAATATATGGACGCGGATTGTAAAGAAAATAAACTTAACATTTTAACATATAAGAACAGAAATCCTTCAAGACTAAAGGCACTTGTTAGATTTAAAGCTTAACACTTTGCTACACAAATTTAATTCTTATTGTTGACATCAAAACCTAGAGATTATTTAATCCAAATTACTTTGGTTCCAACAATCTCCCCTTTTTTGATGATGACAAAAACTAATTAAATTTATTTTGTAAAGTCTAAGAGAGCTTACAAAGCTCCCCCTAAGACAAAGCAGTCGTCAGATAAAAGCAGTTAAGGCATATTAAGCTAAGTCTTATTTGCAATATAATATAGGTTATCAGACCAAGATAGCAGCTTATTAACATTTGAGATTCAAAGCAGTATTGGAGCATAATTGACTTTTAGACAAAATTAGGCATAAACATAAAGTTAAGGCATAGTATCAGCAAGATGAATATACACTTATGCATATGCAGACAACTATGTACTTTAAAAAAAATCTCTTTATTATAAAATTTAATCTTTCATTTCTCCCCATTTTTTGTCATCAGACAAAAAGGTAAAAGGGAGTGGACCATCATTGTCAGCAAACAACAAAAAGATAAAACAGAGAAGGAAAAAGTTTTTAGGTAGAAGGAGGTGGTGGAGGAGGTGGTTGGTTAGGATTTGGATTTGGATTCCTCTGAAATTCCAAGATCAGAGCCAACATCTGATTCATCATGGCATTTGTAGGGGCCAGAGAATCTTGAACTTGCTTCTGCACCCTTTCTTCAATCTGTTGAGCCATCTGTTCAGTCTTTTCTTCAACTATCTTGCCAACCTTATCATCAACAATTTTTCCAATGATGTCTTCAAGATTGGGTGGCAAGGAAAGTTGTCTTGAGCTCTCAGCAGTGTCAGAGACAGTGTCTTGAGCTTGGGCTGGTGGATTAACCATAGCAAGAGCTAATGGTTGAGAAGAAGTCTTAGCAGACTCAGCACCTTGCTTAGAGACACCAACCTCAGCAGACTGCTCAGCTTGTGCAGATAGAGGTTCAACTGAAGTAGGTTGAGAAGACAGTTGTGCATCAAATTCAGGGCCTTCTACAATCAACTCTTCAGCTATATGATCAGAGGATGATGTTGCTGGAGAGGCAGTGGCAACTTTAACAGATTTCTGAGGTACATCCTTTGCCCAGTGGATAGGAGTAATTTCCTCCACATCCCTGCTGGTAATAGGAAGTGCCCACATATCTTTGTAGATCATGTGCCTTAGCTTGGACAGTCCACACTTTCCTCCGAACTTGGGAATTTCTTGCTTCTCTTCCTGAGTTAAGCCAGAAGAAGAAGCATCCCTGGTGCAGTGGATGATATGAGACATCCAGAAGTCTGCAGCTTTCATTTCTCCAATATTCTTCACATCCTCCATATATAGATAGAAGTCGAGCTGGGAGTGATCAAAGGTTTCCTGAGACAAATCCAGCATGGCAGAATGAGCTTCAGGCATGACTCCCTTATTTCTTCTGAGCCGCATATCTTTGTCCTTGTTGAGGTCTATCATGCCAAGCCTTGGACAGATAGGGTAGGGAGCAATGCCTACACGTGTTTCCTTATTATGCCTCCGCCATGTGATAGGAACCCAACGTGCAGCTCTTTCAATTTGGAAGTAGCTGAACTCCCACTTCAGAATATTATAGATCAGCTGATCTGCGAAGGGGTCTGAGGCACTTCCATAGATGCTGGGATGCTCGAATTTCAGCCATTTTGTGTTTCCATCCAATATAATTGGATCGTGCTCAGATGATCTTGCTCTCTTCTGAGGTAAAGTAGGCAGTCTGTTCCTTTTAAGATCAGTTTCCCATACAGGAATGATGTGCCTTGCTACTCCTTCAGTGTGAGGAATCAAAGGTGGAGTTTTTTGTAGGTTGGGGTAAATTTTTCTTTGGGGGAAACGTTTAAGGGGTAGATGGGTGAGGAGAGGGCCATGTTGGTTGTTCATCTCAGATGGAAAGGGACCTTTAGGAGGCTGAGAGTTTGGGTATTTGGTGGTCCAGGGGTATTCTTCATAGGGTTCATAATCATAATCAGGATGGGAGTACCACCTTGTTAGAGGAATGGAAGGGTTAATTTCAGGGTCAGGTTGGTGAGTATGAAACAGAATTTTCCAATTTCTCTTGACCTGAGCCCAATTCTCAGACTTATTGGCAAAGATAGTGGATGAGGGTATAATTGGTGGAAAGAGTTTTCTTAGGGGTTTAGGAAAGGGGGCACCTCGGCAAATTCCATCATCCTTTTGATGAAACCAAGGATCAGAGTCAGGAATTATAGGTGGAAAGATGGTTTTGAGTGGTGAAGGTTGGGATATGGTTAATTGATTTGGGCTAATTTGTGGTGAAGATGGAGTTGAAGTTTGGTCAGATTGGTCTTTTTGTGGTGAGGGTTGGGGTGTGGGTAATGTAGGTCTATACACATTATCAAAAAATCCTACTCCCGGAGTAGGGGCACCATCACTCACAGTATTAATAGGAACTTCAGAAGAGGTGTTTACCTCAGAGGCTGCAAAGGTTCTAGCTTTCCTTGCAGGTTGTCTCCTCTTGGTAGGCACAGCAGCATCAGCAGCAGCACCAGCAGCAACAGCAGCTGCTTTCCTCTTTAAAGCTGTTCCTAGAGGAACATTGTCATCTTCATCATCCTCATCTTGAGGCAGTACCAGCTTTCTTGCTCTCTTGGGAGCAGGTCGAGGAACAGGTTGAGGAGCCTCAGCCCTAGGCTCATTAATAACAACGCCTCTGGTAGGCCTTTTAGGAATAGGCTTCCTGACAGCCATAGTTTTCCTTTTAGTTCCTCTCTTGAGACCTAGAGTAGCTGCATTGTTGGCCTCAACAGATTCTTCTTTAATCTTCATTTTCTCCTCTTGTTTTGACATCTCAACTTGTTTGTACATGTCAAGATGCATGCTGCTGAGGTTGCTCTTTCCGAAAATGGCAGCTTGCATCCCCTTCGAACGAAGGATTTTTTCTTGTTCTTCTAGAGGCTTTGCACTTATGTAATCATACAAGCCTTGCTGCTTGAAAACTTTTGACAGAAGATGAGAGAAGGTGATGTGGGAGGCGGTTTCTCTGTTTGTAATGGCATCCTTGAAGCGATGAAACAGGATCCATGGCAGGTTTATTTTTGTCTCATAGATCATGTTGCGGAGACAGAATTTGTGAAGGGCAGAGAGGTTGTCCTTAGACCCTGCCTTATGAAGCACCATCTTGCTCAGAATCTGATGAAGAATCCTGATATGATCCTTCATTTCAGATGACTTCCACAAGTGAGTCCTCACTGTATCTTCTCGCATCAGTGTAACCGAGATAGTTTCTATACCACCAAGATCTTCTTCCCAGTTTTCTGTAATGATCAAACCCTCTTAAGCACAAACGATTGCATCAGAAATGGTCTTCTCAGAAACAGTTATCTTCTTGCCTTGAACAAACCCTACTACCTCAGTGTCAGTAATCTTTGGTTTCCTCCAGAAATCCCTTACTAAGTCCGGATAAATCGAGACCTTTTCCAAAAACAAACCATCCCAACCAGCAGCGTTGATGTACTTGCTTACATCCAAGTTATACTCACTCAGAATTTCAAAATTAAAATGATGCTCTGCTGCAATACTTATGATGTCAGTAGCATAGGCAGGCTCGAGAGTTGAGGTTGAAGCCATTCTTGAGTAAAAGTTAAGGTTTGAAGAACAGAGAATTCGAAAACTTTCAGAGAGAGGTTATCAGAGATGAAGAGTAGCAAAAGGTTTTTCAGAGGGAAAGGGGCTTCTTTTAAGGAGTTTCCGAATACCAACAGTTTTCAAGGAAAATTCAAAAAGAAATGATTGATTAGACAAGACTTTAGTAGAAAAACGGCGTTGGTATATAGGGACCGTCAAAAGTTACGATGGGATTGATGGAAGTAGCTGACTCAGCAAGGAAATGATTAAAATCAAACGTTTTAAGATAAATAAGTTCAGATATATAAAGATGCAAATTTTTTTTTTTTTAAAAAAGAAATAGTATGTAAGATCGGGTCCACAAAAGATTGAGGGTGGACGCATAAAAACATATGTAGTGGACGCGGCATACCAACAGTAGTGGACGCATAGACTACTCGTGTTCTGGATGCCAAAATTAGTGGACGCGCAGATAAAACATGCAATCAACACATATACCAAATTAAACCACATACAGCATGTTAAAGTGTTTTCTGATAAAAATAAATCTGTCCTCAGCAAGAGGTTTAGTAAAGATATCTGCCCATTGATGATCAGTATCTACAAATTGAACATCAAAGACACCTTTTTGCACATAGTCTCTGATAAAATGATGTTTGATTTCTATATGCTTAGCCCTAGAATGCAGAATTGGATTCTTAGACAGATTAATTGCAGCAGTATTATCACACATTAGTGGAATACTACTTACAAACACATTGTAGTCCTCCAATTGGTGTTTAATCCAGAGGAGTTGTGAGCAGCAGTTTGCAGCTGATATATATTCTGCTTCAGCAGTTGATAGAGCAATGATACTCTGCCTTTTGCTTGACCATGATACTAGATTAGCTCCAATGAAGTGACATCCCCCACTGGTGCTTTTTCTTTCAATTCTATCTCCAGCATAGTCAGCATCACAAAAGCCAACTAATCTGTAATCTTCATCTTTCTTAAAGCACAGACCAAGATTAGTAGTACCTTTTAAATATCTAAAAATTCTTTTAACTGCTGATAAATGAGATTCTCTAGGATCAGATTGAAATCGAGCACATAAACAAACACTGAACATTATATCAGGCCTAGAAGCGGTTAGATATAAGAGAGATCCAATCATACCTCTGTATACCTTCTGATCTACCTTTTTCTCTTTGTCATCTTTGTTTAGTATGGATGTGGGATGCATAGGTGTGTTCATAGGTTTGCAATCATCCATCTTAAACTTTTTGAGAAGTTCCTTTGTATACTTAGTTTGATGGATGTACACCCCGTCCATAGATTGTTTGACTTGAAGTCCAAGGAAGAATTTGAGTTCTCCCATCATGCTCATTTCGAACTCTTTCTGCATTAGCTTTGAGAATTCTTTGCACAAAGATTCATTAGTAGCACCAAATATAATATCATCTACATAGATCTGTACTATTATGAAGTTGGAATTAATTGATTTTCTAAACAAGGTTGTATCAACCTTTCCTCTGACAAAGCCATTATCCATTAGAAAAGAACTTAGCCTATCATACCAAGCTCTTGGGGCTTGTTTTAGGCCGTATAAAGCTTTCTTAAGCTTGTATACATGTTCAGGTTGGGTTTCACTCTCAAAACCCGGAGGTTGCATAACATAAACTTCTTCATCGATAAAACCATTTAAAAAAGCACTTTTTACATCCATTTGAAAAAGCATAATATTATGATGTGCAGCAAATGAAAGTAAAATTCTGATTGCTTCTAATCTTGCAACAGGTGCAAAGGTTTCAGTATAGTCTATACCTTCTTCTTGAGAATAACCTTGTGCAACCAATCTTGCTTTATTTCTTATAACCTTACCATTTTCGTCAAGCTTGTTTCTGTAAACCCATTTTGTTCCTATAACATATTTATCCTTAGGTAGGGTTACCAGAGTCCAAACTTCACTCCTCTCAAACTGATTTAGCTCTTCTTGCATTGCTAAAATCCAACCATTGTCCAGCAGAGCCTCGTCTACAGTCTTTGGTTCCAATTCAGAGACCAATGCAGAGTCTTCTTGCTCTCTGAAGGTTGATCTGGTTCTTAGCTTATCACTTGGATTTCCAATGATTTGTTCCGGTGGATGATAATTCTGGAAATGCCAGGTTCTCTGAATATTGTCTTGTTGAGAGGTGGATGTTGCTGGTTGGTGAGAATTGTCTTTAACTTGATCATCAGCTTTAACTTCGTTTGTGTCTCCTGAGATGTTTAAGTCAAGATCTGCAAAACTTTCATCTAGCTCTGATAATTTCTTATCAGGCTGTTTGTCATTGAATCTAACATGTATAGATTCTTCTACAATTAAAGTTCTTGAGTTATACACTCTAAATCCTTTTGAGGTTTCAGAAAATCCTAGTAGAATTCCATTGTCTACTTTTGCATCAAACTTACCAAGTTGATCTTTTGTATTCAAAATATAACATTTACATCCAAAAGGATGAAAATAAGATATGTTGGGTTTTCTGCCTTTCCACAATTCATAGGGAGTCTTACTCAGAATAGGTCTAATGTATATTCTGTTCTGAATGTAGCAGGCAGTGTTCACAGCTTCAGCCCAGAAATGCTTAGGGACAGAATTGTCATTGAGCATAGTCCTAGCCATCTCTTGAAGAGATCTGTTCTTTCTCTCTACCACACCATTTTGCTGTGGTGTTCTTGGTATTGAGAAGTTGTGTTGAATTCCATTTTCTTCACAAAACTCATTGAATAGCTCATTGACAAATTCTCCCACATGGTCACTTCTAATTGAAGCTATACACATGCCTTTTTCATTCTGTACACGTTTGCAGAATACAGAAAAGACCTTGAAGGACTCATCCTTGTGAGCAAGGAACATAACCCATGTCCATCTAGTATAGTCATCTACAATGACTAGACCATATTTCTTACCACTGATAGAAGCAGTCCTTGTTGGACCAAAAAGATCAAGGTGTAGCAGTTCTAGTGGTCTCTTGGTACTAACAATATTCTTAGATTCAAAAGAACCTTGGACTTGTTTTCCCTTCTGACATGCATCACAGAGAGCATCAGATTTGAACTTAAGGTTTGGTAATTTATGCTTATTTAGCTTTGAGATTAATCTCAAGCTTGCATGACCTAGCCTTTTATGCCAAATCCAACGTTCATCTTCAATGGACACTAAACATGAGACACTTTGATTTGAGAGGTCCTCCAAGTCAATTTTGTATAAGTTGTTTTGCCTTTTAGCAGTGAATAAGATTGATCCATCATTTTTCTTGACATAACATATGTTCTTATTAAAAGAAACATCATATCCACTGTCACATAATTGACTTATGCTCAGTAGATTATGTTTTAAACCATTCACTAAAAGAACATTATCAATGGAGGGAAAATGATGTTTACCGATTTTACCTATACCAGTGATCTTTCCTTTCTGGTTTCCTCCAAATGTCACCCAGCCACCATCCTTATGTCTAAGGTCTTGGAACATATACTTTTCTCCCGTCATGTGACGTGAGCATCCACTGTCCAAGTACCAGGATGTTTGTTTCTTTCCTGTTGTTAAGCAGATCTGCAACAGGTATTATCTTGTCCTTAGGTACCCAAACTGACTTGGGTCCTTTCATGTTAGTTTTCTTTGGACGAGAATATTTGGCATGCCTGTTATGTATGCATCTAGATGTAGAGTGCCCACTTTTTCCACACACTTTACAAAAAGTGTTGGACGGGCCTGATTTGGTTTTCGCATACCTAGCTGGGGCTTTTGAAGCTCTTTGCTGCATAGGTGGTTTTGACTTAATGTAAGATGCCTCATGCTTCTTATTGTCATAACCAAGGCCAGATTTATCAAAGGGTGACCTAGAATACCTTAGGATAAGACTAAGCTTATCTGAGCCGCCTACAAATTTTGACAAAGAGTCTGTCAAGTATTTTACATCTTGTTTTAGTTTTGTAACTTCACAAGAATTGTCAGGCTCACATTCAGATTTGTCAGTTAGACTGACATTCTCTGATTTCAGCTTATCATTTTCTTGAAACAAACTTTGTTTTTCCATGCAGACTCTATTATATTCTTTGGTTAATTTTGCAAACTTCTTTTTAAGACTTTTGTATTCATGAGACAATATGGATGAGTCATGCAGTAATTCATCAAGGGCATTTTTGAGAGTTGAAGGTTCAGAATCTGTTACCTCATCATCATCAGTGTACTCATTTTCTGATGATGTGTCAGCCATGAGGCAAATGTTTGCCTCTTCCTCTGCTTCCTCTTCCTCATCTGATGAGGATAAGTCCAAGTCCTCCCATGTAGCCATTAAGCCCTTCTTTTTCTTGAAGAACTTCTTCTTCTCTTTTAGGTCAGGACAGTCAGCTTTGAAATGGCCTGGCTTTTTGCATTCAAAGCACAGAGATGGACCTTTTTCTTTGGAGTCTGATTTCTCCTTAGAAAATTTCTTGATGAGTGGCTTTCTCTTGAAATTACTTTTTATTCTCCACATATGTTGTATCTTTCTGGAGATAAAAGATAATTCATCTTCATCTGATCCTTCATCATTGTCTGAAGGTTCAGCATCATCTGAAGACTCAGCAGCTTTGAGGACTTTTGAAGAGCTTGCTTTCTTTGCCTTTAATGCAATGGACTCTCCCTTTCTGGAATTGTCTTCTTCATTTAGTTCAAGCTCATGAACTTTTAATGATCCTAGAAGTTCTTCCAGAGAGAGAGTATTCAGATTCTTAGCTTCTTGAATAGCAGTGACCTTTGGTCTCCACTGCTTGGAGAGACTTCTCAGAATCTTTCTGATATGATCTCTATTCTCGTATATTTTTCCCAGAGATCTGAGACTGTTTGTTATTGTTTGAAATCTTCCAAACATCTGATCTATAGACTCATGATCAGTCATCTTGAAGAGTTGATACTGGTGAACCAGCATGCTTATCTTTGACTCCTTCACTTGTGATGAGCCTTCATGAGCAAGAGCCAGTGTATCCCAGATTTCCTTTGCTGTGTTGCAGCTGTGAACCTTAGCGTGTTCTGATCTGGTAATAGCACACATCAAGTAATGTTTGGCCTTGAGATTTAGTTGATGCTTGGTCTTTTGATCAACACTCCATTCTGCTCTAGCCAACACAGCTTGATTTTCACCTATTGGCTCAGAATAGCCATTCTCTATCAGTTCCCAGATGTCTAAGTTCTGCCCATCTAGGAAGGCCATCATTCTCTTCTTCCAATAGTCATAATCAGTTCCATCAAAGAGTGGAGGTCTGTTGATAGCTTGTCCTTCTGCATCCATGGTGGTAGGATCGTACTTCCTCAGCACTTGTTAGATGCTCAACCCTTTCGAGGCTGAGCTCTAATACCAACTGAAGTTGACACAGGCAAACACAAGAAGGGGGGGTTGAATTGTGTTTGTTAATATTTTTCGAAAACAACATTTTCAAGAATAGTTTTCTCACACAAAGATAAAGAGGCAGAATAAAGCACACAGAAAAACAATCTTTTGAAAGAATAACAAATTCAAGTTCAAATCCCCACAGTTAGTATAAACACGTAAAACCAAAGAGATAAGGGATTAGAAGATTCACACAAGTTGTTTTATCCTGGTTCACTCTCTTCCAACCAAGAGCTACGTCCAGTCCCTTCTACTTGAAGGATTTCTCCACTATTTTCCAAATAGATTACAGCAAGTATTCAACACCTCTCCAGGCCCACAAGTATTTCTTTCTTACCAAGCCTCTTCAGGCTCTACCTCTAATAAAGAGTTTTTGATTTCTTTGATCTTCTAACTCACTATGTGTGAGAATATGAAAGTTTAAGATCAGATGAATATTATAGCAATATTCAAACTATGATATTACAGACTTTTGCTTTTTGAAAGAATAAGAGAATATTTCCTCGCAAGAGATTTCTTGAGATTTCTTTGTATGCGCAAAAGTTGTTTCTTCAAAAGCCTTAGTCTTCTATTTATAGGGTCCTTGATCTTCTCTTCAGAATCATCAACGGTTGTTTTTGAATTTTCCGTTTAGTGATAGAATCAACCAAGTAAATATCCGTTGTGACTCAGCTTGCTCGTGGCCTTTGTACTATGTGACAAAATTCTTGCATGTAATGGCACACCTCTGAGCAAATGCAACTTGAAAAACAGTCTTGCCTACCTTGTACAAGTTCCAGCTATTTCAGCGTAAAAGGTGACAGGGTACACAATGTTTTGCATTGTACTATTCTGCTTTTTGCAATTCCTTATTTGTACTATGTCTCTCTCATTGAAACAAGACAATAAAAACCGTTAATAGAAAATGAGAAGGACCATTATAAATATATTAAATGAATATCAGTCATAGGAAATAAATTCGCTTTGGTTCAGATTGATATAAATGCTCAAAATTCTTCGTCCAGCAAAACAATTATAAAGGCAAGGTAAGTAAGTAGAGTTTTAAGGCTCCGTCCACTGACGTGGCAACCAAAACTTCGTCTACTTAAAACAACAGTCTTGCCAGTACTTGAGACATTTAAAAATCTCCGTCCAGTGACGTGGCAATAGAAAACTAATGTTATTATTTGAGAGAAGCTCACGTCTACATGAAAAGAATTTCTCCGTCCACTAGAAACATTCAAGCGCTCGTCCACTGACGTGGCACTTGAGTTTAAAGGAGATCCTTGATAGAGTGGACTCGACCACTCTTTCAATACAAAAATATATGGATGCGGATTGTAAAGAAAATAAACTTAATATTTTAACATATAAGAACAGAGATCCTTCAAGACTGAAGGCACTTGTTAGATTTAAAGCTTAACACTTTGCTACACAAATTTAATTCTTATTGTTGACATCAAAACCTAGAGATTATTTAATCCAAATTACTTTGGTTCCAACAGTTTGTAATACATATATTGTTCCTTTAGGGGGGTAGTATCTTAGTTACAGCTTCATCCTTGCCCTTGTTCTCCAATGTGTATGGATTTGAGTACCACTTGTACTCTTATCAATATATTTTTGTTTATAAAAAAAAAATTAAGAAATGAATCATGGTATCAATTATGTATCAACATAACAACACAAATAGCAAAGATCTAGAGGGAAATGAAAATGGACCCCATTCTTACTGTCATACTGCTTTGCAACACATTTCTTGGTGCACGAACCAGTGAGAGGATTCAAGGATCTAATTAGAGAAACCCTCTTTGTTTTTCCCTTTTAAAAAAAAATATGAAAAAAATGCAATGAACGGCTCAAATTAAAGCGGTATGAACAGCACTGGATTTGATCATCGTTAGTGCTTTAACTTTGGGTTAACATAAGGACCAATTTCATTGATACTTGAAGTTGAAAGATTAATAGAGAAGAATCAATAGTTGATTGTACTTATTTACAAAGGCACTAAAGTTTAGATGAGTATATGCTCTTTTCCCAAAATACAATATGTATTATAGGAGTATTTTTATAAGCTGAAAAATTTTATTGCAAAAGACTAAAACTTAAGCATAAGGAATGCTATTATAAGAGTTTAATTTGATCTCACTAAAAAAAGTAATTTTGATGAATTGTTGGTGTAATAATTTTTACACCATCAATATATATGTATTTTTCTTTTTCTTTTTACTAAAAATGATATTCATTCATTCAAATTGGTAAAATACATCGAAAACAACACAAATTTAACATCGCTAAAAACCGAAAAGGATGAATCTTCGAACAAACTCACAGCACCCGGGTTAATAGCATAACATGGCAAAATACCTACAAATGTGACAAAATCAAAGTGACTGGAATACCTATGCCTCCGGATCTGTAACGTTGACGCCCAAGTCTCGATTGAATCTGTAATGGATCGAAGCTGATCTGCCAATCTGAACCAAACGAACACCGCAACAAGATGGGAAACCAAACAACATCGCAACAAGACGACAAACAAAACACCGCCGCACGCAGACAACGAAAACACGGAAAAACACGGAAAAACACGAAAGAAAAATCAGATCTATGTGGAACAACCACTTACTTAGATAAAAGATGTGAAAAAACGATGTAGAGGGCTCTAGGTTCACTTATTGTTTTATTTTTGATCTACTTCGAGGAGTATCCCACCGCCAACCTGAGATGAAGACCAATCTCCTGCGGGAGTTTGTTCGGCATCTCGATGGGTGGCATCCCTCCCAGCTGAGGTTTTTTCCATACCCAAGGCTCGAATCCGAGACCTTGATTAAGGGGGCGAGATGCCTTTAACCACTCACGACAACCTTAGGTGGTGGTTCACTTGTTATTTTATTATATATATGTAATTTTTAATGTAATTATTGTGATAGTTAAACATTTTTCATAATATGACATTACATAATTAAACGTCATTATATATATATATATATTTTGCATTATCAATAAATTGAAATTAAATTCATATTATAAATTGCTAAGATGGCTGCATCCAATTTCAAGTAGTGTTTGCTTTGTAGAAGTTCTATTTATTTATATTTTGGTACATAACATACTATTTATTTTGTAACATTGATTTACCCAAAAAAAATGTAGGGTGTAATGAGAATTACTTATGTAGGTACATATGCTATCGCAACCTTTTCTTGGCTGTTATGTTAATGATGTTTCTTATATTATTTAAATATCGTTGTTCTAATTTAAACTTGTTTCTCCTTTTCCACCCTGGAAAAAAATTGAATTTCCTCTAATCTCTTACCTGTTTTCAATGTGTTCCTTTTTTCTTTTCTTTTTTTGTGAACCCTCGTATCATCCAGCTGGAAGGCAGAGATTAATCCCTTGAGAGACTAAGATCCATCTAATGGGTTGACCTCTCCCAACAGATGTTCTTTCGTAAGCAATGCATTGGAATTCCCAGCTGCCAAGTGCTTGCTTCTCGAACTTGAAAAGTCATTTCATCTGCTAGCAGAAGCAACGTCAGTATATTCATGTTCTCAGCACATGCCTGCTGGTTATGGCATCTGATTCCTGAACTGGATGATGTTTTATGAGTTTTTGGATTCTCTCTCTCTCTCTCATGAGGAAGAAAGAATATGAAAGAATTCGGATCTGAATTTTAATTAGGCATACATCTATACATCTGAGTTCAACAAGAGCATTGACCTGATTATATTCCCAGTTAATGGGAATCGTTGTTGTGACAGTGTTGAAATTCACACAAACAATGTAGCAAAAAAAAAAAAAATCACACAAAAAAAAAAATCATTTATAGACTTACACAACTTTCATTTTTATCGTCTATTTTTCTTTTCTATCTCTGTTTTTTTCCTCCGAATTCCCAATCAATAATTTACTAAGAGGCTGTGAAATTTCTTCATAAAAAACTTCTGTCTCTATAAAATATCTATATTCGTAAAGTACAATGATTATAAAAATAGAAGAAGAAAAAAATGTGAACTAAAATATTTTTAAAAAAATATAAATTAAAAGAACCGGGTTCGATTCCTGGAATCGTCCATTTGGGAAGCAGCCCAACCTCGTGTGTAATGAAACAGATGTCCTGCTACTAACTCGAGGATTAGTCTCATAACGGGTTTAAAGAACCTAAATTTGTGGAGATACCACTACAACATTATTGACAATTAGTTACTAATTTATCAAAAAATATACTATTTGCATTAGTAATATTTTGGCAAGTGTTATTTATAGGCCATGTTACTAAATGGTTTTAGTAACACTTTAACATATTATTAGCAACATTTAAAAAAATGTTACTAATTTATCCTTTTCATAACATATCACAAATGTTACTAATTTATCTTTCTTTTTTTTAACATTTAAAAGATGTTACTAATTACTTTTTTATAACATTTTAAAAAATGTTGCTAATTATATTTTGTAACATTTTAACACTTTAAAAATGTCCTCAAAAACATTTTAAAAATGTTGTTAACTACTTTTTTAACATTTTAAAAAATGTCATTAATTACTTTTTTGTATCATTTGAAAAAATGTTACTAATTACTATCTCTTGAAGACGAGCACGATGGTGGTTGCTAGACTTCGTAATTGTGAATATGGGCAATAGTGTAAAATTAGGAACATAAGTAAATCTAGCATAATCAACTCTAGATAGAAGTCAAAAAATTGTTCCTAAATAAATAATTTTATACAATTGCTTGTCACAATCTGTCAATGAGTACAAAAATTTGTTTTTGATAAGCAAAATATATAACTAAAATGAGTACCAATACTTAAATCCAAATATATAATTACATAGATACAAGATTGACTAAAAATCCTCTGTTTCATCTCTAAACTATCAGCAAACAAGACTGAAATGTTGACTCACACAATACCCATCAACAAAGCAATATATCTGCAGATAACCTGAAAAATAACAGCAAAAAAAGTATCAAAAATCGCCTCACTCAGAAATTATTATAGAAGTGCAAGAGTAGTCATGCAATCATGACTAACATACATCATATAGTAAGTTTTTAAAATAAGGTTGCAAAAATTAGAAGGGAAAGACACCTTTTATTGGTAACAGAAAGATGATATGATTAAAAACGGCCTACTACATTCAAAAAAAAAATAAAGGCTTACTTGCATCTGTCTCAAAAAACTTATTCAGGAAACTCCTATATACAATAAAAAAAAAAAAAAAAACTATATCAGATTAAACCCACATAAACGAGCCCAAGTTGAAAGTTGAAGTGTTCATTATCTAACTAATTAAGTTACAGTTGTAATTATCCAGTGAAAAAGGGTTTCATCTCTAATGCAGCACTTGCAAGTCATTGTTATTCTTTTTGACAAGACTATAGTTAGTTTATTGTTGATTTAATGCGTCCAAACTCTTCACTTCTTTCGCTGCTTCCTAGTTATTAGTAATAATTGACTCCCTTTGCCTTCTAGATAAGTCCTGCATAAAATATCAGAGGAAGGAGTTAAAGAACATGGGAATTTTTAATAATACATGTCCTTTTCATACCAATCTCCATCCTTAACAAACAAGCCCGCGAAGTATACTCTAAAAGGAAAAAGGAAGGAAAGAGAGAAAGAAAGAACAAGGAAATGACCAAAGATATTCTCTTCTCAAGTTTTACCTTCAAGTGTTTGTAACAAACATTTAAAAGAAGAGATTGACTAGCAGTCATACATATAAAATAGCAACATGTAAATTAAATATATCATTGCAATAATAGTGTGATTTCCAGTGTAGTAAAGTGATAGTATTAAATAACTAGCCACAATAATGGTTGGGTAGCAGCAGCAACACTTGCCCAGTAGGCAACAGCAGCAGTGCTAGGCTACAGATTTGTACAAAACAAGCAAACAAAACAAAATCAAACTGGTTACATAACATGTGACTGAATTAATAAACAAATAAATGTTACTTTTGGATTAGTGGAAGGAGCAACATCACTTTCTATTTCTATATACTAGTATATATAACTGTGGAGGTGCCATCACCAGAGGGGGTCCTTGATAAGGACCATAATCATAAGTCATGACAATTATTTAGAGGAGTTGTAATTAATAACATTCTCAATTATCTATGTACACTCTTCATTAGTCATTCATAATTTTTAAAGAAGAAAAATCAAAATTTTATAATTGGGTAAAACTAGTGAGTGTGACTAAACAATTGAGATTGTCAATAGGCTCATCAATTACTTACTACTGCATAGCAATTAAGAAACACAAATTAAGAATGTTCAAATTCAAGCAATGATACTATTTATGGCATGCTGAAAGTGGGGAAATTGATCGGTTGTTGCAACTTGCAACTAACTAAATTTATTGCCATTTGAAAAACAAAATAAAAGAGAAAGATAAAGGAAATTCAAATCAAAGCATCTTGGGTGAAGAAGGGTTTGTGTAAAATTTGAGGGTGTGTGAGGTGTATGTAAGCAAGCATTTACCTTGAGCAGGATATGTGTTGCCATATATGATCTCACTCATATCTTCAACAACTGGAAAATGAAATTGCAAAAGCCACATAGAACTCACTCAGAAGATTTCTCGAAAGACAGAACTTGCAGATGGATTAAGGAGTGCAGGGTTTATTGAATATACATACATATTACACACATGGTTTCAGGGAAAGACAAAGAGAATATAACAAATGGAGAGAAATTAAGAAAGCAAAATCCAAAAGAGAGCATGTAACTTCACAATCGCTACTACTATTACTTGATGCTACAACTTCTTCTTTTCTTTTTTTTTTTAAAAAAAACTTTTGATTATTATTATTTCTCACTTAATTTAGATTATAGTTCCTATAGCTTTTTTTTTTTTTTTTTCAATTTTGGTTCTTATATTTTATTTTTTGGGTTATGATCCTTATTATTATAGTATTGATCACTACATTTTTTACTCGTTTGAGTTTTATTATCCATAGTTTCCTTTCAAAGTGTTTGTCTCGATCTATTTCTTATTAAGATATAATTCTTATAATTTTATATTATAAGGATATCAATCTCTATAGAATCAAAATTTTTATTGATAAAATTATTGAAACCAAAATAAATTATTAAAAAATAAAGTAGAAAGTAGAAAGAAAAAAAAAAGTTTAATTTCTTTATATTTATATAGTTGAACACAGTTGTTAATTATCCACCACTTCTCTGCAGACCAAGAAGCCCAGTAATAATTGAACAATCTGATTTTGGGTGTGTTTGTTATAGATTATTTGATGACAAAATCAATTTTTTTAAGTAAAAAAAAATCATTTTTAAGAGTTTGATTGTGTTTGTTTCAGCTTTTCTTAAAAATGATTTTTTTTTAAAAGTCAGTTTAAGGTTAAAGTGAAAAGTTACTTTCATTAGCTTTTGGAAAAAATCATTTTTTTATCACTACACACCTTTAAAAAAGTGCTTCTTATAATTATAAACAAAGATAAAAAGCTTCTGCTTAAAGCTTCTGCTTTTTTTAAAAATCTCTAAAAATAATATCTAAATTATTCATTTTCCGAATCACTTACTTTTTAATTTATAATAACAAACAGTCCCTTATAACATGTCTTTTTAATTGCGGATTCTGGAGGAACACATGTATTATTAATATATATATACCACTGAAAGAATATATATATCAAAAAAAGTTTAGGACTTTTAGCACGTGGCTTGATGCGATGGGAAGTAAAGAATACTCGTATTCAACTTCTTTGTCTCTGGAAGCTTCTTGCATTCACTAATGATAGATAAACACTTAAATATGACATCTATATGGGATACCTGATTAATTATGTATAAATATTTAGTTAATTCAGAGTATTATATGGTTAATCACGTGTAAATATTTGGTTAATTCATGATGACCCATTAATCATATAAAGAATTGGATTAACCAGATATTTGCATGTGATTAACCAAATATTTACATGGTTATGGTAAATAAGCTCATTAACGTGATTAACCATACAATGAACTGAATTAACCAAATATTTATACATAATTAACCAGGTGCCTCAAATAGGTATCCCATTTGGATGTTCACCTATCATTACACCTTTATAAATAGGTCAGGGAAGCTTCGTATGCTATGCAGTCCCATGTCATGTGAACAAAATGCTGGACTCGGATTCGCTCCTGCCGCTGGACGGTCCAGCGGCAGGTCTCCTCCATTGGATCCCTCCTTCACACCTCCTTCAGCTTCATCTCTCTCCTCACACATCAATGCAGCCGTTGGATCATGGCTGGAGCGGCGCTTGAGGGGTTCCCAGCAGGAGCAAATCCGGTTTGTAGATGCCAAGGCAGCGCTAGCTAATAACAAAGATGGTACCTATATTAGCATCTTGGATAATTAGGGTGTTTTGTGTCGCGAATTTAAGCTGTAAGTTTTAAATGGATAAATGAATAAAAAGAGTTACATATTAAAAGTGAATAGATAAAACCTCTAGTTGGCATAATTAGCTGATATAAGCTAGCTTATAGTTGATAAGTTAATTTTTAGCTTATATCTTTTAGTTGATAACTAAAAAGCTAGCTAGTTAATTACTTAAAATAATAAATTCACCTATAATTATAGCATAAAATCGAGAGTTTCACACTAAGTTAGGAGACTAATCCATCGATTCAATCATTAATTTGACTAGAAAATCTATTAGACAACAAATATTTACAGATTATGAATTTTATTAGTTTTTACCCAACTCATCAACTTGACTGAAAAGCGATCTATACATTAATTAAACTGAATTAGATGTAGGCTTGAGTCATCAACTTTGATCTCACGGACAAGATGAATCTAAATATTTTTTTGTTAGGTAAGTAAGAATAATATAAAAAGAAAAAATCTACAGGTTTACAAGGGGCATATCCTAAGGAAAATGGCATACAGGCCAACCAAAACAATGGCACACACACACTAAACCTAAGGCATGCAAACCAAATCAAAACAAAGAGCAAGAAAACCCCCAAAAGAAACTAAGGACGAAATGATGAGACATGTAACTCCCACTCGTTTTGCCACCAACGATTACAAACGGAAAGAGGAAATCTGTGGGTTTTGAAGAGCCGATCCTAAACAGTCTGAGCAATGAAAGAACAAATGGCAGAAGGCGTCGCACTGCTAGAGAAGAACCGAGCATTACGCTCTCTCCAAATGAAATACACTGCAGCAGCGAGCGCAAGCCTAGTAACAACAAAAGGGAGGGCACAACTCCTGTATTTCATAGAAAGCTCCTGAATAATAACAGTCCAGATGGAAACGTTGGAATCAAGGCAACACTTCCAGCAAATAAAGGACCAAACAACATAAGCAAAAGAGTAATGAAAGAAAAAGTGTGAAATATCCTCTGGATGGACGCCACAAAGAATGCATGAGTCCTGCGAAATGGAACCCCACTGGTGAAGTCTCACTCGAGCGGACAATCGATCACGCACTGCAAGTCAAACGATGAAAGCGTGTCTAGGAATCGCTTGGGGAAACCAGACCAGATGAGACCACTGCTGAGTGGGAGCAACATAGCGTAAGCCATGATAAGCAGCTGAAACACTGAAAGAACCAGAGGTAGAAGTCGTCCACGTCCACAGATCATCACGAGAAACCTGAAGCGGGTCAGATCTCGAGATGAGCTCCCTCGGCTCCACAGAGTTCGAAGGTGGGAGGTTCCAACGGTCCTCCGAAATAATATATGTAACCCTAGTCTCCATAGGAAGACCAGAATCTAAAATAATCCTCTCACCAAATCTACGAGCAATCAGGCCAATCTCCAACCAAGGATCAAACCAGAGAGATGTGTCCTGATCATTCCCAATCGCGTACCTTCAAAAATGAAGAATAATATCACGAACCATAATAAGTTTACACCAAAACCAAGAGGCGCTGGCAGGAATACGAATCTGCCAAAAGGAAGCACCCCTGATCAGGTGCTTGAACACCTAATCAACCCAAAGTGAAACCTTTTTACAATGCATAATGACCTAAATATGCTTAGCAATAGCTGCGATATTCATCACATTCAACTCCTTAAGACCAAGGCCCCTTTCAGATTTAGGAAGGCAAACATAGCTCCAAGACACCTCAGCATGATGACCAAAAACAATTCCCCCATGCCAAAGGAACCCACTAAGAATAAAACTCACTTCCTTATGCTCTATTTGGATGTGAGAAGAAGTAGGGAGGAAAGAAGTATGAGATAAAAGAAAATGAGTGGAAAATGAAGAGATTTCTTGAATGTCTGGATTGAAACAAAAAAGAAAGAAGTATAAGCGAAAGAAGTAGTGAGTTTTCTCTTCACTTGATTAGTTGGAGAGAAAAGTGAGAAGAAAGAAAACATGTATAATATGTAATTATATTTTTATCATTTGAATAAAATATTTATAAAATTTTGTATTAAGAGATGGGGGTAATATTGGAAAGATATAAAATTGCATTGGGAGATGTGAAATCTCATGAGAGAAGAGATTTTATTTTTGTGGGTCCCACAATAAAAGTTTTCTCTCTTCCCTAACTTCTCCCCTCAACCAAACACACTCAAACATAGTTTTCTCTCCCACTTCAATCTTCTCCACTTTTCTCTTCCCGAAATTTACATAAACAAACACAGGCTTAGTGTCCCTTTTAGGGAGGATGAACAACCCTGCCCAAAAGTTCTGAATCGCATAGAGAATTGACTGGATTAACTGCAACTTACCTGCACAAGAGAGGAACTTCGCAACCCAAGATTGGACACGACTAGTGATTTTCTCAATAAGAGGGAGACAATCATGGTGCGACAGCTTAGTGCTCAACAGAAGCACACCTAGGTAATGAACAAGAAGATCCCCTCATTGGAAACTTGTTAAGAGGAGGATAGAATCAACAAGAGACTGGGGCACACTACCACTAAAAAAGAGAATATCATCCGTAAAGCATAGATTCGAAATATGCAACTCCTTGCATCTCCAATGGTGATGGAAATCGACCCTTTGTGCACTAGTCCTACGGATAGCAAAAAGAAGCTCCATGACAAGGACAAAAAGGTACGGAGAGATAGGATCATCTTGTATGAGACCTTTAGCCCCTTGGAAAAATCCAACCGACTCACCATTGATGTTGATGGAATAAGAAAGGGTAGAGATGCACTTAAAAACCCAATGCACAAACGTGTCAAGGAAACCCATACAAGTATGAAGATTGTGTTTGTTTTACATTTCTCAACTTGTAAAATCCTGTTCAAAAACTCGTTCAATGAAAGCTACAAAAACTTGCTTCAGATTAAAGTGCATTAAGAGGCCAAATTTGCATGGGAAATTGTGTTTTTTCCCGTTTGTGTTTAGAGGAATCTAATGTTTGTGTTAGATGTTGATATAATTAATTTTAAAAGAATTGATTTTAAAAAAATTATGGTTAAAAAATTGATTTGTGTTTGATAATGATAATTTAAAAGTGGATTTAGAAGAATTGATTTTGTTTGAGTGAAAAGGTAAAATCACTTTTAAGGTATAAATATAAAGAATTTTGTGAATATCACACATAAAATCAATTTTATTCAAAGAAAATGTTAGGAATTCTTGTTTATCTTAAAATCAATTTTACCCAACCCATAATTGATTTTATTGTATGCAAATTTTAAGGCAAACATATCCAGAATCCCAAAATCATTTTCATTGAAAATAAACATGATTTTGGATAATCCAAAATATGAGCAAAATAAGTACTAAACCAAACATGTTTTTTTTTAACAATAAACCAAACATGCTGAAAGTCACGACTTATGCAGAAAATGAAGATCTGAAAATCCAAAAGATAGAATGGGGAAAAAAAAAGGACAATATCTACCATAAAAAGGCTCTACGTGGAAAAACAAACCAACCTTTTTATTATAAAAAATCTGCTAAAAGAAACTAACTTTTGTTTCTCAAAAAAAAAAAAACAATAATAATAATAACTTTTGCTTTAAAAAAACTAACTTTTTAAATGTGTAGAAAGATTTGTACCAATTTTTTTTTTCAAAGAAAACGAAAACTAAAAATCTATTATCAATTTATCATCTAATTAGAGTTGACATGTATATATTCAAGATATCCCTACACATAATGGATAGAATTGTTGGATTATTTTGAAATCCATCACATTTTTACGACTTCACCTTTTTTTTTTTTTTTTTTTTTTTACAATTACGACTTCACATTTGCATATATAATTTTCAAGCAAATATTATTAATATAGGCAACTAATTTCATAAATATTTTTTAATTTATTATATAAAAGTGATTTTTTTTATTGTTTAGATAAAATATGTTATCATAAAATTGCTTTTTAATAAATACATTTAAACATAAAACTAATTTTATTATGTTCAAGTATAACAATAATCAATTAAAAATATAATTAATTACTATGATAATTGATTTTTTAAGCTTAATCCAAAGACAGAGTAAGGCACAAAATTCTCATCGTCCTGATTCTTACCTTCCAAGTTTACGGCAATGGGAAAATGATAGCCCTAAAATAGTCCATAATTCAGTGGTGCAGCTCTTGTTGACTTGCTAATTGCATTGGGTAGGTGTCTTTTTTATTTACCATTAAGTTATTGTGAGGTCCATCTCTATCATCAATTCGTTGCCTCCTTCCTTTTGAAGTTTTCTTCGCCTGTCAGATATATATCTCAATCTAAACTAGAAAACAAAATAAAATCCAAAAACGAAAGCTAGTTTGTAACTGACACATGCATCAGTGTATATGTATATGTATATGTATATGTATATGTATATGTATCAGATACATATATGTCCATTAATAATCTTCGCCACAATCAATTAAACCCTTCTTTCAGTCCTTCATAGTTTGTCAAAGTTGCATGCAGTCGATCTTTCCTTTTATGGCGCCTTAGAATATAATAACCATTAATTTTTTTTTGGTCATAATAACCATTAATTTTTAAATCTTCATGAAATAATCGAAGCTCTCTTCAAAAAAAAAAAAAGTTTTAAAATAATCGAAGCCATCAAATAAAGTGGCTAAATTTGTTCAGTAGAAAAAATGCTTGCACTTAAATAAGTTAAGATTTTAGAAACATGACACAATATTAAAATCTCTGCAATCAATTAGTTCCATTGTTACTATCCTCATTTAAAAATAATAAAAATTCAATAATAAGGTGGACTCTTTGTGTGAATGGGGTCATACATTAAATAAATGCCATTCATATATGACTTCAGCAAATCGTTCTTTAAACGAAATTATTCATAATAGAATTTAGATAAAAGCTATAAATTCAAAACATGCTGACATGTTTTTATTTTGTTTAACATAGATAACTGGAAGGTGTGAGAGTTGGACACTACCTTGGAGAGGGGTGACTCACTAACCAAGATTGGTGAAGGATTTGAACCCATGAATTTGAGAAGAGCATTGTCCGCAACTATTGAGATAGTTGATTCAACCAATGTTGCCACTATTACTTTATAAGCAAGTCTAATTTGGCTTAAGTTATTTTATAATGAAAGATAGATCGAATATAGCACCACAAAATCATAACTAACTACAAACATTCATCTTATATAACTACAAATATTAAACTTGAACTGTTGGGAAATTTTTTGGGTTTCTTGAACTGTATGAGGATAAAAAGATAGAAAATTCTCATGGATCAAAAAGCCCAAATTCAGCCTCTTGATATGTAGTCTCTTATTGTCTTTTTTTTTTTTTAAACAGTATATGTAGTCTCTTATTGTCAACGGTACCGCAAGGACCCAAAAAATTTAATAGCCTGTTTGGTGGACTTGCAATGTATTACGCAAGGAGAACTTGATTAGTGTGTTTATGTTGGAACTTTCTGGAAATTGTCCGAAAATTAAATTCTGGACATTAAGAATGTTACACCGGAATAAAAAAATTCGCATGTCCGGAAACTTGATTCCAGAAAGTTCCAGAATTTAAAATTCGGAGACTAAATTCTACGTCCAGAAAATTAATTCCGGAGAGGTTCCGGAAAGACAAATCCGAAAACCCACTGCTGGAGAACTTTTACCGTCTAACTTCATCAGGAGTTTCAAAAAAAAAATTCACTCTACCATGCATTCGATGACTTCCAATCCTTTTATGGGTACAAGAGATATACATTATATCATGTAAAAAAAACACATGTAATGTGCATTCTTGATATAGTTACTTATTCAAAATTATTGATATAATAGTTATCCCGATGATACATCCTTGGCTTATTAATACTACAGTAAATTTATTCCCCCCCCCCCCCCCCACCCCCATTTTCCTTCTACTGAATCAAAATGGTTTTCCCCTTAGCCCACCCTTCTAGTATTATATTTTCCAAGACTTTCGGTTCCTGCACGATTCCTCGTTCTCATGCAAACACAGCTTGGCAAGCTTTTCAGCATATTCTTCTTCGATGTGTGCAGTCTTTGTCCTGATCATCCTCCGGAATCCTTTCTGCCTCTCTCTTTGCTTCATCAGTTCATCTGCCTTGGTTCATTTTGGCTTCTGCCTCCTTTATCCGATCGACGCTCTCCAAGCTTTCAAGTCCACCTTTCATTTTGCACCTTGCATTTTACTATTTACACCTTGCATTGGTTTTCTTAGAACTCTTTTCCTAAAAAGCCCTTTTAATCTCGTTGGTGTGTTTATGTTGGAACTTTCCGGAAATTATTTTCGGAAATTGTCCGAAAATTAAATTCCGGACATTAAGAATGTTACACCGGAATAAAAAATTTCACATGTCCGGAAACTTAATCCCAGAAAAGTTCCAGAATTTAAAATCCGGAGACTCAATTCTACGTCAGGAAAATAAATTTCGGAGAGGTTCCGGAAACCGATTTAATTGATTTCCATTTGGGGGCTTCGTTAAGGTAAGGTGGACTTGAAAGCTTGAAGAGCATCATTCGGATAAAGGAGGCAGAGGCCAAAATGAACCAAGGCAGATGAACTGATGAAGCAAAGGGAGAGGCAGAAGGATTCCAGAGGATGATCAGGACAAAGACTGCACACATCGAAGAAGAATATGCTGAAAAGCTTGCCAAGCTGTGTTTGCATGAGAACTAGGAATCGAGCATGAACTGAAAGTCTTGGAAAATATAATACTAGAAGGGTGGGCTAAGGGGAAACCGTTTTGATGCAGTAGAAGGAAAATGGGGAAAAAAAAACAAATTTACTGTAGTATTAATAAGCCAAGGATGTACTATCGGGATAATTATTATATCAATAATTTTGAATAAGTAACTATATCAAGAATGCACATTACGTGTGTTTTTTTACATGATATAATGTATATATCTTGTACCCACAAAAGGATTGGAAGTCATCAAACGCACGCAGAGTGAATTTTTTTTTGAAACTCCTGAAGTTAGATGGTAAAAGTTCTCCAATAGTGGGTTTCTGGATTTGTCTTTCTGGAACCTCTCCGAAATTAATTTTATGGACATAGAATTTAGTCTCCGGATTTTAAATTCCGGAACTTTTCCGGAATTAAGTTTCCGGACATGTGAATTTTTTTATTCCAGTGTAACATTCTTAATGTCCGGAATTTAATTTTTGGATAATTTCCGGAAAATAATTTCCGGAAAGTTCCAATATAAACACACTAACGAGATTAAAAGGCCATTTTAGGAAAAGAGTTTTTAAAAAATTCAATACAAGGTATAAATAACAAAATACAAGGTGCAAATAGCAGCGGCTAACAAAAGGCCCGTCAAAAGTACTTTAATGTTTTTCAACAAAATAGATAGATGGACCCTCAAGTCAGAAAAAAAAAAAAAAAAAACTTTAGATGGTCTCTGTTATTGTCAGAGTGTAAGGAGAATTTGGATTTATTCATGAGAGAAGAAAAAAGAAAGAAAAAGAAAAACACAACATTATTGATAGGAATCATAATTATTCATATAGAATCTGTTAGTTTTGCTGTAATGTATTTCTCTACATGATGATGTGAAAAATTTAACATAAAAAATATTTAAATTTGTATTACAATTATTTATGAACAGTTAAATGTTGGGGACCAATATTTGTTAAACCCGACCCAACTTTACGGGGTACCTGGGTTTTAAAGATGAAAATTTAAATCCATTCATAAAAAAAAAACTTCACTCTAATATCTTACCACCCCATCAAAATTTTAATTATTTTAAATTAATATGTAATGTAATGTAATTTGAGAAATAGGAGTCTAAATGAGACGAAATATTTGTGAATTATTCAAGTTTGGTTTGTTAAATACTCAATTAATCTTATTTGTTTAGCTAAACGAATAAGTTATGACTATAGGTTAGATTTTTTATTTAAATGAAAGCGAAGCTTATTCTTTGTAGCCTTGACATTAATAGCTCGCGAATAACTTCTATAACAAATTATGAATATAAATTATATATTTTTTATATTTCTAATTGAATGATTGGCAAGCTTCAGTGATGTATTTTTGTATAAAAACCAATAAGTGTGTTGATTATCTTGCTAAGTGTGGATTGAGTGGACCTACACAAGTCCAATTAGTTAATTCGGTTCATTTGATTTTAGGAATTTTCATTAATAATGATTGTATTGGGCTGCATACCCAACGTTTAGTTCCAAATTAATAATAATTCTACATCTTTTATCAAAAAAAAAAATATTATATCCAACTCTTTGAAAACCTTTGCGGCTTTGCTATGTTAAATCTTAGTTCATTACAGAATTAGCCAAAACAAGAACATAAGATATTATAAACTGTAAAAGGAGACAGGAAGAAAGAAAGAAAGAAACAGAAACAACGAAACTTTGTATTATACTTTTGAGATGTAACCTTTACAATGTTTCATGAAACAGATGAAACTTATTTATAAGACAATAAGTCTCTTAAAAATCTATTGGGGCCTAATGCAATGTGTCATTAACTATGATATTAAGGACATTAACTCATCAATGGAAGCTAAGATTATGTCCATGGGAGTTGTAGGAGTTAAATGGATATTCATGCTTTATATTTTCATAATAACAAACAAATAGAATCGACTTTGTCTTCAATCTTCTAAATAAATATTGGAGGATGATCCTCTATGCTTTAAAATCATTGATTTAGTATATAAAAAATGAATGATAACTTTTTAACAGTAAATCGATGGTTAATTGTTATGGTTTTTCAGTCTCATTTTCATTTTCATTTTCATTTTCATTTTCATTTAAAGGCTATTTCTGTAAATGGTGCTTACCTCTTAATGCTTATAAACTCAACACTGATGGGAGTTTCTTTGGTAACCCAGGTAGATTTGGTTTTGGGGGTCTGATTCGTGATGAGATTGGTCAGTGGTGTGTTGGGTATTCTGGGTTCTATGGTATTACTGATAATCTGAAAGCTGAGCTCTTGGCAATCCTTAATGGCCTTAAGCTTGCTTGGCAGAAATGTTACCACCCTTTTGGTTTGTGAGTCAGATTCAAAATCAGTTATTTCTATGATTCAACAAGGGACCCATCATCTTCATCCTCTTTCTCCTCTGGTGAATGCGATTCGGTGTTTCATGGATTTACCTTGGGAGCTTAGTTTTATTCATGTGTTAAGGGAAGGGAATGAATGCGCTGATTGGTTGGCAAAGAAGGGAGCCTCTGAAGACTCTTTGTTCCGGATGTGGGAGACTTGTCCTGAACCTCTTCTTTTAGTTTTGCTTGCTGTTGCCTCTGGCCATGTTAGGCTAAGACTGTAATTTCCTGTTTTTTGTTTGGTTTTTTTTTTTTCTCTTTTCCTCCTGATAAAAAAAAAAGGCTATTTTTGTAACATCACTTGAAGTTTCTTTTATCTTTTTTTCATTTTAAAAACTTTCCTAAGGGTAATTTGATAAAGAGGCCATACAGATAAAATTGAGAAACGGGTTGGAATTTGGAAGGTCCTGAAAAATTATGAAGATGAAAAATAAAGAAAGAGAAATGGGAATAGATAGAGAAATGGGCGGAGTTGCTTAAGGTAAAGCTACATAAACCTAAACACTATCCAAAGTATACCGATGTCATAGTTGAAGACCAGGAGGAAACTCTAAAAGTTTTCTTTGTAAAGGGAGTTGGAAGATGCCATTGAAATTCACATAATATTGCCCTGTAAAATTAGTGGCATAAAAAATTTCAAGACACATCCACCATCAAATTCTTCAAAATGGGTCAGAAGATGTTGACAGCAATGGATTAGAATCTAAGAAAAAAGGTCCCAATAATGATGACGACGACGAGGACAATGGTGGTGTTGAAGATACAGAAGGAGCTGAGGATTTTGGTTCAGATATTGTTGTTACATTGGAGGGTTTTACTATTAACCACATAAGAACTTGATGTTATTGTAGTGAGCTTGGTAGATAGTTTGTATACTACGATATTTTTTGCTGATTTAATATTCATTATTCAATCTGCATAGAGTGGGGATTAAATCATGACTCGATAATCTATATGGATCAAGTATTGATAATATAGATCGTTTGTCCTATATTTTAGAGTTTTTGTGAGTAATATATTACAAGTTTTGTTGAACTATACCCTTCCAATTCATCTCAAAGAAAACGTGGAAGCTGTGCATATCAGTGTACCCGAACATTGGTACCAAGCCAATGAAGATGCCCTTCATGTGCCAGAAAATGGACTGCATTTGTGACGGTGAAACAGAGTGGTTTGCATCTGTACAATCATTTTATTTGATTTACTTTATTTCATTTGATCTGATTAAGATATGTTCTTAAAAAGTTAGTTGTATACGTTCTATAGCCCAGCAAAGATGTATCTTTTCTTAATTAGTATTTTCTTTTGTTTGTTTGTCAAATTATCAGATAGAATAGAATAAAGATGAGGACTTGAAAGATGCAAAAATGATAAAAATTTCACTTCTAACTGCAAAACTGAGTGACTTAGATTGCTATTTTATTGCTATTCAACTTATCTTGCAATAGGTTAATTATCATTTTTCATTATATAAATCAAGGCTACAATAAGAAACACGAAACTCTTGATGCAGATGAATAAGTTTAGCCGCAAACTCAATTGGTCATGGTGAAGTTTACTATTTTAAAAATTTTCCATTAGTGCTTTTTATTGCTCTTTATTGTCTTAATTGACATTTAGTTCCATGTTAGCAACCTTAGTAAAAACAAAACTGAGAATTTATTCCAAATTGATTTTATTATTCACTTACAGTTTATCGCATCATTTAAAATACATATTCAGTTAAAGTTTACACTGCCTGTCATCTTTTCGGTTTTTCCACTAGAGAGTCCGTGACAAGGTTTAGGATGCGTTTGATTTGCAAAAATTCAGGGGATCGGACAGAACTAAATTTTTTGATCCTTATTGGATTTGAAAAGTGGTCAGGGGACAGGACAAAAAAGGGGTGAGGGACATGACAATATAAAATTTGTTCATAATGTTGCTATAGTCATATATAATAGAGAGAACCTTCATATTAAAATTTTATATTTACAAAAAAAAATTATAGTCATATTCATCTTTGCATAGGTTTTATATTTCCAAAGCACCAGATTTTAAATTAAAACAGATTTACAAAAAGAAACACAATAATTTTAATTTGGTAAATTCAACAACAATTATTATTAATAACTTATAATTTAAAAAAAATTAAAGTAGACAAATTTTTTATTTCAACGAATTTTGATTTAAATTCTATTTTTTTAACTGAAATTAAAGTCTATTGAACAGGCATTATTAGAGAGCAGTGTCAAGGTTTAAGGTATTAAATTAATTATTCATTAGTGCTTTTGATTAATCTTCTCTATTGTAAGAATTGTCATTTAGTTCCATGCTAGCAGCTTTAATAAAAACAAAACTGGAAATGATAATTTATTATTATAAAAGCAATTAACTACACTGTTATAGGCCAGTCTTAATTGACAAAATTCGAAGCCTTTTCTAATTTATTTATAAATTTCAAGCCTTATAATAAAATTTGTTCATAAAGTTGCTATAGTCATATATAATAGAGAGAACCTTCATATTAAAATTTTATATTTACAAAAAAATAAAAAATAAATAGTCATATATTCATATTTTCATAGGTTTTATATTTCCAAAGCACCAGATTTTAAATTAAAACAGATTTACAAAAACAAACACAATAATTTTTATTTGGTAAATTCAACAACAATTATTATTAATAACTTATCATTTTTATAAAAAAATTAAATTAAATTAGACAAACTTTAGGCCTTAAAATATTATTAATATAAATCAACATTAAAATTGACACATTTTTAATTTCAACGAATTTTGATTTAAATTCTATTTTTTAACTTAAATTAAAGTCTATTAAACATGCATTATTATGGAGCAATGATCCTATGCCAAAAATGCTTTAATGGACCTGCTGCCTTTTCTTTTTCTCTTTGGTAAACTGCTACCTTTTCATATTTTTCAATTTATAACTTTCAAATTGATTGCAATCAACCATGGGTTAAGTTACAGTCAATCTTTTCAACAACATTTAATTTCCATTGAACTGGATTGGGTAAATGGCATTGAAATGCTCCAAAATGGTTAGCAGCCCGTGGAGTTATTTTCCAATCTCTTTATGCTATATATTAGCACATAATGCTAAACATAGGTATGGCAAAGGCAAAAAAAAAAATACACAATACTTCAAAAGAAATAGTAGTATATTGAATTTACCTGTAAAAACAAAGTATATTGAATTTATATGTTTATTATATTATGATATAAAATATGGTCAAGGTTGAGAATAAATTTATTTTAAAATTGTATATAATGTATTTTTTGCTTACTAAATTATTTAAGCAAATTCTAATTAACATAATTTTAGATTTGATTTCATATTCGATGATCTTATTTGTTGTTAATGAAAATGAGCATCTCAAATGCCTATCAAGAAACAAAACTCCTTATCAATCCAGACAATATACATTGTTGTTTCTACGAGAGGAAGATGGATATCGAAAGGATATTCCATTAAGGGTTCGAGTGACATCATCCAACAAGAGACAAGAAGTGACAAGAGAGTTATTTGCTTATAGAAATCAACTGATAAAAATCGACCAAGCATCCTTATTGCACTCCAAGCGACTCTTTCAACAATGGACAAGACAAGATATTGTTCGTGCAAACATTAATGCATCATATTTATGGCAATATTGTCAAGTCTTAACCTTGACTAAAAACATGAGACTTCAGAGTGGGATTCATATTCTAATGTCGATGACATCAATAATTTCTCAGAGTGGTTGTTAAAAATTAGAGATGGAAAGATTAGTCAAAACGACTACGAAGATGGAGGAATCGAAATATAAGACGATCTACTCATTAAAAAAAAACATAACTTATTTGGAAAACATGAGTGATACAACATTTTATCAACATAGGGCAATTTTCGTACCAAGAAATGAAATTATTGACATGTTGAATGATGACATGATGTCCTTGGCTCCCGGGGATGAAAAAACTAATCTTTGTTCTGACAGTACTTGCACGATGAATGCAGGTATTGATACAACGAATTCAGTTCATACAATTGAGTTCCTGAACACAATTAACTCATTGGGACTTCCAAAACAAGGGTTAAAGCTCAAAATTGAAGCTCCAATAATGTTGTTGAAAAATAGAGATCAATCCTCATGACTGCGCAACGATACTCGACTTATAATTACTCAAATGGGAAGTTATGTTCTAGAAGGAAGAGTCATTTCAGGAAGCAATAGTGGCCAAAGGATATTTATTCTCAGATAGTCACTAATTAACACATTCTGATAACTTAATTTCATTCAAATTTCAACAGAGGAAATTCACAATTTTTATTTCTTCCGCAACCAGTTTTTTTGCATGGGTAGTTGTATATTGCAATATCAATAGTTATCTCCCGTAGTGGATTAAAGATACTAATATGTGACCACGAAGGCCAAAATTCAAATGCTGCTATAAATGTGGTTTATAAAAAAGTCTATCAGAATCTAATCCAGTCGAGTTACTCCAAAATTATTAAATTTATTGGATGCTTAAGTATAAAGCATACTCTTATTAGTTCACTTTCACTCTTATAGGGACTTTACAAAACTATATTACATGCCAAATTATAACTGTCCAGGAGGTTTACCTTTTTAAACAATATGATTTACTTAATTCATGTCACAATAATAATTTCAAACATTCCTCTTCAAGTACTACTTATTCTGAATTTCTCTGATACTTCCTTCTTCAACAATTTTTTTTCTTCAAAAACATTACAAACACACGATTTCCTTCTTCAACAATTATTTTTTTTCAAAATCATTACAAACAAACGATACATAAGTACCTATTCATTTTATTAAACAAATAAATTCACAATAGACCGTTTATCAAAAAAAAAAAAAGTTTACGTTAAGCCAAAAAAATTTTTTGTATATATTCACAGAGACAATATAAAATAACAATTATATTTGTTCAAAATACTAGAATAACCCGTGCATCGCACGGGTCTTAGTTCTAGTATTGATTAGAAAAGAACTAGATTTTTTTTTTGACGCCAGAGGTGAACTAGATTTAAATATCATCAAAATCGGATTTGAATCATATATTCTCAATGAGCATAATAACATAAAAGAGTCATCAGTTATAGATAAAAGGCAGAGATACAAATTTTATTATAAAATAAAAATAATATTGGTGTACGAGTCATAGGTATAACTATATCGTATATAGGAATTATGTATTGATTCATGGATATAAATAGATGGAGTTGTTTCGTAAAAAATAAGATGGATTTGTGAATCAAGATCTTCTCATATTTCATCTCAGCGAAGGACGAACTCCCTAAAGCAATTTACTACACGCAAAAAAAAAAAAAAAACAAAACAAAACTATATCATCATATTTGACCGTGCCCTTGTACAATATCTGATTTGGGCCTCCATTTGTACATACAAACGGCTCTTACTTTATTGCCAAACTATAGAAGATTTTTCATAAATTTAATTAGACTCTTTTTTCTCCCCCGGAGTATATAAGTAAACTTGTCTTCCATCAAGCTCCTGTGTTGGCCTTGCATTTACCTCATACCCCTATATAGAACATTTATAATTAAATTAGTTAAATGCCTAAAGTTTTAGAAGAGAAATTCATGCTTCTTAAAATATAATTCTTAACATATTTTGGTTGGATAGAGATCACCTGTTTCATTTTTGTGTATCATGCCATGTCCCCACCAATCAAATGTTGTCACATTAAAAATTTATGTAATATTAAAAAGACATAATACGTGGCAACTTTTGATTGATGAGGACAAGATATAGTACATCAAAATGGGACAAGTGATCTCTATCCATTTTTTGTTAGGCAACTTTAGGTGCTTTATTACTTACATGATGAACAGCTTCTTTCAAGGCCTTCACTTGTTCAATTGAGACTGTTCTCACCTGTCATAGATATGCAATATAAGTTTAAAAGAGGGTGTCTATTACAATTTACAAGTTACTTTATGATAGTCAAGAAATTCATGCGTACAAGTATAGAACCTTTTTCAGTATTGTCCAAATTACACCCTCAGTGCATGGTGGAGTTGTGAGAGAACCAACATATCTGTAATACTTTCTGCCTCCAAACTGGATGTCTCCTGGGTTAACTATTCCTAAATTTATGTCCTTGTCTTTGAGTAATTTTATGCGGTTGAGCAGCTGCTAGAAAAGAATGAAGTCTAAACATTAAAAATTTCTTTAAAAAACATATTAAATGAATCACTCAGTCACAATACACGATCATTACCAGCACCAAGTTTGATTCTCTTGGATTTTTTTTGTTTTTACCTTTTTATAACTCAACAGAAACTGTGTTTAAGCAATTAATAGAATTTAAGGACAGTCATTTAAGCAGTTAATATATATATATATATAGTAGGTTGCTTCTAAAATTTGAGATTTACAGAATCACAGCAGGGACAAAGATATCCTATATTCCTAATATGCATATGGAGAGAACAATATGCGAATTTTGATTTTTTGAATAACATGTGGTCCTTTTGGAGAGAAAGAAAAACACAAATATTTTGAAATGTAATTAGTGGACCCTACAATCATACGTGGTGTGTTCTTGTATAAGAAAAGTTGTCTTTTTCTCATCAAAATGATTACATCCTGTTTTTCCAAAATGGGAGAGTATCCATTTCCAGCTATATGTCATTACATGTGAGTATTTGTACACATTCATTTGAACTCACATAAGTAAATACAAAAGCAAAGAAACATAGCAAACCTTTGAAAGCAAGCGATCTGGCATGCCAATTTTATACCATATTCCAATAACAGCTATTTCTCCTTTAGAGTTTTGATGGACTGCATGGAGCTCCAAGTCAAACCTGGAAAATAAATAGAATAAATCTTTACATATATAGCATATATATATAACTTCTTGACCATTGCATCAAGCAGTAAAATTATAAGGTAAAGGAAAAAGGTAAAGTCACTTTGATCCATTCAATGTGTGCTCGGAAGGTGTATGCCAATGACACTGCAACAAATTGTAGTAAGTTCCATTTATGTTAAGCTTCCCTGCATCCCCATTCCACTGAAGCTGTCAAAACATCAAGCACGAATAGTAAGTTAATTGAGCAAAGGTGTCAAGTCAATATTCACACATCAAAATCTGCACATCACTTTTAATTTATACTGATCACCACCTACTACTACACATCCATTACCATCCTCAACAAATCACCAGTTCACCACATAATACAAACTAGATATATAAAAATAGTGTGTAATATTTGGTGTGCAAATATCTTTTTCCTTCATAAGTATTGGAATGTGACTCCCAAAACTTTATCCCAATTGATGAGTTTCAGGTTAATAAGGGTTCATTTACTTTATTTCTAGTTTATTAAAGATTGCAAAAATATCACATTATTTTCATTATGTTTTTAAATATTTGTACAACAAACAAACAGTAGTGAGAATGACATTTTGTCTTTAATGAAAATAAGAAACTAAAAAAAAGCAGACTGATAATGACTTACCATGATGTCATGACCCCTATTCTTTAAGACAGCAGGTGCTGGTTTGTAATCTTGTTGAAGTCTACCTAGATGAGGAAACACCTGCACCCTTTTGTCTAGGAGATCAATAGGAGATTGTAATGTCCCATTCCCACAAACTTTCCATTCTGGGTTGATACGCCCCCAGTTCTCTGGTCCTGTGCCACTTCCTTCAGTGTATGTATATTCCTCATCTGTTCACAAAAGGGAAAAACACAAGGCCAACTCAACAAAGAGAAAGGAAGCATAAAGGATTGCAATTGATTTTTGGAATTGGACCTATAGATAGAAAAGTTAGAAGAGCATTAAATGTGTCAAGAAATGTAGGATTTGTCCCTTCTTTGTTACTTTGTTTTTTTATTCTACTTGTCATCTCATCATTGAATAACCCCCCAAAAGCAAAGGATGTTAAAGATCAAGCATGATCATGTAATAGGTAAAGCTGTCAGAAATTACATCATATTTGCATTGTCCAAATTCAAATGTCTTTAATTAGGAAAAAAAAAATTGACTATCAAAATTGTAGGGAACATGGGTAAGAAAAGAGTTGGTGAATTGAGAAGAGCAAGTGTTATGGTGACTATTAAAGAAAGTTGTGAATGGTATATGAGGAATGTACTTTGGGTATGATAAAGGTTTTTTATACTAATAAATTATTACATCGTTAAAAATATTGAATCTTATCATAATTTGATTGGTTGACATGGTAAAAATCTTTACATGGCACTCATATAATTGTGTATGAATATTAGTAACAAAAATGAAATATAAAGCATCTTCTTTTGCTATTTACTTTTTCAAAGGAATTTATGAAAGATTAACAGGCATAAATATGCTTACTTTATTTCAAAATGTGACCAAGAAGGCCAGGGTAATAATAAACCAAAGGAATTGAAAAAAAATACTGTAAAGAAGGAAAAAAAAATGATTGTAAAGCCTTGTTAACTGCTATGTCATATTAAGTGAATTCATGTTTTTGGCAAAAGGACATAGTTCAAAGCTGTTTCAGAGATTGCCAAATATCTATTTGATTCATATCTGCATCAACCAGTATTGCACTTGGCTTGTGATACATATCTTTAATAAAAATATTCAATAAAACAATCAAAGAAATAGGTGTCAATCCAAAAAAAAAAAAAATAGGTGTCAAATTAATATCTTCAATCACAAGAAACAATTCCAATATAAGAAGGTGATTATCCATCATGTCAGTAACAAAGTTTATATGTGAATATATAGAGGTAGTAATAATATGCACTAATAAATCTAAAGTTGGAAAGCATAAAAATACCTTTCTAGAACAAATTTTATCTAAAAAACAATGATCAAGATTTGAGTCCTTAAGAATGAGAGGAAGGAAGAAAACTCACAAAACATAATGTTTGTGAGGAGGAACATCAAGAATCAAGACATCACATAATACCATTATTTCCCTCAATTGAACATATTATATATAACAACATTAATCTGACATTCTAGTTAAAATTTTTGTTAACATACAAAATTGGAAAAGAAAAAAAAAAGGAAATTGGGTGATTATATATATATATATATACCAGCTTTAGAATGATCAGAAGCTGTTGTGAGGAAGGAAGAGGCAAAGAGAATGAGCACCAAGAGGACTAGAGAGAAGAAGTTGGTGGGAAGGGTCATGGTTCTTTGACTATCCTGTTGGTCTCAAGTTTGGGAATGGGGATTGAAAGTGGTCACGAAGAGGCACAGCCATTGCAGGTATATATATATAGTGACTCTTGTGTGTTTGGTGCTTTAGGAATTTTAGAGTGCTTACCCCATATAACCATGTTCTATTAATTTGAAGGCTGTAGTTCAAGCATGCCTTCAAATCTTCCTACTTTCACGTACAAGTTTTCATGAGGAACGCAGATAGCCAAAAGGTTCATAATTATTTGGTATTTGGTTATATTAATGTACTATTGTTATGACAGAAGAGGAATAGATTTATGTTAATTAATTTACACACAAAAAATGTCTATTTATATCTAACCGTTAGAGAATGAATCCCTCAAAGGGTGAAAAGAGATTAGAAGGTTCATGGCCTACGTACCAACTTAGTCCTAATTAATAACCTAACTTATTTATTACATCATAATGTTACGAGCTTAGACCCTCTCTAGCGGGTTAACAAAGAAATTAAAATTTATAGATATGCTAGTATTGGGAGTCTTTACATGCATATGATCCAGATAAATTAATTAATGCATGCATACATCCAAAGGTTGAAATTTTGATGAAAAAAAATAGAAATAAGAGTTGCTGAAGAGGACCAAAGTCTGTCTTATTATACAACATTTTTTTGAACAAAAATCAGAATGGAGAACCCTTGATATAGGGAGAGAAAAAGTGAGAGAGGAAAAGAAAATTAAAACTAAGGGTGAAGGTTAAACATCTATGAAGTTTGTACATGACTTTTTCAATGTAAATATAATTTCATTAAATAGCATTACATTTTCAGTCCTCCATGTTAAGTGTGGAGGATCTTAGACTTGTCGAATTGAATATCTGCATTATATCTTTTTACTATCACACTTTTTGTTTATAAGCAAAATTGTATTGAAGTTGAGTACAAGGGTATCCAAACCCATATACAAGGTAACACTAAGATTAGAATAAAAGCATCATAGTGTTAAGTGGTATACAATGGAAAATCCTATTTGTGTAAAAGAAACAATATGATATGCACTAAAGTATCCCCAAGCGGCTGCTTTGAAGCATGGAAAGCAGACCAGTACAAATAATAAGCCCAAAAGAAAAAGCATGGAAAACGCAGGGCCCTCAATCTTTTCTAAGAGCAAAAGCAAAAGGTATTTTTTTTTTATAAAAGAAAAATTAAGCAATTTCATTAATAATGGAGAATGCAATATATTTGGTAACATCATCATAAATTTGGAGACTAATAATATATGTAGTCATCCCTAACAAAGAGTAAGCAAACTATATGGACTTTCCTTCTATCAAACTCTATC
Organism: Echinosophora koreensis; assembly: GCA_035048595.1. Taxonomy (NCBI): domain Eukaryota; kingdom Viridiplantae; phylum Streptophyta; class Magnoliopsida; order Fabales; family Fabaceae; genus Echinosophora; species Echinosophora koreensis. The sequence continues at coordinate 1,371,240 of JAPCYP010000103.1, forward strand.
GAAGAGTTGTTAACATATGATGACAGAAGACTCCTACAATTTGAAATAATAGCCCTATAATTAACCTGGTCCTCTTGAAAGAGACCTAGGACTTCCTCTTTTTGCACCTGGAGTCCGGGAGAGTAACTATAAAATTTAGCTTTGAAGAAATATCCTCCCTCATCACGTAAAGTGTGACCGAAGTCAATGCTTTGAACTACCTGTAAGAAAGGCTCAATGCACAGCCAATTATCCTCAACTTTATTTGCATAAACTAAAAATTCCAAAAAAAAAAAAACGACAAAACGCATCTGGCCAATAATGCCGAACGAGGTATTTGTAGATGGGAACTGCATGCAAGTTACCCAGGCCTCGGCAGTTCCACCTGATAATATTCAAGGCTTTTGGCAGGCCTGGGAACCAGTGCCTGCCAATAATTCCCGTGCCTGCCAATAAAAAATGCTCCTTTTGCTTGCCACTTGGAATAGATTGGATACGTGCAACACTTGTGCTAGATATTCTTAACGCAGAGTCAACAACTTCAAATATTCTACATTTCTTTTCAATCAGTGAAACAATCCCCATACCAGCAATGGTATTGTAGCATCTTAATAATGAGAACCAATAGCTAAACCTCGGGTACATAGCAGCTGGATTGAAAACATCACAGCGCCCAAACAGGGAAGACAACACTTTAAACCTCTAGCAGCAAAATAATAACCAATTCTCATCTGTTCCAAAGAGCACCAAAATCAGCAAGAAACAGAAACATAGTTATTGCATACAGCCCAAAGGATTTTGGTACCAATCCGAGAAGCGATACAGTAAACCTTTTTTTATCATTGGAGAACCAATGCCACGATCTAGATCTGATTAACTCAGAGGTAACCAACAGATCAACCTTTCCATTACTAAAAATAACCTCATTTCGCATAAGCCAAATAGACCAGACAGTAGCATGCCAAATGATTTGCCAAAACTTTCTCCTTTTCCTGCCTCTGAAGAGATCTTGTACTGCAAATAATACCGAGCAAGATAAAACCGAAAACCGAACCGAACCGAACCGATCGGTTCTCTTAATAATCAATACAAAAATATCCAATTAAATTCGGTTCCCATCGGCTTTTGGTTATTTTGGATCGGTTTTGTGATTTTTTTGGATCGGTTTGGATATTAACACTCCTACCGGGAACTATCCTTTTGGTGGTTGTTTTAGCTTAATGTTGTTGATTGGATTTGAAAATCCTAACGGAGCAAGAGTACATAGGTCCTTTTTTGGGTTTATCTTGGTTGTTGGGTCTTTGTATTACATAGCTCCACCGACAGTCCAACAAATTTGCACAGTACATTCCTGGCAACCAAAACGGTTTCAGCTTGGCTTGATGGATAGAAGTCTATCAACGATTTATGGACTCCACGATATTGATTAATTGTACATAGGATTAAGTATCCTATGCTCATTTGCATTGCATCAGCACGATGTAATCTTGAATGATATGAATCACCAGCTGGGGTACCGAACTATTGATGATATTTCCTAGTGGACGTGTTTTTGTTTTGTTGTTTTTCTTCGAAGCTAGTCTTGTCTCGTTTCTTCTGTACTAAAATTTATCAAAAAAATAACACTTGAAGGACAATTCTGTAAACATTACTTTTAGACGAATCTAAATACGAAGCAAAGAGAATAAGCACCTTGTCACCACTAGGCGACATTCCAATTTCTCACAGAATTCTTTAGAAACTGGAGGGATGGGTTTACACTGGTCATAATTATTATGTATATGTTGTATATGATTTTTTATCCTAGTTTGCAAGTGTAGTTGCATGGCCAAATAGCTGATTGGCTGCTTGGGTTTTTCCTTACAATCTTACAAAATTCAGAAAAATTACCACCGAATTACATTTCTAGTAATGCTACACAGTTTGAAAATTTTTGTTACAATTTGATAAAATTAATCTTAAAATTTGGGTTTGGGCCTAACTCAACCCCAAAAGCTAGCTTGTAAGGTGAGGGTTGCCTCTTACTTATAAGCACTATTCAGGCCATATCACTATCCAATGTGGGACTCCAACACACCCCCCTCACGCCCAGGACTGGACATCTGGAGCGTGAAGTTTGCAGGACTGGATATCTGCGGGTGGCCCAACGGATCAAGGATAGGCTCTGATACCATCTTAAAATTTGGGTTTGGGCCTAACTCAACCCCAAAAGCTAGCTTGTAAGGTGAGGGTTGCCTCTTACTTATAAGCACTATTCAGGCCATATCACTATCCAATGTGGGACTCCAACAATTAACCAGATTAAAAGTGATATTAGATGGAGAGCACCCAAAAAAAGTGATATTAGATGAATAAAATGATACTCATCTATCTAAAAATTGAACTTAATTTTCAAAACTTTCTACTACAAAGTTATGGACGTGAAGCACTATATTATCTCACGGTCACCATTACACAAAACAAAGATAACATAGAACGAGTTTTATTAGACATTTCCTTATACCCATGGAGATCATTGAGTAGATTTCGTAATACAAATCAAACCAACCAGGGCAGGGTTGACCCTGGGCACGGTCGAGGTGGACGATCGCTCGGAGCCCCAATTTTTTGGGGACATCAGATAGTGTAAAATTTTACATAATATATATAAATGTTATATAAAAATTTATAAATTTATATAATTTATAAAAATTTTACATACTATCAATGTTACTATTGCATCAACTGAGAGAAGTTTTCTAAATTAAAATTTTTAAATTCTTATTTACGATCTACTATACCCCAATGTAGATTAAATATTTTTGCTTTGATTTCTATCAAAATGATTTTTTTAAAAAACCTTGATTATGATCGGATTATTAAAGATTTTGCATAAAAAAATGTAAGGAGGACAATCTTCAAATGATTATGAGGGCACCATTTTCTTGAGTTCGCCCAGAGCACCAAAAATCTCAGGACTGACCTAGAACTAGCGTGTGATCACTATATTTTTTTTTAAAGGAAAATAGGAAAAACTAGAGAGGGTGAAGGTAGTTGTGGTTGCAACTTGCAACCGAAATGTGGTTAATGAACTAATTAATTATTTAAGCCTATGAATTAGTGGTCCAGTGTACCTTGTATATATAAAGGCAATTGCTATTAAGGTATTAAAGATAGAAATTTTATATTGAAAATGGTATTTTCAATATCTTGATAGTTTAAAAGTTATCATTTTCAATATAAAATTGTTATTTTTGGCTTCCTTAATCAGTGTCCGGTTTAGGGCTTGATTCATATACACTTTTCCAGCATAGATTGGCGCCACCCCATCCCAAATCATGTCATCAAATATTGCCATATATGATGTATTTGAATGATTGTTCGGTAAAAGTGATTTTGAATATAATTGATTTTGTAAAATTAATTTGGTTAGAATTGATTTTGAAGTAGAGTGATTTATGTTTGGATATTTTTATTTTGAAAAGCAAGTTTGATGTAAAACTTAGTATAAATTTTTAAACTCAACTAAAAAATTACTTTTTGTAGCTTCTAGTTATAATCACTTATGGAGACAAAATCAATTTCATCTAACAGTAACCAAATATTTTATTTTTACTAAAATTACGTTTAACAGGATCATGATCAATTCTATAGGTTTCTAACACGAAACCAAACACACACGTAATACATTGACCCATCTAGACGTGGTGGGGGCAAGCATGGGCGTTTGATTCTCGAGAAAACGCATGCTTGGTCTATGAGAATTCCAGCTGTAATGGTTGTCATCTCTTTCTTTATTGCAAAAATGAAATAAAAATGATTTTGTACGAGAGCATCACTATTCCTCCACACTTACCCATCGCTGCTTATTACTCCCTCTGGTCCTATATATAAGAGGCAAAACCCTAAAACACACAGACCAAGGAGATGCATTGAAATAAGCTATTTGTAATTAATATTCATATAAATTTACAAATTTAACCCTTCAATAATCAATGAACAAACCTACTTGTATTGAAAGTTGCATTGTCTCGTAAATATAAACCCTATTATAAATAAGGGTAAAATTGGAAGTGAGCATTTAATATTTGTCAAAATACATGCATGTCTCTTATATTTTGGACCAAAAAAAGTGGTCATTTGCCTCTTATAATAAGGACCGGAGGTAGTACTTAGTTGGGGAACCAAATGTGAATCCAAGTCTATCTTAATTGGCCATATTATCGGCTTCGTCTTCAATGCTCCATGGAAACTTGGAGTTTCCATGCTCCTTGATTTTATACCATAGATTTAATAATAAAATACTCCAACGGTCAAGATTTAAAGGGCAAAATAGGTATTATGAAAATGATAATTTTATTTAATTTTAAATTATTATTTTTAAATTGAAAAAATGAAAGCAGGCGTAGAAGACAGGAAGGCAGGGCGGCCGGCGTGAACTTGGTTCTTCCTTAGGAGGCCATGGCCACAGCGGCGGGTTCGCCGGAGCCGCGGTGCTCTCCGGCGGGAAGGAAATCCCAGTAAGATTACAAAATTAAAAAATAGAAACAGAGCTCCTAGTAAGATCAGAGCAACCACACCCTCGGCAAACCGACCGGCATCGCTGGCTTCGGACGAGGCGGCGGCTGCTGTGAGAGAAGGGAGAGAGAGAAGAGTGAGAGAGAAGGCTACAAGTGAATTCCGAACGGCAACCGACACCACCACCACTTGATCTGGAGTCCATCGTGGCGCGGCGGTCGACGGCCAGTGTTCGAACGGTGGTTACCTTGGAGGATGAAGTTGTGTGTGAGGCAGTGGAAGAGAGAGATGATTTGGGGAGAGAGAACCATGGGTCCTCCCCCTCCCTCCTCCGGCGTCGCCGTCCCTCTGCCTCCTCCGCCGCCGCCGCGCCAATGGCAGATCCAAGTCCTCGATACAGTCGCAGATCCAAGCCACTTGGAGTGGAAGATGCAGAAGAGAGATGATTTTTATTTTTTATAGCAAAAATACCAATTTGCCCCAGGGAGTACCGCTCCTCCGAGTTCTGAAGGGAGCATGTTAGAATTCTCCCATATTATCATGCATGTTAGAGGTGTGATTGCTACATCTTTGTTCCGTTGTGTGTTGTTTGATTCACACTCAAGTGTTGAATGGGAAGGATGATGGAGATGAAGACGAAACTTTCAATTTGCAGATGTAGACACCTTTCTACATTTTACATAATTTTTTGGGTAACAAATTTTTTATTATTCAGAACCCACCCTAATTACCCATTTGGGCCGAATGGGTCCACCAGAGTATCCCTATGACTTAGGCCCCTCGAACCTGTTATAGGACTAATCTCTGGTTCGACTGATCGAGCAAGATTTTACCTCTTGGTTCTCAACCAACCAATAAGGGTGACAACCCAGGTTCCACAGGCTCTCCTCCTTATAGGAGCTAATTACTTCCACTAGACTAACACCCCATTAGTTTTAGTTGCTCTTCTCAAATAGATCATTTTTATAACTTTGGATTATGTCAACCACTTTCTAATATACAGCATTGCCTACCAATTACAAGTTAATATGTTGTGATAAAAACATTTCAAGTAAATGCAAATACCGTTTAGTGGATTTAATTTGACATTATTTATGAAATTTGAAATAAACCAAGAAAACAGTAGATTATGTAGAAGTTTTTTTTTCCTTTTATAACCACTAGCGTCAATACAAAAATGAACGAAATCTTCAGAATTCAAATTAAAGTATTTAGCCATGTTCTTAGGGAGGCTAATCAAGTTGCGGATTCCCTTTGCTAAAGCTGGGACGAAGAGCTCCCAGAGATGGATTGTGAAGGATAGTCCTCTTTCAGAACTATCCCCCATGTTACTGGCAGATGCCGTTTCTTTAGCCTTTCCTAGGTCTTAGTTTTTTCTTTCTTTGCTATGTATCACAAAAAAATAAAATAAAATACAGTATATTCCTCAGACTCAGAGAACCAAAAAAAACAAACAAACCCACAAGTGAGACATTAATCAGCAGATAGAAAGAAAGAAATATAAACAATAGCAAACAATATTTGTATTATATAAAAAAAACAATGGTAAAAATAGGACATATTTAGCTTATTATTTCAAAATAAACATAATCACAATCTTAATTAGAACTATAATAATATAATGATAATCACACAGAACCTTGGGTAACCTTGTTTACCACTTTACCATCCTGACCCAATGAAACCCCAGCCGATCTCATATCCGTACTGACCGCAGGAGACACCCCTTGGAACGGAGGCGCGTGCACCACACCACCCGGTGCATTATAGTATACCTGTCTCCCACTCGCGCTATCATAAGCCACCTGCGCGTACGCAGCAGCACCCGCATTATCCGGCACCCCAGCTGGCCTAACGACACCGTATCCTTCTGCATACGCGGAACCTCTAACCGTCTGTGCCGGTGCCATCCCCGCCGGAGCCGCCGACGAAAACGCCGCATTAGAAGGAGGAGGAGCCATGCCGCCGTACAGCGCCTGTTCACGGTAACCATCAGAACCCATCCGTTGCATAGCGTAGTACCCTTGCGTCGCCGGCGGACGCATCACCGGCGCGTGGTAGAACGTCCCCGGCGCCGAGATCACATACACCTGTTGATCTCCTCCTCCGGGAGCCGCCGTCACCTGAAAACCATCGCCGGAAAAGTGCTTCTCCTGCCAGTAACCCTCAGCATGCGGCATGGTTGCCGGCGAATTCGACGGCGGAACTTTCTCCGGCAGCTTCTGCAAGTAATAATCTCCGGCGAACCCATCCTCGCTTCGTCTCCTATACACAGATTGATCACTCTCCGCAATTTGCAACTGCTGCAACTGTCTCTGAATCTCAACCGGGTTCGCATTCGGATCCGATCCGATTCCCCGATCGGTGACAGCTCCGCGCGGCTGATACTCATTCAGCGGCGCAACAGGCTCGTTGAACTTAGCCGCGGCAACCGGAGGCGGCGGAGCCGCGGCCTTGTCCAATCCGAACAGGAAATCGACGTTTGCATGCATCACAGGCGGGGGCTTAACCGGTTCGGGTTTAACCGGAACCGAACCGGAATTAAGAGCCTCAACGAAACGATCCCGCTCGGAGGAGAAAGTGGTAGTGGAAAGGTTAGTGGCGTTGGTGAAGAGAAATAATCGCATGCGGGTGGGTCTAGAGGAAGCACGGTAGAGACGATCGTACTCGTGCATTAAGTGGTCGAGGTCGTCGTCGTTGGTGACGGAGATGAGAGCGTCGAGTTCTTCGCCGGGGAGTTGGTACTTGAGTGTGAGTTGGTCCGGCGGGGTGTCGGAGAGTGAGGAGAGTTTGGAGAGGAAGGCGGGGAACTTGATGTGGCGGTCGACGGCGAGGATCTTGGTGTCGCCGCCGATGTAGGAGAGGCTGTTGTCGTGGGAGCGGGGTTGGATCTTGCCGCCGTAGCTGCACATGAATTTGGCTTTGTAGTTAGGGGGAGGTTGCTGGTCGTCCCACGGCGGCGGGTTCTCGAAGTCGATCTCCCTTGAACGCGGGGAGGAATCGCCGGAATCTGGGTAGGATGGGTATGGGTAGTTCTCCATTGAATTGGAATTTGGAAGTGTTCAATGGAGAAAGAAAAGAAGAGAGGAGAATTAAAATGTTTTTAATAGAATATTTGTTTGTTGAGTTATTTACTTATTGGGGGGTGTGGTGAGAATAACATTGTCTGTTGGAATAGGTAGAGATTTTGGGGAGAGAGGCCCACATGGTAATGATATTGATGGAGAGAGTGTGGGAGAAGGGATAAGAGAGTGATGTGTTGTTGACTCCTAACTGGGATTGGACTCTCGAAATTGAATTATATAGGACAGGGCAGGATGCACCTTCTCTCTTTCTATCTCTTTATCTTTATCCTTATCTTGGCAGCGCCTACAATTATCTCAATCGTTGTTATTGGTTACTCTACTTATCCAACTTCTATAGAGCATTCATCGTATTGAATTTAAATGATGAAATTGATAATTCAAATCAAATCAATTGTGTTAGTTTGATTAATAGATTTTTGTTGTTGATAGAAATAGATTTTTCACTCTAAGTTTGAAATATATCAATTATAATAGATTCCATTATCGATTTTATCTCTTTTTAATATGATCACCCGATCGATTATATTTTCACTTTTTTTTTTACCAAATTATATTTTCTCTTTTAAATTTATATATTTTAAAGTTTAATACTTTTCTTTCAAGAAAATAAAACTTTAATACTTACAACTCTCTTCTAGTTTTATCTTTTAATTTTTTATTCACTTTTACTTTTTTATAAACTTATTTAATGTTATAACAAAATGTCTTTCATCATATTTATTATCCAACTCCACTATTATATTTTAGTTAAAGAGATTAATGTATATATACAATAAAAAAAGATTAAAGTATGTAAAGTTTATTTTATTTTTTTTACTGAAAGAAGCTTATTTCATTTCAAAGCAATAGTAGCAACAATACAAGATTAACGTATATAAAGTTATAACTATAAAATATGATAAATATTAAAGAACATTTTTACCTTATAATAATATAAAATAATTCAAAGTTTATATAAAAAATTAATATGTGACGATAAAAACTTGAAAATGTATAATTTTTTTTTACCTTAACCCGATGACTCAAATCAAACCAATTTTATTTTAATCGGATTGGTTTGATTTGGTTCGATCGGATTGGCAAAAAAGTTTTTCAAATTTGAACAAAATAAAACCAATTAAAAATGATCAATTCAGATTTTACTTTATCCTAAACTCATATCAAATCAATCTGTGAACACCCCGGTAGACCTTGTTTGTTCTAGTTTTTTAAAGGACTAAAACTTGCTTTGGTGAAAAGTGTTTCAGAAAGTGTAATTTTTCGTGTGCGTTAAAACTAATCCCAACCAAACATACTCTCATTACCAAAATAATCATAATTTTTTTTATCAAAATATTGTACTTCCCATTTTATTTCTCAAAATCCACTTGTTTTCGAACTATTGGAAGTCGGGTATGGTAAAACTGATTTATCTTTATTTTTTAAAAATAAATTTATTATTTTGTTTGGTATTTAAATTGTATTTTGCTGGTATAAAAATATAACTAAATTATGTTTTATCAGTTTTACCTGGACACGTAACGAATCTTGAAGTATTATTTCCGCATCCCCTCCAAATCCACCCACATTAGGATTACTCGTTAATGGTTGATCAAGTATATTATTATGTAATTAATATAACAATGCAAATTCACTAAAAATATAATATACAAACTTCAGTTACTATAAATTTATTGTATAAAGTTCAATCAATAGAAATTTAACAATACGATTTAACAATACAAATTCATTGTTACCAAAAAAAAAATACAAATTCATGCACTGCAAATACAAACTTACAATTAAAAGTTTTAAATTAGTATTTTTTTTTTTTTTTTTAGCTTTGTCTAAAAGTATCAACACGGTTAAGACAAATATCTTATTATCATCTTTATTTTTCACTTTTTCAGATTTTAGTTTTGAAAAGGGGGGGAAAAGACAAAAAGATATCACTTTGAAGCAAACAAGCACCTTTAAGAAAAAGTCTGATCCAAGACTAAAAAGGCCCAAAATCAGTTTTCTATTGCAGAAACATATCTTTTTTGTAAAGCAAATAGGCCTAAGGCCTGCGACTATTAACTTATGGAGATCAAGTTGGACCCAAAAGCATTACACTTTTATTTTTGTTTTTCTCTTCTCTTGCTTTTTGCTTCTACTGTTCCTTGTTTTTCTCCATGATATGACCTGCTTCCCCTTCTCATCTTTGCACCTCTTTGTTGCTTTCTTTCTCTTCCTCACACTCAGACTCTCGCTATAGAGATATGAGATTTGCTTTATTTGAAATTTGATTTTTGAATAAGTTTTAGATAGAGTCTAGATAAAGTCTTTATTATTGTTAGAGATTTTTTATTTTTATCTTTTTATTTTGTTATCAGTTAGTTAATGTTATCCCAATAAATCTGATGTCAATTTCAAATTTTTTGGTTAGTTCAAGTTGGTTGTTAGCCTATAAATATGCATTCTTTTTTATGAAATAATATGGCAATTTTCCTCCTCCATTTTTTTTCAATCTCTTATTTATTTTATTTGCATGATCAGATTTTATGTTCATGCTTATTGTAAATCAAATTGCCAACACTCTCTCCCATCTTCTATTTTGCTCTCCCATACAACGTAAAAGGGCCTCTCTTTTTTCAGCTGCTAGATTTATCGCAAAAGTAGAAGGAGAAAATGACAGAAAGTTCTGTTATGGGCTTATGGCAGCTGTGGCATGGTGATGTAAAGCTTTTGCCTCCTACTAAGTACTAACAGAACCTTTCTTAGCCTTCCTTAGAGTTAGAGACCATGTACGACATCCTTTTATATCATTTTGGTTGTTTTGTTTTTTTTTTGGAAAAAGCAATGGAGCATGAGCTCCTAAAATATGGGCTAGAGAATGATCACGTAATTGGGCTAGGGAATGCATTACTATTAATACAAAAGAAGTTTGTTATTATTATTTTTAATTAAAAGGTATTTTATTTATTTTTTGCTTTGAAAAAAAAATGCGGACAAAATCGAGTGCTTACAATTAGCCCTCTTTACTTATTTATGACTAGAGAATAGAAATAATCATAATTATTTGTATTATCCTTGTAGGGAGTGAGTAAAGACGTGAACTCAATTTTTCGGAAAAAAAAAGCATGAGACAAGGCATAAGAAATTAGGTGAAGATGATGCAAGCATGAATTTTTAAAAATCTTTTTTAAAGTCACTAATGTAAGATGCTCAAACAAAAACTAGAATGCATAACCAATATGATCAAATCCTACGGGTAGGAATTTAAAATAAAACGAACTCGTAACTTGTAAATGACAGACACTTAAGTTGTGTAGTCAATGCGTTTGAGATTAAATGACAAAAAACTTCGCCTCCTCTGTACTGATTATCTGTTTCAAGATAGGGGTCTCTTTTAGTCGTATGATAGCTAATTAGCTTTGTTTTTTCAGGCAATAGCCCTTCTGTTCACCAAAAAAATCATACTCAACAAAATTCATCCCAATTTTTTAATTTTTTAATTTAAAGGTATTTTATTTATTTATTTTTGTTTTGAAAAAAAAAAACATATAAAATTGGATGTTCACAACCAAAATTTGGAAGAAAATGATGTGACTGCAATGGACAAGAATATTCCATTGAGATTAAACATCACAAAGTGCCAAGAACGGCATTAGTTTGAGGTTTTGGACTGAATCGATTATTAAAGAAGTTTGTGCTAACATTTTTGTTTATTCAAAAGAGACAGAAGAAGAAGAAAGGGCATTAGTTGTATAGAATCTGGGCGTAAGTGCCGGCTTGTTGATGCTCTTTGTAGCAAACAAACTTGAAGTTCCCGTCCCAAGCATATTCATATTTTAACCTCAAATGTCTTTCTTGCATTATAATCTATTATAATTGGATTAGTCCAGTTAACTAGAGAAAGAATTAAGTAGCCGTGGGTCATCAAAGTTGGATTTCACGTGTACTGACTGAAGGTATTTGTGTGATCGTTTTGTGAGGCCATTTAAGGAGAACTATAACTCGTTTTTTTTTTTCCAATTTTTTTTTAATATTCATGTCACTGGTACGAAATAGTATCGTTATAAACAATGACTAATCTCTGTCGAGGGGCCTGAAAGACATATAAGAGTTATTCCTTCCCAACCAGATTTTCTCCATACGAACCCATGACCACTTGCTTAACAAGCCCTAGCCTGTTACCACTCGAACCGGCCACACATTGGTTGAAGGAGAACTTGATTATCAAACAACGGTGTTTGTTTTGTTTTAATATTTTATTTTTAGTTTTCTTAAATCAACCATGAATGGTTGTGAAATGTAAATAGTTTGGAATTAGATGACAACTAGGCGCGAATTAGTCTTATGTGGATTTTGTACAGATTATTAATACTTTATCATCATATAAGCATTAGAGAAATCATGAAAATCCAAAATGACATTGTAAAATCGGAGAAGGCTAAGAGCATCTCCAATCATAGAACCCAATTTGGGTTCTTAACTCTCTTTTAGTGGGTCATACAATGCCACAAAGGATTTAAGAACACTCATTAGTTTTCACTCCAATGGTAACTTGGGTTCTTGACATACTTTTAGTGGGTCCATTTTCTCCTATTTTCTCTCCCCCTCTTTCCTTTTCCCCTTTTTTAATTATTTTTTAATGGTTAAGAACCAGTTCTTCTACAAGAACCATTCTCCACCCTGGCTGCCAAATCAGCCAACTCCAATGGCAGAAAATTTAAGAACCAGTTCTTAGCCATAAGAACCTCATGAAGAACCACCCTTAAAGATGGTCTAAGGTCCTTTAACTTTGAGATTAAGGATTGGTTCTCCAACAATATGGATAATTCATTAAAACATGAAATTGATCAAGTTTATATTCATCAGATCCATACAAAATCACAGCGAACAGATTCAAAAGTATATATTTTATTAATCAAATTCAAAATAACTAATACATATAGTGTTTAGTAATGAAAAAGTAATGAAAAATACAACATCCTAAATGATAGTAAAAACGGGAAAAAAAAATTTGTCTTATACCAAGGGAGCGGGTCAAGTTGGGGAACAGTATCATCAACGTCGTCATCTAAAGAGTGAGCAAAGGTAATGGAGGTGGTGGCTGAGCAGGCTAAATGTTCAAGTGCTAGAAAAGCTACTAATTTATTTGTTGTTGTTGTTGACACACCAAATCCTTAGCATGCACTCCTTGCTCTGCAAAATCCGATGTACCACGCTCGATGTTGGTGTCCTTGTTGGTGAGCTCAATGTTGAGGTTGACGATCGTCTCCCTCGTCTGCTAAAGTTGATCGCCAATGAGAACTCATCGATGAGAGTTGTAGCAAGACTTGAGGATAAGTTATCAAGATCAAGGAAGTTACCGAGTGTAGTTCTCGAAAATTAATTGTAACATAAATGTGTATTTGGATGAGGTATTTCAAAATTTTAAGGAATTCGAAATACATGGTAATTGCTTCACTTCAATTCCTTTTATTTTCAAAATACTTTGTTTTGATAAATCAATTCAAATTCCTTGTATTTCAAATTCTTTATTTGATAAAGCAAGTTAATTTTGTTCAATTATTAAATTTCATTTTTGAATATTTATTTAAACAAGTGGGATTTCAATATAAAATGTAGCAAATAAATAAACATTAGACAATTTCTAAATAATAAAATTTGATAGTCGATCGATCGAGCGGTTTAGGGTTTAAGCTTTGATGGTTGAGCAATGGTCAGGTGATCTAGGGTTTAGGGTCAGTTGGTAACGAGAGCGAGCGAGCGGGCGATCGAGCGATTTAGGGTTTGATAGGTAACATGTTAAGGGTTTAGGGTCTGGCGATCGGTGTGTTGGCATTTTAGGGTTTAGTATCCGACAAGCAGGGGTGATCCATCGAGCAGTTTAGGGGTCACGGTTAGGCAGTCGAGCATGAGCGATGGTCTAACGATCAATTGAATAAGGAATTTTAGAATTCCTCCTAATTAGGAGGAATTTTAAATTACTTTATTTTAGTTTAAAAATTATCCTATTAAAATACCCTTCAATTTCGAAATTCTTCCACAAAATTGCTTCGAAAAAAATCTTCCACATTCCAAACAGGACATTTAACGTCAAATTATTTTAATTCCTCTATATAAATACATTTCCTTCAAATATTTCCTTATCCAGACATACTCTAAGAAAATTCCAACAAAATTGATCTTAAGTATATTTTACATTACAGTAGTTAAATATTTTGAATTTCGTACGTAGAAAACAATAATTTGGAAGAAGAGAATCTGATATATATTATTTATGATCCCTTATCAAGATGATCTCTGCTATTTTTAGAGGCGGGTCGGGCCGGGCCGGATAAGCTCTATGAATTATAGGGCTTGGGTATTAAAATTTGAGCCCATTTTAATTCCGGGTCTTTTGGCCCTACCTAATGAATCCCGAACCCATATCGGGCTAGCCCCCATCTGGCTCGGGTAGCCCGGTCACTTTTATATACTTTCATTTTTATTTAACTAAAAAATAAAAATAAAAAAATGAAAATAAAAAAAAGGGGCCACGAGGCAAGAGGCCCAAAACAGATATACATTAATGCTAAACCCAACTGTTCGGTACAGTCTCTCCCATTTCCCACCGTTTTGTGTCTTCTGTCTTCACTTCATCTTCAAAAAAAGGTTACCTAAGTCTAACCCTAGTCACAGATTTCCCACCGCCATCAACCCACAACCCTCAGCCATCGCGCACGGCGACTCCTTCTCAACCCCCACATGAGCGCGACGACGGCTCCTCCTCAGTGTCACAATGACGACCGCGACAACGTTCGACTTCTCGCTCACAGGCTCGCGACGGCGGCTCCTCCTCAGCCCTCTCAGGCATGCGACGACGACTCCTTCTCAACCCTCACAGGCGCGCGACGACGGCTCCTCCTCAATGTCACAGTGACAACCGCAACGACGTTCGACTTCTCGCTCACAAGCATGCGACGTCGGCTTCTCCTCAACCCTCTCAGGCACACAACGGTGGCTCCTCCTCAGCCATCTCAGACCTGGTCGACGTTCGATACACAATGCTATAGTCACTTTTAGGAACTTAAAAATAAAAATGATTGAAAATAAATTTTTTTAGCAAAAAATGACGGGCCAGCCTGCATAAGCCTGCAACCCGCATAGGGCTGGGCTTGGGCACCTATTTTACAGCCCATATTGATTCCGGGCCTTTTTGGCCTGACCCTATAAAGCCCTAGCCCGCGACGGGCCGAGTAGCCCATTTTGCCACCTCTAGCTATTTTGCACATTTTTGTTTTTTGTTTTTCACGACAAAGTCACAACGAATGACATGGCAATTATTAAAACAGCACTATTTTTCAACTAAAATGAAAAAACTCATATCCAACACTCGTAACTCGTAACCTTCTCGTGAACTGAGCTTCGTTACATTAATCATTATTTAATAAATATTTATATGCAGTAGATTGTTAACAAAGTGTCGCATATCTCTTGTGAATAACAAACTTTTGAATTAAACTCGAGTTTGAATCATTATGGAGTGTGCCCTGATTATGGAGTGTGCCCTGTTGAGAAGTTGAGAACCGAGTAGTAAAACCTTACTCAATTGGTCCAATCAAATATCATATTAGTCTTATAACGGGTCCGAAAGATCAACTCTAGTTGGACCCACTCAGTCCAAAAGGCTAATTATAGTGTGTTCCAAACAAAACAAAACAAAAACTTTTGAATTAGATGAAACTCTTACGACTTAGTCAATGAATATCTTGAATATATATGTTTATTATATTATATTTTTATAGTAATGATATTTGCACATCCAAAATTAATACCCAAAATTGACACCTTGGTTAATCGATACGAATATCTGGTTAATTTAGTTCATTATATGGTTAATCACGTGTAAATATTTGGTTAATTCATGATGACCTATCAATCATATAAAAAACTGAATTAACTAGATATTTGTATGTGATTAACCAAATATTTACATGATTATGGAAAATAAGCTTCATATAACCCATTAACCATATAATGAATTGAATTAACCAAAAATTTACACATGATTAACCAAGGTATCAATTTTGATATCAAACTCAGATGTTCACCTATCATTACTTTACTTTTAAGATGTGTATTTGGATTGACTTATTTTATGTTTACGATAATAGAAAAACATCAATGAATAATAAATGATTATTTTCTCAAAACAATCCATTTCAATCATACTTCTAATTTCAAAGTCAAAAACTTCTGGCCGTTAATGGCGGGGCTATCATTTACACGAAAGTCCAACATCATAAATTCATCAGTAAAGATCCAAAGTGATCTCTCAAATTTTTTGAGTAAGCCAATTTGATTCTTAAAAAAAATAAAATAACAATTTGATCCCTAAAATTTTTAAACGGGGGATAATCTGGTCCTTACGAAAAGACTGAATTGTCCCCTATTTTTAAAATTTGGGAAACCAAATTGTCCGTTTTTTTTTATGATCAAACTAGACTACTCGAAAAATTTGAGGTATCACTTTGGACTTTTACTCTAATTCATTGTTGACTACTATTTTAATAACAACACAAGTAGCACCATGTGACCAAATTGTGCCTACTGGAAATATTCATACAAGTAACGGGACTCAAAATGTTCTTCCACCTATTTTTTAAGTTTCCACCATCGTTATCAAGATTCTCGATTCCTATTTGAACTGCTTAAAACAGCATCACTACTCTTCGTCTTTTCCAAGTTATAACCCCGTTGTATTTGTTGATCTGACTTTACTCGTAGAAGAAGGATTGCTTAATTGACTAAGCCGGTTCAACTTTATTGAGATTTTTTTTTTTGACTGTAACTTTGTTGAGATATTGATTTGCGTTCCTTTGATCAATACGTAATTAATTAAGAAATTCATAATTTGCGTACGTACAAAGTTTACATAATACATAAGCTTGAGTAGCAAGAGAAACTAATGTTCCATTTAGATAGCACAACTTACAGCTTATTAGAGTTTTTCTGCTTATATAAGTGCTTTTATGTAAGAAAAAATAAAGTATTTAGATAAACTTAAATAAATAACTTATCAATTACAATAAGTTGTTTTTTAACTTATTTTAATAAGTCAATTTTTTTTGGCTTATTGAAAAACCTTGTGTCAAAGTTTATACAAGAAGAAGAAGTTGTTTTTGCATATTTATAGATTCTAATTTTTTTTTTCCCGAGTTTGTATTCAAACACTAAAACTTGATTTAAAAAAGAGTTTATAACATAAAAGCTTTTCACATAAATCTTACTTATATAAATTCTTAAGTTATCCTCAAAAAAAAAAATGCTTAAGTTATTTATCCAAACATGACCTAATTCCTTTCGTTTTTGGCATAAGATTCGAACGAATAATCGAGGCACTCCTATATACCAATATTTTAGTAATACTGGATTGTAGGAACCTTTGAGTTAATTAACCCCGGATTTTTGGTTTCTATCAATGTTAGCTTAAATAACACCACTAACATTCGAATTAAATTTTTTTTTTTTTTACTGGTGTGCAAAATCTTGGGACCATTTACTTTGTTTATAGTTCTCTACTTTTATTTTATGTTCTCATTAATCATTTCAAAAGTATCATCTTGCCTTTATTTTATTTATATTTTTTAATATTTATATAAAAACCAGTGAAAATGACATTTTACTATTTATTAATTATTTCTGTATAAATCTTTAAAGATAATAAACATAGTGAAAAGAATGTATATTTTTTGCGATTAATAATGCAGACATATAAAGTGGAAAACGAGCCCATGTATTTTCTAGAAATGTAAGTGTGGGGTCGGAAAGTATTTATCTGCAAAGAAATATGCATTGAACTAAACAAAGAGATAAATGAGTACATTAACAAAATATTCAAAAATCAAGTTGGGTTGTGGTGGTGCTTTATATGATTCTCATAAAGATATACTTTTATATTATAAATTATAAATTTATAGCCCTCTCTCATAAAAAAATGTTGTTTGTCCTCGCTCCTCCGTAACTTAAATTTAAAGTGTTCTTAAATATTACGCATAATTTTTCAATGACATTTTTTTTAAGAACATCGACCAATAAACAAATATGGCTGTGGAAAGAAATGATTGGTTATTAAGTTTAACTATCCATGATTAAATGGTTTTTGAGTATTTTGTTGATTTTACAAGACTGATTAATATATATATATATGTATATATATATAGAGGCGGTAAAATCGACATGCCATTCAGAGTCAATCTGAATATAATCAATAAAATGTAGGGCTTGTGATGTAAATTTGGAGTCTGGATTAAATTTGATTTTTTTACCCGATCTGAAAAATCTTGCATCATAACTGCAAAAAAAAAAAAAAAAAATTGTTTAGGCTAAACATGCTAATTTCGGTCGCTATCTTGGTTAGCGACTGAAATAGCAACCGAATCAAGGGGTAGCAGAAATCATGATCGCTTAGGTTTTAGCGACCGAATTTATATTTCAGTAGCCAAATAGAGACCGAATATTCGGTCGCTAAATTATATAATTCGGCCACAGCTAAGTTGGTCGCATGATCAGGATAACCGAATTTGGTGACTGATAATCGGTCGCTAATGTTGGTTATAGTAACCATTTTAGCGACCGATAATATGGTCGCTAAACATGAAATTATTTAATAAATTTATTTATTTTTCCTGTAAATTAATCTTAGCGACTGATTTGGGGGCTGCCATTTCGGTCGCTAATATTTATTTTTTTATTTTTTTGTTTTTATTTTAAAATTAATAATTAAATTTTTTTTTACTTTAATATTCTTCAATTTACTATTTCAACTCACCAATATATATATATATATAAATCAAAGTATAATATAAATAAATAAAAAATGTCATACAATAGAATGTAAATCCATAAAATGAAAAAAAATACAACTTAAAAATCATCAGTCCTGCGGAGGCGACCATCCGTGCTCATTGTCCGTGTCGCCGTCGTCTGCCATCTCATCGTCCTCCGGAGCAGCATCATCAGTAGGAGGGGGCGGCAGAACTGGAGGAGCGACAGCTGGCGGCACAACTGCCAAAGCATCACCCTGAGCAACTGGAGCCTGGATCCTCATCTGCTCCAACACCAACCGCAGTATCTGGCCCTGCTCGATGCTCGTCTGCATCAGCTGCTAGTGTGCCTGAGTCAAGTGTGCAATCTGCTCCGCCATAAGTTGATCTCTCTCCCTCTTCTCCCGAAGCTCTGCGTTCAGTTACGTGATGGTGTCGCTGCCCAAGTGTACGAGGCCATGCATGTGCCCCTTATTGTTCCTGCCCCCGACGACCTCCAAATATATGACATTATCGTCGACGGAGACAGGAGAGGGGGCCCCCTCACCAATCAAGGCCTCATCCTGTGACTGTGAGGCACATGATATGGCATCGTCCTTCTTCACATTAAATCCAACTTGCAAAGTATAATTGAAGAGATAATTAGTTACATTTATAAACAATATTAACAAAATAATAATAATAAATTACTAGTATATAATAAAATGTTTTTTACTTACAGTATAGTTACGGGCCTTGTCGTTGACGCATTCCCCTGACTTCAGCTTCTTCATCCTTCCCACCAACTCCATAATAGTGGGGAGTCACTGTTTCTATGCTTTCTGCATATAAAAAGAAAGTTAAATTCATAAGGATATTAAAAAAATAAAACTAATTAAATAGTATGCTAAAATAATCAAGTTTAAAGTAGTACCAGCTCGTCGAAGTGAGCGGCAACTAATTTAGAGCTGTCGGTGTAGGCACATGCACCACCATCAGCAACTCGATTACGCCAAGTTATGGCCTGCTTCTCCTGGAACTTCTCGGTAGCTTAGTACTGTTCCAGCCCCCAAATTCTCCACAGACTTCTTAGCATGATAAAAACAAGTAGGCATCCGATTGTCTTCCGGCAACGCCTTGGACATTGACATGGCGAGGCGATTAAAACATCCTGCTTGCATATTGTAATCAGATTTGGTACTCAATCATTCCATACACTTCGACAACTCTGTGTACTCCCGACATCCTTCCCACAACTAAGATCTTGCAGCACTCAGCATGTCATAGAATCTTTGAGCTTCGGGATTCGGATTCTCCTCTATGTATTGGGAACCCATTCCACCATCTTCTCCCCCATCTTCTTCTAGTGCAACACCAACCGAGGGTTCAGCATGATCCATTATCAACTGCTAGTATGGATTCAATTCTTCCCTCCGCTCACCACTTCCATAGTACGAATCCTTTAAACACAGTCGGGTTAAAATCGGGCAATGTCTCACCATGGTTACTCCACCAATAGTAATTAGGCATGAAGCCCTTCTCATAAAGATCGGCCACAACTCCATCCACGCTTTTGAAAGATTTACACTTGCATCTTTTGCAAGGACACCTTAAATGATCATCGCCCCGCCTTATAAATCTCTCCTGGCTAACAACAAACTCTATAAACTCATCCACTCCAACTATAAACTCTTCCCTAAGACGTTTATTCTGATCCAACCTACGATACATCCATTTCCGATTCTCCGGAATATCCATTGTTGCCAATTAAATAGCCTGAGCAACCCTACAATAACACTTATATATTACGGTGCATTCCAATAACTCCATCAATCTCGTTCTTATGACAATCTATGAATCTATCCCATTCGAGAAGAAACCTTTTACCTCACTCGATTAATAATAGTTATTCCCTTATTCAAATGCCTTACACTTAACGAAATTTCGGCAGCATTTCCCATCGGTCTCCAAGTACACGACTCGAGCACGGTGAGATTCACCACCATCAAGAATGCACCCGAAGAACAAAAGCAAATGCATCAGACCGAGATTTCATCAAGTATATAAGGCACTTGAACAAGGAAATGACTATTGTACGAGTGTGAAAAAGGTTTTTTTCCCTAAACTGTCCCACTTGGACAATTCAAGATTCAATACAGTGAGCATGCATACCTTGAGAAGGTACGCATGTTCATTAATATTGAATCTGAAATAGGAAACTAAGGCTGATTTCATAAATTAATAATTAACTCTAACAAAAAATAAAGCCATAATATAAGACATATTAGCTATTACTACGCAAACTTGGATAAAATTTGTTAGCATATATAACCATGAATCACACAATCTATTGAGCTCTGCTCTCCAATAACAAACAACACAGTAATTGACAAACACATGCATCAATTTATAAATTATCGGTACACAACCAGCATCCCGCCTTTCGGACAGGATCACATCCTATTGAGCTTCGCTCTCCACTAACAAGCAACACAGTATTTGACAAACACATGCATCAATTTCTAAATTATCAGCACACAACCAGCATCCCGCCTTTCGGACAGGATCACATCCTATTGAGCTCCGCTCTCCACTAACAAACAACACAGTAATTGACAAACACATGTATCAATTTCTAAATTATCAACACACAATCAGCATCCCACCTTTCGGATATGATCACATCCTATTGAGCTCTGCTCTCTACTAATAGGTAACACAGTAATTCTCATAATTGTTTGCATACACCACAAAATCAGAAGCTATTTACAATTCATAAGTTGAATAGAGACTATTGAGACAACTTACCTGAGAGAGAAAGCACAAAACACTTATTCCGGGAAGGAGCCGAAGAAAACAAAGAGCACAAATTGAAAAATAAAAAATAACACAGTTAGAGTGAAACCCAAATCACTCTAACTTGACTAATAATTATAACTTTTAAACTAATGACAAACTTTGTTTCCAACGACATGCGCATACTATATAAGAGATACAATAAATTCATTTTGCGTGCTTTCATTTAATAGGTTTCAGCTTTAAGATAGTTTCTTAATGAGTATAGGGCATGATATCATATCATTTTAGAACAACTTAGTGTTTCAATCTTGTATGTACTAGACAATTGCTATTGAATTATAATGCTAATGTATTTGTTCCTATTGCAAGACAATTTGTGAAGTAGTTGACTATCTTTAGGGAAGACATTCCCATTAGTATTTTATGCACTCTTAGGTAGAACTAATATTCATCATGTGAAGGAGAGCTATGTTGCCAGACACAACTCACAAGGTTCAGCAATCTTTGACACATATATTCAGAAAGCTAACCTGAACCTAAACTAATCTGAACCTAAACTAACCTCAACCTAATCTGAGTTTGGAAATGACAGGAATTAAGCATGATTCATCATAGACTAACATGAACCTAAACTAACCTAAACCTAAGCTATTCAAGTTATGAAGAGAAATACATACCTGAGATGAGTAAGAACTAAGAGAGGAGCTTGTTGGGGGTGGTGGCAGCACGACTACAAGGTCCGTGAGAGGTGGTGGTGGCCAGAGGAGGGTGAGAGAGAACCTGAGAAACAGATAGAGAGAGAAACAGAGTGAGACAAAGAGAGATGCGAGAGAAACAAAGAGAGAGAGAGATAGAGAGAGAGAGAGAGAGAGAGAGACGGAGTAGAAGAGAGCTTACTTGAGGAGAGGGGATGACGGTGGTGGCATGAGGCATCCTGTGGTGGCCAGAGCGCGCGCGAGGAAGAGAGAAACGGTCAGAGAAAGAGAGTTTCGAGCAATAGTGAAGAACAAAGGGGGTTCTGCTGGGTTTGGGGATTTTATTTTTAGCTACTAAAATAATCGATCGCTATTTCGGTTGCAGAACTTAAAATTTGAATTCGATCGCAAAATCGGTCGCTATTTCAGCCACAGAACTTCAAATTTGAATTCGATCGCAAAATCGGTCGCTTGAAGGTTTATTTTGAATTCCATATTTGCTTACATTAGTGACCGATATGGATTCGGTAGCTAAAAGGCTCCCCCATAAATTTTTATATGCGCTCTTTAGCGACTGATATGCATTTCGGTCGCAAAATAATTAAAATTTTCCCGTTGGCTTAACGTCGGTCACCAATTCGGTAGCAAAATAGTCAACAGATTTTGGCTTTTAAAATTATTTATATAGCGACCGAATACATTGCTACCACGCATTTTGGTCGTTGAATATATTATAACCAACTTTCTCAAAGATCTTATAATCCGTCGCTAGTAGCAACTACCATTTTCGGTCGCTATTAGACCTTTTTTTTTAGTGATAGTCGACCTCATGTCAGGCAAGTGTCGACCGGATTAGCTCATATTTTATTTTTAGTTTTATTTTCTAAAATTACGACACTTAAATAGTTGAAATTTTATTATTTTAAATTTTATTTCCTAAAAACTAACATTTGGCTTCCTAATACCCTCCTTTGCTCCTAACAACACGTCTAATCCAGACCAGAAATGTTCTCAAAATATACATCTCATTCTTTCTCTCGAGTGCTAATGCTGACACCTGACGGTTTTAGCTTCACTTTCACGCACTTGACTGGTTAATGTGTTCCTTTTCGCCTAATTAACAACAGTGACCCTGTTTGGCTAACAATGGTGTCCCTATTCCGGTGGATCCTATCCCTATTTGCCTTCACCGCTTCATGCACCAGACTGGCTTTAGTTTCACATTCCATGTTCACATTTTTTGCATCATATGTTGGACTATTAGTTCACTTCTTTTTTGCTTGGATTCCCTTGTTGGTTATATGTGCTTTTATTTGATGGTTTTTTGAGGTTGAGCTCTTTAGATCAGGTGGACAAAAAGATGAAAGAAGAGATATATGTTGATTTTTGGTGGTGTATTTTATCTATTTATTTCCTTCGATGAGTCTGGCACTATTTCAGAACCCAACAAAAACAACCTCTACACCTCATCCTTACTCAGTGGCACTCCCTATAGTATTCCCCAAACAACTCTTTCTAAATTTCAAACACAAATCCAAATTGCCTATATCTTTCACTAGTTTGGATTGTCTTCTGCCTCTCTTGCGATGCAGCAACAAAAACAATGAGGGGAGGGGTAATGGTAGAAAAATAAAGAGAGGTGAGAGGTAGAGAGGATGGAGATAAAGGTGATGGAGATGATCCAAATCCCTCTCTCAGACACACTTTAAAACTCCAATTTATTTTCTCACAAATCGAAAGATCAAGAATAAAGAATACTATAATAACACATTATTTGTGCTAAAAAGACATGCTTCAATATTTTTGACATCCAATAAATCTAGATTTTTTAAAATATAATACTAACTTATGCTACTTCACATAAATTCTAAAATATTTATCATTAAAACATGTAAATAATGTGTTTTTTTGACTGAGAGTCCCACATTAGATAGTGATATGGCCTGAATGGTGCTTATAACTAGGGACAACCCTCACGCTATGAACTATCTCTTAAAGTTCAGTTAGGCCCAAACCCAAATTCTAAGATGGTATCAAAGCCTATCTGAGATCCGCTTGGCCACCTGTAGATGTCCAGTCCTACAAATTTCATGCTCCAGATGCCTAGTCCTAAACGTGAGGGGTATGTGTTGAGAGTCTCACTTTAGGTAATGATATGACCTGAATGATGCTTATAAGTAGGGGCAACCCTCACGCTATGAGTTAGATTTTGGGTTTGAGTTAGTCCTAAATCTTTATTTTTTTATTTTTTTATACATAAAAAGTCCCAAACCCAAATTCTAAGTAATCAAATAATAGAACAATATATTGATATGTCATTATTGAACTAAAATATTAAGAAAATGCGTTTCATTGATGTATTCTTAAAAGTTTGATAGTGTTTAAAACATCTAGGATCAAAACTACCGTCGTGTATTTATTTCTCCTCCAATATATACAACTGCTGTTTAAGACCGTTGTCTAGGATATCAAATCAAGCAGTTAGTAAAAGCTGTTACTTGTTCAAAGTGAACATTGATTTCTTGTTTTGACCAAAATAAATCATAATTGCTTGACCGAAAACATGGTCAAGGCTATGACTTGGATTTATATTCTTATTTTGTATAAATGCTACAACTGCATTTTGAATCAATCTAATTTGTATAAATGTTCGAACCATATTATGAAATTACTCCAGTCATCCATCCTTATATAACAAATTTGACTACTCTGGTTCGAAGGTGTGAAATTTAATAAATATATACTCTCCATCTAGTATCTAATCTCATTTGTTCTTTTTTTATTTTTTTGTCTTCGATCAAATATATTCAAGTATAGAATTGTAAGAATAACTCTAGGATTAAGGGTAATTATTAGATAAAGTCATCTCTTATAACAAAAAACAATGTCCTTTCTAAAGTGGGGATATTCAGTCAAAGACCAAATGAAAAATTTATAAATGAGTGATTGTAAACATCTTTTTATTTTTCTCATTATTAGTTTTTAAAAAAACTTTAGCATGATATTTACCTTCATTTCAAGCAACCAGGAGTTTGTATTAGATGATTACATAGGTAAACTATTAATCGTAGTTTTAATTTATTCACATTCCAGTACAGATAATTTTAAAACTATAATTTAATATATTTTTTTTACAATTTTCTGGCAGTGGTGATTAAGATTGACTTACTTTTCTTCAAAAAAAAAAAATTTTATAATCAAAACACCAAAGTTCTCTGTATAAAAGTTAACAATTTAAATCAAACATTAGTCACTAGAGAACCAAAGAACCTAATTATGTTTATTAGAAAAACAAAATCAAACATTAGGTCTTTTCACTCCCATATTTATGAATTTAGCTACTTTATAGCGAATATATAATAATAATAATAATAATAATAATAATAATAATAATAATAATAATATAAACAAGAGTCTATTTACTCTTAGATTATTCAATGGGTTAAAAATTATACATGTTATCAGATTAAAGATAAATATATTTTTACTTTCCCACTTTAAAATTAAATTTACTTTATAGAACTGAATCCATTTTTTCTTTCTTTCATGATAGGTATCTAATAATTACTTGGCTACAATATACTTTTGGTCCTTTATCTTTTGGTCAAAATTCATTCTGATATTTTATCTTTTAAAAAAATTATTTTGGTCCTTTATCTTTCTAGTATTACACAAACTACCTTTTCATCAACTCTGTTAATTTTATTGACAAAAACTTTTGACGTGGCAGCTTCAATGCCTTCAACCATGAACACCTCCAACATTCTCCTACCGCAGCTTAATCGATCAATTTTACAAAAACATGATTCTTTTCCTTTATCTAACAATTACCATGTCTTTCTCTTCCATGGGAAGAATATAGCCTTTTTACACTACTAAAAAATGCGGGATTACCGACGGCCAAAACTCGTCGGAAACGCCAAAAATCCGTCGGTAAAGCGCGTTTCCAACGAATTTTCCGACGGACCAAATTCTGTAGGTATCTAGCTCGTAAGAAACGATTTTCGATAGACGGGTCGGATCCGTCAGAAATTATCGATGGAAAAAGCCGTCGTTAACATTATCGACATGTCTGTGATGACATGTCACACTACTTTGACATGTAACGAGTCAGGAGGGAGAGTTAACAGTCACTTCAACTCACACTAACGTCTATCTGACGGAAATGACTAGTTTGTGCAATATTAGAAAGATAAATGACCAAAATGAATTTTTTAAAAGATAAAGATCAGAGTGAATTTCGCCCAAAAGATAAAGGAGTAAAAATATATTTTAACCTAATTACTTGGTGCAGTAAACTGATCTAAAATAAAAAAACAGAAGACACCAAAAGTTATGAGATTATCGAGACTTTTTTTTTTTTTTACATAAATCAACTTACTGCATTTCAATCAAAATAGAGTCTCCAATACAAGAGGGAATAGATGAAAAAACATGGGGAGAAGCTAAGGAAATGGCCCTAGCAAGCTTATGAGCAATCACATTCGCTTCACGCCAAACAAACTCAACTCTAGAGTTAACTCGAGACTTGTTAGAAACTAAAATTCTTTTTCTACCAAAAAAACTAAAATTCTTTGAAACTGATTTGTTTTAAAATCTCCTCTAATTTATTTATTTATGAGATTTTTTTTTCAAAAAAAGCTGATAAGTTGGGTCTAGTACAGCCCAAATAACACCAAACACCATATACTCTCATATTCTTTTTTATTTGTTTATATTTATTTTAACCAAAGAGATGGGGTTCCTTCCTTTTGTGAGAATGAGAGTGAGTAACCCGGCGAAAGAGAGCTATCCTGTAAAAGAGAGACCCGCCCATACACAAAAATACCGTACTGGTTCCAGTGGTCCTCACCATCAAGGATGGGTTCACAAAGGAGAAACAAGATTTAGAGGGGGTTTCCAGCGGATTGCAGTGACCATGAGTTATGGAATATTTTTCTCAAATGGGGGAGTGTAAGAGATGTATAATTGTATATATTCCCCCTAAAAGAGATAAATTTGGCAACAAATTTGGTTTCGTCAGGTTCCAAGATGTTAGAAACACAAGGTTGATGGAGGAGAAACTTCGTAATATTTGGTTTGGGAGTCACAGGCTGAGAGTTAAGACGCCAAAGTTCCAACGAAACGAGCACGTTGCAAAATCCCTTTGACTGTCAGAGAAAGGACATTGAGGAACATGGGCAAAGAGGTAAGGCCATGTATTTCTTATGTTGAAGTAGTAAATATTGTCCCCTTAAACAATCAGTCTCCCAAGATGAAACAGGTGAGAAATAGAGGAAACGGGGGACAACCTGAGCGTGTTAATGAGTGGAAAGGTTTAGCCTTTAATATTGCTAATGAAGATATGGTGTGGTTGAATAAAAGTTATGTAGGTCAAACATATAATTTAGAAGCAGCAGTTATTACACAAGACAAACTCCATATGGAAGGAATTTTCTCTCTGTCGGTAGCTCCCATGGGTGGGAACCTAGTTCTGCTAACCCCGAAAGGTGAAGAAGATGTGTTGACTATACTGGGTGAAGCTAAAGGTTGGACTTCCAAGTGGTTTAGTGATCTACATCCATGGAAACAAGGCATTGTTTCAAGGGAAAGAAATATGTGGGTAAGTGTTACTGGGCTACCTCCATATGCTTGGACTGAGGAGGTTTTCAAATCCTTGGTTCAAAAATCTGGAAGGTATTTTATACTGAATGGTAGGACTAGAAATAGAGAAAGGTTCGATGTGGGGAAGGTCCTCATCTCTGCTACGTCAACATAAATCATCAACAGAGCACTTACAGTGATGAAAAATGAAAGTTTTTTCAAAATTAGGATGATGAGGAGATATATTCAGTAGTACTGTCCGCAACTTTAATCCACAACAGGGTGTC
Organism: Echinosophora koreensis; assembly: GCA_035048595.1. Taxonomy (NCBI): domain Eukaryota; kingdom Viridiplantae; phylum Streptophyta; class Magnoliopsida; order Fabales; family Fabaceae; genus Echinosophora; species Echinosophora koreensis. The sequence continues at coordinate 1,398,923 of JAPCYP010000103.1, forward strand.
TCCAGAAATGAGGAGAGCAACTCAGAGAATAGTGAGTCCGAACCAGAAGACTGAATACATTTGCCGGAATCTGATGTGTCTGGTGACTCACAATTGTAGGAGGAGGAGCCAAGAGAAGGTAGTACCATTTCAAATTCAAATCTGTCAGGACGGGAACCTCGAGGAATGGGTGTAGTGGGTGTCAACTTTATACAATGCGGTAGAGTAGGAAGACTCAAAAAGTCTAACTCTGAAGGTGTCAATATCTCTATGTCAGTTCCTCTGCCAAGCAGTGGCAACAGGGTTAAAAGAAAAGGTTTGAAAAGGACAAGTGGAGTCAAAGTTGGGGCTGACCAAATAAGAAAATAAAAGGAAAGGAAATGGTCCAACATCTTTTACCTGGGCCGCATAACTCAAGTGATAACTTGGACGTGCCTGGGCCTTCAGGGGTTGGGAAGAGTATGGGTTTTAATCTAGATTTTGTGGCAGGCCTTGGAAGGAATAAAAAGCAAAATAGTTCTGAATATACAAAAAGATGGGAACAAAAAATTCAAGAAGTGGAAACCTGGATTCGGACCTATATCTTTGAGGATGTTGGCAAATAAGAAAACAACCTTGGGCCCATATTATCCAAAGAAGCTTAGGAAAGGGAACAAAGCTAGCAAGTTAATTGGCTTGTATAAAGTAACAAACATTGCAGCAGTATATGGGTTTCTAAGAAACAAGGTGGTGGACTTGTGCTCTACACATGATGGTGATAAGGGTAGTGCACCGATTACGGATGGCATTGACGCAACTGGAGATGCATTGGGAGGAAGCAGGAGAACCGATAAAGATTATGATTGCCATTCCTTTGTGGCTGAAACTCAAGACCTGACAATCCAATTGTTAGGAAAATTGTTTAAAAAATAAACAATGTCAATGAAAAGGGTCTCCCTGCAAGGAGTAGAGTTGGTGGAGTGGCCTCTGATGCGTTGTTGTACCAATCATGTTGAAAGAATATGGGTCATGATAGGAATTGGGAGTCACAAATAAAGAAAGTGATGAAAAAATGATCAAACTTGTGGAGGATTTGGAGTCCAGAGATAAGGTGGCATATGCCACATTGGGGGATAAGAAATGTGTCCCATGAAGGTTCTCTCTTTCAATATATGGGGCTTAGGTGGTCGATCAAAAAAACAAAATATCAGATCACTTATTAGGCAAGAGCAGTCGGATTTTGTAGCTATTCAAGAATCAAAGGTGACACAGGTGGACACCACACTTTGTGTGTCTCTGTGGGGAGACGCGGCTGTAGATTAGGTCTTTCAGCCGGCGACGGGTAATTCAGGTGGCATTATAGGTATGTGGAGTACAACAAGGTGCAAATTAAATTACTCTTTTACCGGGAATGGTTTTCTCGGCATCTACTTAGAGTGGCTAGAAAATAAGGTGTCGTGCATTATCGTGAATATATACTCCTCGTGCAACACAACACAGAAAAGAAGGTTGTGGAAAGATCTTATTATGTCAAATAAAGGTTTTGGTGGGCAAGCTTGGTGCGTAGTGGGAGATTTCAATGCTATTAAAATAAAGGTCTAAAAGGAGAGGAATAAGAAATAATTGGGTTGCCATGGAGTGTACAGAATTCCAAAACTTCATAGATGAGTTAAACCTGATCAATCTTCTGATGCTTGGTAAAAGATTCACTTGGTTTAAGCCGGATGGATCAGCTATGAGCAAACTAGACAGATTTTTGGTCTTGGATGGTTGGCTTCTACTATGGAAATCAGTGGCTCGGTGGGTTGGTAAAAAGGATGTGTCAGATTAGTGTCCAATAATGCTAAGAGGAGAATATTACAATTGGGGTCCAAAACCGTTCAGATTTAACAACTGCTGGTTCAAGCATGATGATTTTGAGGATTTTGTTAAAAATTCATGGCAGGAGATACAGGTGGCAGGGAGGAAAACATATGTTTTCAAGGAAAAACTAAAAATATTAAAGAGTAGGATCAAAAGGTGGAATACTGAAGTATTTGGCAACTTGGATTTTCGGATCAATAAGCTGATAGAAGAACTAAATGAATGGGATGAGTTAGCATGTGATAGAAGTCTAGAGGAGGTATAAGTTAAAAGGAAAAAGGAAGGGGACTCGAATTATGCTTATTTTCATGCTTGCATAAACATGTGCAGGAGGAAAAATAATATCTCAGCATTGTGGGATGGAACTAGTTGGTTAGAAGGGGTTAATGAGGTTAGAAATGTGGTGAAGCTGACCTTCCAGGACTTGTATACAGAAAAAATTGATGCTAGACCGACTTTAGATGGAATAACTTTCAAGCAACTGTCTATTGAAGTAAATGTCGATATCACAGCTCCCTTCTGTATGGATGAAATGAAAGAGGCTTTGTGGAGCTGTGATGGCGACAAGAGTCGTGGACCAGACGACTTCAATTTTAGCTACTTTAAGCAGCTCTGGGAATCTATTAAGGTGGAATTGTGTGACGTAGTGACTGAATTTTTTGAGAACCGAGTGTTATCTAAGGGAGTCTGTTCCTCCTTCATAACTTTAGTCCCTAAGAGAGATAATCACAAGGTTTGTCGGATTACAGGCCAATCTCTCTGATAGACAGCCTTCACAAGTTATTCTCAAAACTTCTAGCAGCAAGATTGAAGTGTGTTTTGAATCCTTTGATATCCACTAACCAGTCTAATTTCATTGCAAATAGACAAATACTGGATAGAGTCCTTGTTATCTCAGAGGTGGTTGACTTGCAAAGAAAAAGAAAGAGGAGTGCCTTATTTTCAAGGTTGACTTTAAAAAAGCATATGACTCAGTCAGTTGGGGGGTTTTTTTGGAATATATGATGAAAAGAATGAGGTTGGAGGTAAATGGATGAAGTGGATAAAAGCATGTTCATTGTTTGGATCAGTCTCAATCCTTGTAAATGGTAGTCCTACTGAGGAAGTCCAGCTTAAAAAAGGGCTTAGACAAGGAGACCCTTTGACACCTTTCTTGTTCCTAATTGTAGCTGAAAGACTTAGTGGATTAATGAGTAAGGCGGAGGAATTAGGGAAGTTTATTGGCTTTGAGGTAGATCATTCCACATGCCTATCTCATCTACAATATACTGATGATACTCTATTAATTGGTAAGGCAACGCATAGTAACATTTGGGCACTCAAGGTGGTGCTTAGAAGCTTCGAGTTGGTTTCGGGTCTCAAGGTAAATTTTTCAAAGAGTTGCCTTCTTGGTATTGATGTGGAGCAAAATTTCCTATTAGCTGGATCAAAATTCTTGTTTTGCAAGACTGGTCAGTTGCTGTTCATGTACCTAGGACTGCCCATAGGGGCAAACCCAAGAAGAATAGCAACTTGGAATCTGGTAGTTGAAACAATAAGGAGGAAACTAGCTATGTGTAAGATAAAGAACCTCTCCTTTGGTGGCAGAATAGTCCTCTTAAAGTCAGTTTTGTCTAGTATACCTCTGTTCTACCTCTCATTCTTCCGAGTTCATAAGAAAGTGCTAAAGATGCTTATCAATATCCAGAGGAACTTTTTGTAGGGAGGAAATGAGAAAATTAGGAAGATTGCTTGGGTTAACTAGAATACAATTTGTTCACCTAAGGAGTGCAGAGGGCTTGGAGTGAAACATTTGATTCTGTTCAATATTTCTCTCCTAGGAAAATGGAAGTGGAGAATTCTAGTGGACAAGAGCGCTTGTTGGTATCAAATTTTGAAAGCTAGGTATGGTGACTTAGACTCACTGTCTTATGCATCCAATTGGAACTCACAAAACTCGTCACAATGGTGGAGGGACTTATGTAAAATCCAATCAGATAGCTCTGCCCCGGAAGGATGGTTATCAAATGGGGTGTGTAGGAAACTTGGCTTTGGAGACTCTATTCTTTTCTGGCATGATGTCTGGCTAGGCGTGACATGCCTAAAGGAATTATTCCCTAAGCTGTTCTCTATAGCAGTAGATAAAGATGTCAACATAGCAGAGGCGGGTAGGTGGGTTGGGGATACCTGGTAGTGGGAGTGGGGGTGGAGGAGGAACTTATTTGTGTGGGAATCGGAACAAATGCAAAGTCTATAAGGAATTTTGTTGGGAATCTGCCCAAGTAGAGTAAAAGAAGATGAATGGGTGTGGAAGGAGGGGAACCTAAGGGTTTACTCCGTAAAATCAGCATATGAGATCATCATCTCCTCTAATCCCCTCCACGATCCGGATAATCTGTTGACTCTTTTGTTCAAAATTTTCGGGAAATGTAATGCTCTTGGGAAAGTGTTAGCCTTTTCTTGGCATCTTATCCTAAACCGGTTACCGTCTAGGCAGAACCTGCTACATAGAGGTGTATTACTCGACCCCCAGAATGTTAATTGCGTCGTCTGTGATGCGGGGGTTGAGTCTGTTCAACACTTGTTCTTTGAATGTCCTTTCTCATGCGGGGGTTGAGTCTGTTCAACACTTGTTCTTTGAATGTCCTTTCTCGATCAATGTGTGGTATTGTGTCTACAAATGGCTGATTTTTTTTTTTTTTCGGACTTGCTGTGATGCTGCGCCTAAACAATTTAACAATGGAACTGTTATTACCTGCTTATTGAAAGTGGGGCTAGTCTGGTATACTTGTTCCTGTGGTGCTGCGCCTAAGCAATTTGATCCTATGGTGCTGCACCTGGTTGATTTAACTTTGGAAAATGTTCTTATCATGTTCTTAATGTTTTCTTATGTCTCATACATGTGATTTGGTGGTACTGCACAGGGTATTGGTTCGTTCCTTCTTTAGTTCGCCTAAGTACACCTTTATGCATAGGTTCTGTTTGGTATAGATGGCTTATTATGTTATTTGGTATTGTCCTTAGTATAATAGCTTCTTTTGGGGGTTTGGCTTGTGTAATTTTCATATTGGTCTACATTAGGAGTCATTATGGCCTCTTACATTGGCCTTCCCTTTTTATTTTTTCTTCTATTAATTTTGTTTTTGTTCTTATATACGGGTTGGAGTACCCCTTATACTCCCAATCAATATACATTTTTGCTTATAAAAAAAACTGATAATTTAGAAAGAAATAAAATAAAATAAAATAAGAAAATTAATATTGTTACTATGTCTGAATTTATTTTAAATTTCGATTCCTTCTTATTTCGATGCCCAATATATTATTTATAAATAAGAACGAAATATATAAATCTCAAAAGGAAAATTCAAAAAAATAATAATAATAAAGATTAAAAAGAGAATACTAAATCCAAAAAACAAAGGAATATAAAAGGAAAATTCAAAGTTATCATTCCATAAAAGTTTTTTTTACCATATTTTTACCTGATTAATAATATATAAATCTATTATATATTATGTGCATTAAATAGCATTAAAACTCATTAACCATTTAATAAATATGATTAATCACACAAATTTACAAGTAAAATTAAGAGAATTCTAACAGTTGTGTTAAAATTTTACTTAAGTTGATTGCTAATCTTCTCTCCCATCTTCATGTGTCATGCTTTGTCCCTATCAATAATATTTGTCACATTTTTATTTTTTTTAACATTACATGAAATTTAAAATTTTATCAAATATTATTGATTGAAATAAGATGTTATACATCAAAATAGGACTACAGATTCTCGTAAGATAACAAGACCCAAAAATATTAATGTGAAATATAGGTGCTGAAGACCAACATATGGTTGGTCCAAGTGGTAAGGGACTTGGAGACCTTAAGCAAATGGTCAGGGGTTCGAATCCTGACTCTTATATATTGAGAAAACCTGGTTGGGAGGGGAGAACCCACCTTATGTACCCAACAGATTTTCGATGGTGGATACTTCGTACTTATGTCATCATCGTGAAAAAGAAATATAGGTGCTGAACCAAATGGTTCAGCCTTGGTTTGTTTTTTTATGCGGCGTTCTCACCATATATAAGAGGATTCCACCTTTCAGTTTAAATGCAAGAGCCACAGTTGGTAGCTCTGTCCTCTTTCTGCATACTTACAAACATCTTCCCCCATTTCTTTCTCCCACTGAGTTGAAAAAACCATGGCCTTCTGTGGTACCTTTCTTAAGCCAAACCATTCTCTGCTCCCATGCTACAAACACAAAGCTCCAAGTCAAAACCATGGTTGCACAAAACAGGTTGGTCATGAATCACATATACATATATGAAATAACCATTTAATAAGACACTATCTTTTTGCATATGATTTGTTTCTATGTTTCGCTTTTTTAATGAGTTATACGCTTCTTGCTTTTTCTTACAAAAGACCATGAGTTTTTGTTTCACTGATGGGCAATGATGACTGAGGTGTGATTGTGTCTATGCCAGTTCTGTGTGAGAGCTTCAGCAGGTGGTTCAAATGATGGGGAAAGGACGATAATAAGGAAAGAAAAAGATGGGTGGAAGATCAATTACTCAGGCCAGAAACCAGCAACACCCTTGTTGGATACAATCAATTACCCAGTTCATATGAACAATCTGTCCATACAGGTAAACCATTTAAAACTGGCAATCATTTTCATACATATCCTACAGTATTTGTATCTTAATTCTTTAACAGAAGACATATCTCACGTCACATCATAGCACGTTGAGTTTACCACAATTACAGACAATTGTGAGAAAGAGAGGCCGATGTGATCGTAATTGCGGTTGTGTTTTCGATTTTGAAGACCTCTAAAATAAAAAAAATTGCTTTCTTAATCGCAATCGCGGACCCTTATTTAAAATAATGACAGAACCCCTTATGATCCGTGCATCATAGTTTATCTTTTATCATTTTTGATGGTTTGTCTATAAGATTACATACATGTATTTGTCAGGATCTTGAACAACTTGCAGCAGAGCTAAGGGCAGACATAGTACATAGTGTATCAAATAGTGGTGGGCATCTTAGCTCAAGCTTGGGTGTGGTGGAGTTGTCGGTTGCTCTGCATCATGTTTTCAATACCCCTGAAGACAAGATCATATGGGATGTTGGGCACCAGGTCAGCTTTGTTCCCCCTTGTCTTGTTTTCAAAATAAAATTGAAGGCTTGCGTTGTTTCAACAACAAAATAATGGAATACAACAAGAAGGCCGGCCTTTGTTTTTTTCTGTATTTTAGCAAGTATATATATGATGTTTCTTTTTGACTTTTTATTATCAGAGTTATCCACCAATCACAAAAATTTTGCAATAAGTTTTTTATTATTACCAAGTGCAACCACCATTTGCTACTTTTCTTTCTTCTTACTATCAAAGATTCCATATATGTTTGGATGAACGTTTGACAAATGTGAGTTTGGATAAAATTGATTTTGTAGAATTGATTTTAATATAATTGAGTTTGAAGTAAAGTGATTTATATTTGTATGTTTTTATTTTGAAAGTAAGTTTGATGTAAATTGAGACTAAAAATCACGTTTAGGAGCAGAAGCTACAAATTCTAGCTTCAAGTTAGAATTGATTCTAGAGACAAAATCAATTCTAACCACGAACACCTAAACATGTCACAATCAATTTTTTATCTCTGGAATCACTTTTACCTTTTACAAAAATGAATCGAAACATGCCCTCAAAGTTACGATGAATCACAAAAGTTACTTATAATTATCAATAAGTTATCAATGATATAGCTATTGTTAACTAGCTCCGCTGTCATAGCCACCACCCATCACGGCATCACCATGTTTTCAGTTCTTTACTATCAATTTTTTCAACAATTCCTCTGTAGGAGACGGGGGAGATATGGTTATTAGTATGTTTGACTGAATAATTTAATTAAGCCTGACTCGTTAGAAACGCGTCTGTTGTGTCCTTATTTTTTCTTTTCTTTTCTTTTCTTTTCATTTCAGTTTTATAAAAAAAAAAGTTTAATTAAACATTTAATCAATAAATATTTTTAAGTAATTTAAAAATAATTTATTTTTAAATTTTTTTTGATAAATTTATTGTAACGAGCCAAAACGAACTTATACGAAGATCATATTCTAAATTTCATAAATTATTATATAAATTTATTTTTATAAGTTATTTTCATAAGTTTAAGTACAATTTTTTTTTTGAGCTCTCGTGAACATACCATGTATCTCCTCTTGAACCACCACCCAGCCACCACAACTCACCACGTTGCCGCTTACTATCGTGCTGTCAGTCCCCTCAGTCAACGAAGGAAAAGGAGAGTAAGAAGGAGGGACGAGAAAAGAAGTGGTAGAAAGGGATAGCAGGAAAAAAAAAAAAAAACACTAAAAAGGAGAGATCAGAGAGGAAAGAAAAGCTAAGGAAAAATTAAAGAGAAAGGATAGTAGATGTTGCAAAGATATATCTCTGTAGAAATCAAATAGAAAGAATAAAAGAGAGAGAATAGTGTATTCATGTAAAGAAATTTGTACTTGTAACAAAATTTCAGATTTCTACTTCCTTCCTATAAATTTCAAAACTATCTATAGTGTTATGTCATGTGTAAGAGGGTCTAAGAGGCAACCAAATTGCAGGCATACCCACACAAGATTCTCACAGGTAGAAGATCCAAGATGCACACCATTAGGAAGACTTCAGGGCTAGCAGGCTTTCCTAAGAGGGATGAGAGCCCCCATGATGCTTTTGGAGCAGGCCACAGTTCTACAAGTATATCAGCTGGTCTTGGTAAGATTCTTGAATCTTCAAATCAACATATTTTTTATCAAATAAATGTGTAGATGCATGTATATCTCACAGACTAAACATCAATTATCAATGCTCTCATTTTTTTTGTCACAAAAAATTGGTAGGCATGGCAGTTGCAAGGGATCTAATAGGGAAGAACAACAGTGTCATTTCAGTGATTGGAGATGGGGCAATGACTGCAGGCCAAGCTTATGAGGCCATGAACAATGCAGGATTCCTTGATGCTAACTTGATAGTTATACTTAATGACAACAAACAAGTCTCTTTGCCAACTGCAACACTTGATGGCCCTGCAACTCCTGTTGGAGCCCTCAGTAGTGCTTTAAGCAAAATTCAAGCAAGCACCCAATTTCGCAAACTCAGAGAAGCTGCAAAAGTAAACTTCTTCAAACTTTTCTTAGTAGCCAATATCATGGTTTCAGAGCTTATGTTAAATTTCAATATCTTGTGGCATCTGATTGTAATTTTATCTGTTAAAGAGCATCACAAAGCAAATAGGAGGACAAACACACCAAGTTGCAGCAAAAGTAGATGAGTATGCTAGAGGTATGATCAGCGGTTCTGGTTCTACATTCTTTGAGGAGCTTGGCTTATACTACATTGGCCCTGTGGATGGTCATAACATTGAAGATCTGGTCACCATTTTTGAAAAAGTGAAAGAAATGCCTGCCCCAGGTCCAGTCTTGATTCACATAGTTACAGAGAAAGGGAAGGGATACCCCCCAGCAGAAGCAGCAGCTGATAAAATGCATGGTGAGACTGGAATTCTTTTTATGAAAAATACCATATCACACTATTTTACACCTGGTCAATGATGTATAAAATTTTGGTTAATTATGTGTATTAGATGATCAACAGGTTAGCCATTAACCACAAATTACCTATTAAACAAACTGTTAGCCATCCAATACACATGATCAATCAGAAACTCGTGCAAAATGGTATAAAAAGTAGTGTTAGAATATATGAATTGTTCTTTTATCTTAACAAAATTGTGTTAAGTAATTCTTAAGGATGCTCATGTACTCTTAAAACTTTCAGGTGTTGTCAAGTTTGATCCAAAAAACAGGTCACCAGTTCAAGGCAAAATCCGCGACACTTTCATACACTCAATACTTTGCTGAATCTTTGATGAAGGAAGCCGAAATAGACAATAAGATAGTTGCCATTCACGCTGCAATGGGTGGTGGGACTGGTCTAAATTATTTCCAGAAAAGATTTCCAGACCGCTGCTTTGATGTGGGGATAGCTGAACAACATGCTGTCACATTTGCAGCTGGCTTAGCTGCAGAAGGCCTCAAGCCATTTTGTGCTATCTACTCATCATTCTTACAACGCGGATATGATCAGGTGAGCCAATAACATTATAAAAATAGGCCAGAACTGATATTCGATAATGCTAGATAATAAAACTAAAGGCAGTTAACTATCATAAAATTTTCTCACTGCTAACTGTGATTTATATTGAATATGAAGGTTGTCCACGATGTAGATCTTCAGAAATTACCTGTTCGATTTGCTATGGATAGAGCTGGTTTGGTTGGTGCCGATGGACCAACCCATTGTGGAGCATTTGATATTGCTTACATGGCTTGCTTGCCCAACATGGTTGTTATGGCTCCATCTGATGAAGCTGAGCTGATGCACATGGTTGCAACAGCAGCAGCAATAGATGACAGACCAAGCTGCTTTAGATTTCCAAGAGGCAATGGAATTGGAGCCAATTTGCCCCTCAATAACAAAGGAACCCTACTTGAGGTTAGCATAAGCAATAGATTTTCCAAACAAAATGCTGAATAGATAACAAACCATATTGAATTTTTTCTTTTGTTTTTCTGTTATGTAGATAGGGAAGGGTCGAATTCTGGTAGAAGGCAGCAGAGTTGCTATTTTGGGATATGGTTCTATAGTTCAACAATGCTGCCAAGCTGCAGAAGTGCTTAAAACACTAGGAGTCCATGTGACAGTTGCTGATGCTAGGTTTTGCAAACCTTTGGATACTGCTCTCATTAAGCTACTAGCTAAAGAGCATGAAATACTCATCACAGTGGAAGAGGGTTCTATTGGAGGTTTTGGATCACATGTTTCACAGTTCTTAAGCTTAGCTGGTATCCTGGATGGTCCTCTGAAGGTAAACCTTCCTCTATGGAGAAGATTCTATTTACATGGTTTCATTTTCAGATTATTATTCCTTCCATATCTCCCTCATTTGTCCAGTTCTAATTAACTTCCTTTTGAGTTTTTCTTGCAGTGGAGAGCAATGATGCTTCCTGATAGATATATTGAGCATGGATCACCCCAAGATCAGATTGAACAAGCAGGACTTTCATCAAAGCAAATTGCTGCCACAGTCATGTCTCTTCTGGAAAGGCCAAAAGAAGCTCTTTTGTTCATATAAAAACACAGATGGAATAAGAATCTTGTCTTGGGACCTGAAAGAAAGATCCTAATCATGACTCCAGTTGGCATTTTAGTTGAGTAGAAGTTGTAAATAGCTATAGTATTGTAATATTGTTGGAATAATTTTCTGGAATTCACATTTGATGCATCCATATTTTGGAAGTCAGTAACAAACATAATGGAATAAGAGAAAAATGTAATCTTTCATCATGTACATCAAGGCATTGTAGTTGGCATGGGAGCATGAACAAAACTTTAGGAGTCAAATAAGTATTCAAAACACAAAATTCAACATGTAATATTGTATCATATATTTAGAACTTAAAAGTGCATTACCATTGGATCTGGCCAGAGGAGTCTGAATCATTTAAACATATGATCATAGATCTCAGGATTATATATGTGAAAAAAAAATAGTATTGGAAGGGTCTTTGCTCAGAAGTTTAATGGTAGATTGGAAAATTAATCTCTCACATGTCGAAAGATCAAAGAAAATTACAAGTATATTAACATAAAGCTCACCGTGAAAATAATATTAAAAAATGGCTAAAACTACCTTCAATAAAAATTAAATCAAAATCGTTGTAATATCTCTTTCAATAAAAAAAACAATTATGCTAGTACTAGTTATGTATTCATTTTTCTTCTAATATATATGAGTGCTGTTTACATGTGTTGTCCACTACTCCCAAGCGCTTGTTTGGTGCAGTGTAATTGTGTTTTCGCCTAAAGTAAATATTTTAATTATTATTATTATGGATAAAAATCTTGTCGACTCTTGTCGACTCTTGTCAAATTCATATAAAACAATAAAATATATATATATATATATTTTAAAAAAGATTGATTTGAAAAGTAAAAGCTATTACTTGTCAAAGTGCATATCGACATCATGTTTTGACCAAAAACATAATTGGTTGACAGAAAACATTGTCAAAGCTATGACTTGGAGTTATTAATTTGGTAGGCACTGGCTGCCGTAATTGTAAGGTCCTAAATCAAATCTTGCTTACACTTTCCACGTTCAAACAAAACACAATGGGAATTCTCCACTTTCGAGGTGTACATTTGAGTTGGTGTGTATGTGGACCTTAGTAAATATATTACCAGTTGAAATTTGTTGAGTTTCCTGTGTACAATCATCTACGGCATAAAATAAAACGAAACATTAACTAGTGACGAGTTTCCAATCACTGTTATTATTGCTGTCAAAGACAATTCAATGTAGCACAGACTAAAGAAGTAATTAAAATCAGCTGCATCTTATCATAGCCAATATTAATATCTGTACACAACCACAATCAATCTGAACAAATACAACCTAGATCTGCTTGATGCAGAACATGAAGAAAGTGAGTAAAGATTGACATGCGGCCAAAGGACATGCAGTGCAACTGATATATTGGTCAATGATAGTTCCAGAAGCCGCCTTATCTGGGATCAGACTTCTCCAAAGCTGCAACCAAATGTACCATCAGTGCAAAGCAAATGATACTAAAAATCAGCACACAGAGACACACAAAGCAAATGATATTAGAAATCAACACACACACAAACACAAGGAATAACAGATGGAGACAGAGATTACCATTGTAATTCAGAAGCTTCTCAATGAGGTCAACATGGGTCATAAGCATGCGTCTACAGCAATATCGAACCAATCCCAACTGATCCAGTGCATCTCTACATCCCATAATTACATGTTAATATTGTAATATGAAAACCAACAGATACCAGGACCTAGAAAATAATTAAAATGCATCCAAGGATTCAAGTACTGATATAAATATAATGATGAGCTACCTAATATCTATTGAAGAATGCGGTTGGAGAAAAGCAAATGCATATGTATGTGGTAATCCTGTTTGAAAAGTTTTCCCAAATGCCAATAAAATCATTCTCAATAACAAATATCATATTTTAACCTTAAAAAAAAAAGTATGCAACAAGCATTAGCACCCACATCCATGCTTAAAAATCTTACTTGTTTTTTTGGGTTATATAAGGAATGGAAAGGGAACAAGGTATCAAACACATGATATTAACAACACATTGATCTTTAAATCGGGGATTGTGCCACGTGAACTATATCACCTAAGTGACAAGTCACAACAAGTTTATTTTATTTGCAGCTTGATCAGACATGTTGCATGTATATATGCATCCATGCGGAAGAAAAATTGAGAAGGTGATGAATATGTACTCCATCCCTCGAATAATGTACATTACAGATAGCAATTTAAAACGTGACTACTGAGGCACAAAATGCTTCACAATCATACAAGCAGATAACTTCTGAAATCTTAATAGACAAGACATGTTTCTACGCAAATTTGTTTTCCCTCCATACAAGTGAGTATTTCTACAAAAAAAAAAAAAGTTTACAGGCAATCATCACCATCGACAATATCTATTACACAAACTGCTTTTAAGGATAAACACCAATTGATAATATGTTCATAACCAAAACAACATAATCATGCCAAACTCAGGTATTTTTCGTTGGCCAAAGATGCCAAACACAAGTTAATTTAAAAATACAACATGGTGAATAAAAAGCAAATACGATGATTAGATGATATTAATTTCAGAAATCAGAAACATACACGTTAACTAATAGCAACACAAGTAAAACAAGGTCTTAAAACACCTTACGCAGTAAGCACAAACCACAGGAACAAATTCTAAGTATATATAACATTACTATATAAAGGATAATCACTTAATCATATATAAAATATATATACAGCTAAGAACCATGCAATTACTCGAGACCTGTTTGAGTAAATAACTTAATTAAGTACTTATCCAATAAACTTTCTCAAAATAAGCTAAAAAAAACTTATTTTTCATCTTGATATGATAAGGTTATTAACATAAAAAATATATAAACTATTACCATAAGCTATTTTTATAAATTTGTTTTCTTAAGTTGTTCCCATGAAGTAAAAAAAGCAAACACTCCGTAAATCAATGACGGTTACGTAAAGTAACCAATAAGCCAATGATAAAGAAAACTGAAAACATATATGCCTTGCTCCAATATAAGAAACAAAGAAAAAGATCAAAATTAGAAACCTTTGATTAAAATACCGATATTTTTTCATAAAAAAAGAGGATTGATTGAGAGTTGAGTTACCGACCCTTCACTGTGGTCTTGCTGGAGAAGGTCGAGATAGGGATCCCATTTGTTTCCAATGACCTAAATGGGAGACAACAAATAAGGCATTGGTTCAGAAAAGAAGAAAGAAGAAAGAGAGCAGTGGGAAGGTACCTTTCCACATGTGAAACAACGAATGGGGATGATCATCTTCACGTACGGCAGCACTCAACTATCCCAGGTTCTTCTTTTTCAAATACTCATGAATCACAAAAGAGTGGCTTTCAGTTTTATAGGATCGGGGAGGTAATAATGATAAGAATCATACCACGATTCTCCAGCGTGGTACCGCGAGATATCAGCCACGTAAGGAGGAAAAATCAAACCCAACTAATGAGGGATCCGTTACTGAAAAAGTTAAGAAAATTTGTGTGGGCCAGGTTGCTAAGGAAGGCACCGTATATTCTTCCACTGGAAATGTGGGTAATAATCCAGTGGCCCAAGAAGTGAAGGAGAATATGTCTTTAGGCCCAAATCAAAAGCACACCAAGTTTATAACTTGAACTCGCTCGGCCAGCTTTGACCCGGGTAAGGTTTCAGCCCAGAAGAAAATTAATAAGGAGAAGGGTTTTATTTTCTAATAATCGATTAAAATAAATAATAAGCAAGCAAAAAGTTGAGAAGCTGAGTGATTGTGTCGCTGGTGAGGGCGAGGGAAGCGGCGGTCACCGCCTGCTTCAACAGAAATCTGTTGCCCCTCCACCGGTTGAACCAGAATTAGAGTGAATACGATGTCATCATGATAGTTTCAATTTCCCGGGCAACAGATTCCAATTCCAAAACCCTGATGCGTCCATATCCAAACCAAAATGCACAACAAACTCAATTCAATTTGCCATCATCGCTTTTATAGTAAAAGTAAGAAAAAACAAGTGAACGCTGCAACAATAATGGTGGTTTGTGACCAATGGGTTTTGAAGGCATTATCGGTAGCAAACGAGTGTGCTCTGCTCAATTGAACAATATCAGTTTTGTTTTGCTTTGGGGTTAAATAAAACTAGAAGAGGCTTTCAAAAAAAAAAAACAAGACGGAAATTATTGAATGGGTGGGGTGAGGAGTGAGAAGAGGGAAATAGGAAGAAGAAGGGGGAGTGGTGTGTTGTGGTGTATTTTGAATATAGGTTATGGGGTGTATTAAGATGATGTGGATATTTTAGGCATATTTAAATATTTTTAAAAAATTGTGATGTGTGAGTAAAAATTGTGGCGTAAAAAGCAGCAGCCTAAGGAGAATATGCATGCGAAGTTGCTAGCTTGTCATAAAGGTTGGAGTGGGGCACATCAACACAATTTGTTTATGACATCTTTTTTGCATGCTCCCATGCAAAGTGGTAACATTAATAGCTTATCTGTTTCCTCTAAAGCTCAGTTAAACGTTCACAACTTTCATAGGGAGTTTGGATCACATCCTCCTAAACCTACGGGTATCAATGATGAATCTGTCAGTTCTTAGAGTGGGTCTAAAGAAGATAAGGATCTCAAGGAAGAGGGGTCTCGAGAAATGCTGCCTACATGTCGCGACCGAGATCGCGGCACAACGGCGATAAAAAAGAAAACTAGGAGTTTCTTTTAGAAAATAAACATGGAGTCGCCACCAATTTTATTTAATTTAGGAAAAATTGGAGAACCCTTAAAAATGGTCTTTGAAACCAAGATCGAGCTCGGGAGTCGATTATGTTTAGGGAAGGCATGAAGATTTAACCCCACGGCACCCTAGAACATCCGTTAAAAACGATTACCCAAATTAATTGTGCAAATTATTAGTAACTCTTAAAATATTTAATTTACCCCTCTTTTTCGAAATTTTTTTTTTTAAATATTTTTAGCATCAATCAATTATGCAATCAAAGAGATTCATATTTTTTTGTTTTAAGATTTCGTTTTAAAGAGAAGGTACTAACTTTAGCATTTATTATTACTAATAAGAAACAATAAATGAAAAATAAAAGAAAACCAAAGAAAGGATCAATCACATTAATAACATTGCAATCACCATTATGAGTTAATGACAAGATGGAATTTTAGTGGGTATCTTTAATAAACATAAATGTCATTTAAAATACTCTAGAAAATCAACAAATCAATAAAAATCTTCTTGGAAATTAACAGATTGATTCATTTTGATTGAAAACCTTTTATATGGGGAAGGAATCAAATACTAATTAAGAATTATTTATTTCACCAAGGGGGCTCTCTATTTTTTTAGTTTTAAAACACTTATGAAATTAAGAAGGGAATTGCTACACTTATAACAGATTCGTTTTTTTTTTTTTTTTTTTTTTTAAATATTGAAATCATGTTAAAATAAATCATATGAGTTTAAATCCAACAAGACATAATAAAAATAAATAAATAAATAAGTAAAAAAACGCAGATCAAGGAACAGAGGGATTGAGGTTCTTAGTTCTTTCAAAAATGACTTTCAAGTTACTTTGGCATGATCAAGAAACAGAGGGGTTAGCTTAATCAAACTCATGTCATCCTAATTTTAGCACATAGCAGAAAACTGAGCATTTTATCTAACAGATTATATGCATCATTAACAAATGGAGACAATGTTTCATATGGATTTAATGAATTCCACACAGAAACAGCAACAAAAGGAAATAGCAAAGGTAGAAGAATTAAAGTTACCAAACAAGTGCCTTCTCACAGTGACTGAATACAATAATTGTAACTCCCCTAACTTTTCAATCTCCTTTTTCGAAATTTCTTAAAAAAGAAATACAGAACACTCCTCACAGAGCCTATGAACCCAGGAATTTTACATTCTCTCTTCCCAAAAAAGAACAAGAAATCTGAGATTTTTAGATGAATCAATTGGAATTAAAGAAACTTTCTCCTACTCTCCCTACCCAATTTTCGTGAAATATAGAGTAGAGAAAAACTGAAACTTCACAACAGAGGGAAGAAATAACTCTCTCTCCCCTTCCTTCTCTGCCTTGCTTCGACTTTTATAGTGAGGGGAGATGGACTCGAACTCCTTGTTACCCAGCAGATCCACAACAATCTCGGTTGCTAGCGAGGTTTCGTATGCATGAGCGGCGGTTGCGTGTGCAGAGGTCGCGGTTCGAAGCAGAGGAGGGGACGTGTGGTGCGGCTCGAAGCAGAGGAGGGGACACGGTTCTTGATGGCTTGCGTGTGGAAGAGAAGGAAAGAGGAAAATTTTCTGGGTAAAAGAGGTGAGTGGGTTTGATGGAGGAAGAGATGAAGAGAGTCGTTTTCTTCTTGATGGACAAATGGGAGGGGCGGCGGTTTGAAGAGAGGAGGGGAGAGAATGATGGCTAGGGTGTGAGGTAAGGAAGTTCTGTTGGGTAAAATGAGGGTGGCTGGCTGCTAGGGTAAAAGAATGAAGGGGGAAAGGAAGAAAAGGGGTGGGGCGGATTTGAAGACTTGGGCCGGCCCAGAAGGAAGAAAAAAAAAGGAGAGGAAAGCGGGTCAGGCGCGACCCGCGCCTGTGTGAGAGGAACGGGCCGAACCGGGTCAGGCGCACCCGGTTCGGCTTCGCGGGTCAGAGTCCCTTTTTTTTTTTTTTTTTATATATGATGCTGTTTGGGCCAAGTTGGGCTAGATTGGGCCCCTTTTCCCCTTTTCTTCACCTTCTTCTTCCCTTCTTTTCTGTTTGGGTTGAACCAAGCCCAATTATCCTTCTTCTTTTTCTTCTTTTCTTCTTCTATTTTGATTTTTCCTGAAATATATATAAAAAGAAATAACAATAGTAGTATAATAGTGTTAATAAAGTTAGAATAAAATTAAATAAAGGGCGGACAAAAATGGGTGTTCACAGTTGCCCCTCTTTACTTGTGCATACTAGAAGACATGATTAGTCGTGACTTTTCATGTATTGTAGTAATGAACAAGTAAAGAAAAATGAACACATATTTTGTCCGACAAAATCACGAGGCTCAAAAGAAAACCTCACAGTTTGAAAATAAAATTGCAATGGACGGAACCTCCTCGTCCAAAAGAAATTAAATATGTAATGAACGGAACCTCCTCGTCCAACAGGAAATTAAATATGCAATGGACGGAACCTCCTCGTCCATCAGGAAATTAAATATGCAATGGACGGAACCTCATCGTCCAACAGCAAATTAAATATCCAATGGACGGAACCTCCTCGTCCGACAGGAAATATGCAATGGACGGAACCTCCTCGTCCATCAGGAAATTAAATATGCAATGGACGGAACCTCATCGTCCAACAGAGAAATTAAATATGCAACGGACGGAACCTCCTCGTCCAACATCAAATTAAATATGCAACGGACGGAACCTCCTCGTCCAACAGGAAATTAAATATGCAATGGACGGAACCTCCTCGTCCAACATCAAATTAAATATCCAATGGACGGAACCTCCTCGTCCAATAGGAAATTAAATATGCAATGGATGGAACCTCCTCGTCCAACATCAAATTAAATATCCAATGGACGGAACCTCCTCGTCCAACAGGAAATTAAATATGCAATGGACGGAACCTCCTCGTCCAACAGAAAATTAAATATGCAGTAAGCCTCAGAGCTCGAAAAGTGCGATGGGCCTCTGATCACGGAAAGTGAAGTGCAGCAAGCCTCAGAGCTCGAAAACAAACTTGCAGTGAGCCTTAGAGCTCGAAAATTAAATTGTAGTGAGCCTCAGAGCTCGACAAAATTCAATCAATAATCTGAAACTAATGAGAATCCCTTCCTTTGGAAGACAACGGAATCAAACGCTCCATGGAAAAACCTCAACCAACCAAACCCTTGTTCACCGACCACTCTGAGCCGAGGCATCATTCATTCCTTTTTTAACAACATGGGTCACCCAAGAATCTGACAACATATGAGGTGGATGTTATGTTTATTCTCCCAAGCTTATTTGCATCATTCTTTTGTTGTCCAGTGCATGCTATCTCTTTTGGTTCAAACCATTCATTGGTGCTACCATTAGAATTATCAAATCATACCATTAAACTTATATTTACTTTTATTAAGACATGATCATAGTGATTTGACATGAGAGTGAGCACGACAGGGGAGTATGAAGGAAAAGCCTCTTGCCTTAATATCAGACTTTAGTTTGTAAGAGAGAATGAGAACAAAAATTACAAAAAGGGATCATGAAAATTAAAAGCAAAGGTAAACAAAGAAAGTTACAACGATCACATAAAATTTGCCCCAGTGTTGGTTCTTTGATCCTCATTTAATTGATTCCCCACAGTCTTTTGATGACACAGATCTTGGCTTCCGTTTCTAATTCTTCAAATACACCTTCTTCAATCAGTCCTCAACAATCTTGCCCCAGTTTACTCAGTAGGATAAAATTGCCCCAGTGTGGTGAGTGCTTGCAGAAGTGTTGGACAATATCCTCCTCCTAGGCTGCCTTTACAGGTTTTCAGCCTAAGGTTTTTTTTTTTTTTTTTTTTTTTTTTTTAATCCTAATTTTTGCCTAGGTTGCCCTTTCGGGTTTTCAACCTAGCGGGCCTTTTCTTTTCTTTTGTTTTCATTGTTCTTCGCCCTAACTTTTGCCTAGGCCGCCCTTTCGGGTTTTCAACCTAGCGGGCCCTCCTTTTTTTTTTTTTTTTTCATTCAAGCATAGAACTTTTTCACAGCATCAGAGTTTACTGGCCTTGGTAACTCTTCTCCATCCATGTTTTGCAGAATCAAAGCTCCTCCTGAGAATGCTTGTTTGACAATATAAGGACCTTCATAATTCGGTGCCCATTTTCCTCGGGCATCCTCCTGATTAGGGAGAATTTTCTTTAAAACCAGGTCTCCCGCGCAAAATTCTCTAGGGTGAACCTTCTTATTAAAAGCTCTTGCCATTCTACTTTGATACAATTTCCCGTGACAGATAGCTGCCAGTCTTTTCTCTTCTATCATGTTCAACTGCTCATATCGAGTTTTCACCCACTCTGATTCTTCTAAATCTGCTTCCATCAAGATTCTTAGCGAAGGGAGTTCTACTTCGATAGGCGAGACAGCCTCCATCCCGTACACCAAAGAGAAAGGGGTTGCCCCAGTACTTGATCGTATATTAGTTCGATAAGCATGTAGAGCATATGGCAGCATTTCATGCCAGTCTTTATAATTCACAACCATCTTGGCAACGATCTTCTTGATATTTTTGTTTGCTGCTTCAACTGCACCATTCATTTGAGGTCTATAAGGAGCTGAATTGTGGTGTTTGATTTTGAAACCATCGCAAAACTTTTGAATCTCGGCACCATTAAGATTAGCAGCATTATCTGTTATTATCCTCTCTGGGATCCCGTATCTACAGACGATGTCCTTCCTGAGGAATTTGAGAAACACTTTTTGAGTTATGCTGGCATATGAAGAAGCTTCTACCCATTTAGTGAAATAGTCTATTGCCACCAAGATGAAACGATGACCATTGGAAGCTTTGGGATTAATG
This sequence comes from Echinosophora koreensis, assembly GCA_035048595.1. Lineage (NCBI taxonomy): Eukaryota > Viridiplantae > Streptophyta > Magnoliopsida > Fabales > Fabaceae > Echinosophora > Echinosophora koreensis. The sequence continues at coordinate 1,419,493 of JAPCYP010000103.1, forward strand.
GGACCGATGACATCTATTCCCCACATCGAAAAAGGCCATGGGGATGCTAAATTGTGCAGTGGAAATGGAGGTGCATTGACTCGGTCTGCATACATCTGACATTTTTGGCATTTACGAACATGCTCTATACAATCTGATTCCATTGTGGACCAATAATAACCGCTCCTCAAAATTTTCCGAGCCATCATATGACCATTGGCATGAGTTCCACAGATTCCTTCATGAACTTCGATCATGATCAACTTAGCTTCGCGCTCATCCACACATCTGAGCAGAGTACCATCATATCCTCTTTTATACAGGACTTCCTTGCTTAAGAAAAAGGCCATGGCCAGTCTTCGGATGGTCTTTTTGTTTGCTTCGCTCACTTCTGCCGGGTATTTCTTGTTCTGAATATATTGCTTGATATCATGATACCAAGGCTTACCATCAGGTTCTCCTTCCACATGGGCACAGTACGCCGGTTCATCTTGCACTCTAACTTGGATGGGTTGAACATTGGTATGGATGTCCAGCTTGGTCATGGCAGCTAGTGTGGCTAAAGCATCAGCAAACTGATTCTTATCTCGAGTTAAATGCGAGAAAGTGATCTCATCAAACTTCGCAATTAACTGAGTCAAGTATCTCTGATATGGAATCAACTTGGAGTCTTTGGTTTGCCATTCACCATTGACTTGGTAAATAATTAGAGCTGCATCTCCGAAGACTTTCAACTGCTTTATACCAAGTTCAAGTGCCATTTGCAATCCACTAGCACATGCCTCGTATTCTGCAATATTATTTGTACATTCAAATTCCAGCTTTATGGCCACCGGGTACTGCTTGCCGTTTGGTGAAATAACCACTGCTCCTATACCACTGCCATGCATATTGACTGCTCCATCAAAATACATCTTCCACACATCTTCCCCTTCTTCATCCTCAAAGGACATTATCTCTCCGTCTGGGAATTCGGAGTTGACAGGCCATCCATCCTCAAGAGGATTCTCTGCTAAATGATCAGCAATCGCACTTCCTTTAATGGACTTCTGAGTCACATATTTGATGTCAAATTCTGACAATATCACTTGCCACTTCGAAACTCTTAAGGAGATATGAGGACTTTCGAAGATATACTTCAAAGGATCCATTCGAGAAATTAGCCAAGTGGTGTGATATAACATATACTGTCTGAGTCTTCTGGAGGTCCACACTAATGCACAACAGGTCTTCTCGATTGCCATATAACGAGCCTCACAGGAATTAAACTTCTTACTCAGATAGTAAATTGCCTGCTCCTTCCTGCCAGATTCATCTTGTTGTCCCAGCATTGCCCCCATTGAGGTTGGCAATATAGTGAGATAGAGTAACAATGGACGACCTTGGGTGGGTGGTACCAATACTGGGGGATTCAGTAAATATGCCTTTATCTTGTCAAAGGCTTCTTGACAGTTATCATCCCATCTTCCCGGATTGTTCTTCCTGAGGAGTTTGAAGATTGGCTCGCATGTGCTAGTCAAATTTGCAATGAAGCGCGCAATATAGTTCAACCTTCCAAGAAAACCTCTTACTTCTCGCTCGTTCTTAGGTGCTAGCATGTCACGTATTGCTTTTACCTTGTTAGGGTCCACTTTTATTCCTTCTCTACTGACAACAAAGCCAAGTAAATTCCCTGCTGATGCACCAAAAGTACATTTTGCAGGGTTGAGCCGCAACTTATACTTCCTTAGCCGCTCGAATAACTTCCGCAAAACTACTACATGGCTTTCTTCTTCCTTGGACTTAGCCACTATATCATCAACATATACCTCTACCTCCTTATGCATCATATCATGGAACAATGCTACCATAGCACGTTGGTAAGTGGCCCCAGCATTCTTCAACCCAAAAGGCATTACTTTGTAACAAAAAGTTCCCCAAGGAGTGATAAAAGTTGTCTTTGCTTTGTCATCATCATCCATGAGGATCTGATTGTACCCAGAATACCCATCCATGAAAGAAAACCTATGACTTCTGGCTGTACTGTCTATAAGGACATCAATATGAGGTAGCGGGAAATCATCCTTTGGACTGGCTTTATTCAAATCTCGGTAGTCCACACACATTCTGACCCTTCCATCCTTCTTTGGTACTGGAACAATATTAGCTACCCATCCCGGGTGTCTAGCTACTTCTAGAAAGCCAGCCTCTAACTGTTTGGTCACTTCTTCCTTGATCTTCAACGACATCTCAGGATGCATCCTCCTTAATTTTTGCTTCTTTGGAACCACATCTGGGTATAAGGGAATTTTATGTGATGCTATCTCAGGATCTAAACCTGGCATATCTCTGTAGGACCATGCAAAAACGTCCAGATACTCTTTGAATAGTGCAACCATTTCTTCACGCTCTGGGTTATCCACTATTTTCAACTCCTTTTTGCTTTCCTCGGTTCCCATATTGATCACTTCTGCAACCTCATCATTCGAGCCAATCCCTTCTTCTGACCGTTTCACCATCTTTATGAATTCTTCAACGTCTCCTTCTTTCTCATCGGATTCAAGATTGTATTCATTGACAGCCGCGAGGGAATCAATAAATGAGTTTTCAAAGTTCCTCTCCTGAGGTAAATCTTTAGTGGAAGAAGGATTCCTGAAAGGAAAAGTTGGGAATAGGAGAAGTATAGGCAAGAGTCTTATTCATGAAAGAAAAGCTTAAACAAAGTAAAGAAATGAAAGAGAGAGAAAAAGAAACAATGGAATCAAAAGGAAAACACCAGACAAAGTGCTACATTCTCATTCATGTCTCAAACAAAGTAAACATCAGTTCATATTTAGTACAATAAGATAATTACTTCATGGAAATAACATCAACAAATGGTTCAGATCGCCAATTATTGAGAACTTCATTGCTAGCAGGGAGATAGATGACATGGTTCTCGTCCAGCTCCTCTTCAAGTGTGCTGATAGTGAAGTGAGGGGAAGGTAATTTTTCTGGACTGATAACCTCAGCAGCTGCTGGGAAAGTCTCTGCCAAAAGGGGAAGATGCTTTATCTCATCATCTCCTTCTTTCTTGCTTTCGAGGGTCATGAATTTCATCTTTTCTGCCAAGTAGGGTTGATACCCTAATCCATGCCTTCCTTCTCTCATAGCTGCTTCAATTGGTTGAGAGATCCCCTGAAGCTTAGGCCCTAGGCCTTTTCCTCTTTGATACCCATTCTTTTCCATGATGCGGATTGCCACTTCATTCACATTCTTCATTGGCGGCTCCCTTTTCTTGTTTTCTGGCTTCAATATCTCAAAACTACGCAGTGAATCATCTTCCATTTGCTCCGTACTTTCTACATAAGGTACTGTGGCAGGCTTTGTCAGCATAATTTCCTCTTCACCACGGACGGTGATCACAGACCCATCTTGAATATACTTCAAACACTGATGCAAAGTCGATGGAACAACTCCTGCTTCATGAATCCAAGGCCTTCCTAGAAGCATAGTGTAAGCTGGTTGGATCTCCATGACCTGAAAGAGGACAGGAAAACAACTAGGCCCTATTTCAAGGGACAGAGTTATTTCCCCTAAGATTCCTCTTGCTGTCCCATCAAATGCTCGCACAATCATTTCTTGTGGTGTCAAATCCGCCGTGCTTATGTTTAGTTGCTCGAGAGTGGCCATTGGAACCACATTCAACGCCGAACCACCATCTACAAGCACCTTTGCAATCACAAACCCTTTACACTTTAGGGTAATGTGTAAGGCTTTGGTGCTACTGCGGGACTTCGAAGCCACTTCATTTTCCGAGAAGGTGATCATGTTGACACGCCTTATTGGGTCCACCATATTTACCACATTCTCCGGAGTGACGTCAGGCTTGACATACGCTTCATTCAACACCTTCAATAATGCCTTACGATGCAACTCTGATGTCAAGACAAGCGATAAAAGAGATATTCTTGCCGGAGTTTTCTTTAACTGTTCTACCACATCATATTCACTTTGCTTCATGATCTTCAGAAACTCTTCTTCTTCTTTTTCTTTTCCTTCATCCATGGCTTCCTTTTCTTTGGACTTCTTCATCGTCTCTTCTTCAACAGGGCTGTAGCATCGCCCACTCCTTGTAATGCCTCCAATTCTCACAATATTAGTAACTTGGGCCTTCGAGGTCTCTCCCACAGTTCCAGCTAGTTCAACCTTCTGTTCATAATTGCAAGGTATAGCATGTGTATCATCATAAGCAAAAGGAGTTGGCTTCTTCACCCTTACAATGACTTTTTCTGGGGCTGGAGCCTTGCTCATGGGTGGTACCCGGAGTACAACTTTTTCAACTACATTGACTTCCTCGACAGTACCCCGTCTAGCTTGAATCACCCCCAAGGTGAGTAATCCCTGAACCCGGACTTTGAAATCCCAACAAGTTTCGATGTCGTGCCCCACTTGCCCATGATGATAGTTACACCTTAGATCTTCGGCATACCTCCTTTCTTCTCTTGGAATTCTCACTGGTGCGACAATGTTGTATCCCGCCTTCTTTAGTTTTTCGAAGATCTTTTGCATTGGCACTCGCAATTCCAGCACCTTCCTGATTGGGGACCCTCTTACCTCCAAACTGTTCACCCGATTTCCATCATTATGATTCGGGATTGGATTTTTAACAATATTAGGCCCGACCTCTTCTTCAAAACCTAGCTTCCCACAAGCAATCAACTTTCTCACCGCTGTCTTAAAAGCTTCGCAATCCTCAATGGAATGTCCTGTGACATCCATGTGATACTTGCAAGTCTGATTTGGATTGTACCAAGCAGGAAATGGTGGTTCTAGAGGACGTACAGGGTTTCCCGCAATCAAGTGGCGGTTAAACAACTGTTGGAATAAATCTGCATTAGAAATGGACAAACTCGGAAAGGGTGGCAGATTTGAAGTTTGGAAACGTCCTTGGTTTTGGAAATTTGGGCGAGGTGGTGGGTAGTTTGGGCGGTTTTGTGGGGGTGTAAGTGGGTAACGGACATATGATGGGCGAGCAAGGTTATATGGTTGAGGGGTAGGAATATTGTTGATTTGGTTTTGTGGGTAGGTGTTGATTTGTGGGGATGATTGTAGTGGGTAGAGTGAAGTTTGTGTCTGGTGTGGATTAGGGTTATATGGTGCTTGGTACCGAGGATTAAAGTTCTGCTGGCATTGTACATAATTCGCCTCAACTTCTTTCTTCTTTGGTTGGAATCCTTTCCGGGATGCACTGCCTTCAACATCATTCATGGGAAGCTTTCCAGCTCTTGCTAAAAATTCAATCCTTTCACCAGCGGCGATCAAGTCGGAGAAATCTTTATAGGCTGCCCCAGCCATGGCCCCTATAAAAGGCGCTCCGAGGGTTCCTAAAAAGTATGAGCACATTTCAGATAAGGTCAATGGAGGTTGAACTTGGGCAGCCAAACTCCTCCACCTTTGGGCATATTGCTTGAAGGGTTCCTCACTTCTTTTCTGCATTGTAGTCAACTGTTCACGACTCGGAGCTGCATCCAGGTTGAACTTGTACTGGTCCATGAATAAGTCAGCTAGTTCCGTCCATTGCGAGATCTTGGAATGATCCAATTGGAGATACCATTCTAAGGCGAGGCCAGTCAAACTTTCGTGGAAAAAGCTGATAAGGAACTTGTCATCCTTGGACCAAATTGCCATCTTGGTGGCATAACTGATGAGGTGAAATCGTGGATTCCCACTTCCATCATATTTGGAAAAATCAGGAATCTTGAAGTCTTTGGGGATCACGACATCTGTGGCGGGACAAAGTTCTTCTATTTGAAGAGGGCCGTAGGTATTCGAACCTTTTATTGCTTTTATCTGTTCTTCCATTCTCTCCATCCATTCATCTTTCATTTTATCCTTACCAGCTTGAACTCCTGCTGACTGACTGTGAGTAGATACATGAGGTTGCTCCCATGCCGGTGCGGTGTATCCCGGAGCTTCATGATAGGCATTTTCAAAAGGGGGATATCCTTCTCCAATGGGAAGTGTTATTGGTGCCGTGTGATGTGTCTGGTCGGGGCCAGATATTCCCTGAAGGAGACCTGTGCTAATGTTTGAAAGCATTGGTGCTGTTACCACGGAAGAGATCCGTTGCCTACCGGGCTCATTTGCATCTCTGTTCGCACTAAGCGTGCTAAGAGATTCCCTCATATCCTGCAGTATGGCTTCCAATCTTGCTTGGGTTTCAGTCATTTCATTTATCCTTCCCCTTACTTCATCTATTTCAGAGCTTAAGTTTCTTCCTTCCTCAGGTGTGTTGGCAGCCATCCTGGTCCGAGATCTGGTGTTGTGAACTCGGGTTTGATTGGTGTCACCTTTCCTAGGTCGCGCAATGGTTCCCGGATTATCAGAAGTATGTGACTCTGTAAAGCATCCAAGAATCTCATTAGTAAACCAAAATTTGTGTGTGTGTGTGTGCAAGTTATCATCCTTTGTTTGATCGCGAGAGTGCTCTTAGGAAGACTGTCGTATACTCCTATAGCAAGAATACTCATCCTGCAATCAAATCTAGTGGTATGGTTCCCTCTAGCTTGAATGCAGTTGGTGTCAAGTCCAAGGGAGAATCCACTCCTCGATAGACCACACTTGTACTAGCAACGTTCTTATTTGACGACACCTATATTTTTACGCAGAAAACACGTCGTTTTTAGGGTAAAAATATAGTTAATGACGTATCTAAGGGAGAAAGCTCTCCTCGATAGATATCATCTAACAAAAATCATTCGGCAGGAATTGATGAAAACTTTCATTTCATTATAAATATTTCAATACAAAACATGAGTCTTTGATCAAGATAAAAGGAATACATCGATAGTTTCCATCTCTCTCCAAGGTCCACAAAGCACTATGTTAAGAGTCTCATCTTCTTTTTCCTGAACCCTTTGGCAAGTTTCCCAAAATGATTGAAGAACTCGGTCACCTTTGGTGGTATCTGAAGGAAATGGTTATCGCGAATGTGAATGGATGCTTCTTCAAATCGCTCCACCAACTGGGAAGTGTGATATTGGAGCTTATCTATCATATCCTCGTATTTTCTTTTCCATGCTTCCTTTTCATTCATTACATCCCTCACTACCAATTTCCATCCCTTTACCCATTCCACGTGACGTTGAGCTTCAACTCTTTCAGTGTCTTTTATTTTGGCTCTGAGCCAATTTTCTCTCATGTTGGCCTCCGCTAGTAGCTCGCGATACTTGGCTGCTTCGTTCCATCCTCGATCAGAGTAAAGTTCTGTCTGGACCAAGGACTCTTGTAGGGATTCAACTCTCTCTTCTAGTATATGTATCGTTTCAACATGAACCTCTATATTTGTCTTGAGCTCTTCTTTCTTCCTTTGAAGTTTGACAAACATCTTTTCTTGATATTCTATCTTCACCAGCAATTCTTGAATTTCTGCTTCTTTTTCCTTTCTTGCCCTTTTTGCACGACTCGGGGCTTCGTAGGCATCAGCGCATTCATCCTTCAAATACTCAATCTGTAAACTTAGCTTCTGCACTTGGCTTCGGAGTGTGACAATAGTTACTTCTGCAGCTTGGTTCTTTTCATCCAAAACCCTCATCTGAGCTTTTAAAATTTCAATTTCTTTCAACATTTGATCTTCGGTAAGAGGATTATTTTCACTACGGAGAGGGGATGCAGGTCTTGGAAGGTAACCTCTTCTCGCTTCTCTCCATACTTCATATCTTTTTGTGCGAGCTATGATTCGCCTTCCTAATTCATTAGGTCCTTTCATATGAACATCATTCCATGCTGACCTTACTGCTTTTGTTTGACTCTTGATGCTTTCACTTTCTTGGTATAGGAAGAATGCCCCACCGAGCAATTCTTCGGGGGGTTCATCCTGTGTCCACCTGAGCTGACGCATCACCAAGGCTGGTGAATATGATACACAACCTCTGGGACCCATTAATGGAACATTTGAAAAACTTCCACAACCGAATATAACTGAATCTCCATTGTACCATGGACACATCCAGCTAAATGACCGCGAGTCGATCTGATCAAACTCTTGTTTCCATTCATATAGCTTACGTGGCTTTAGTTGCATGCGAACGAATCCTTTCAACGGGTCATCCATTCTATCGATTTTATTGCGAGCGTACAAGTGGGTCATGATCCAGACATACAAAATTGATGCACAACATCGCAGTTTTCCTTGTTGATTCTGATGACAAACCTGTAGGGAGAGGAAAGTTTCAGCTAAGATAGCAGGGACCGGGTTCACACCATATTCTTCAACCCTATAGAAAACATCCATGGCTGACTGATCAATCAAATCGGGTACAAAAGGAAATAGCACCAACCCATATATCATGAGGGCTAGTACTCTGTTGAAAGTAACCCATCGTTGTTGCTGGGCCAACTCTTCGAGATACACTTCCAAAAATCGCTTCTTCAAACCTTTGGTGGTTCCTTTTTCCGCTTTCCCTAGCCGTTCCGGTTGAAGCTCCAATAGACTTGCCATCTTCCAATCTGTTACATATTGGCCATAGTACTTATAGACATGGGTCCCTTTTTGAATTGGCAGTCTTAGCATGTAAGCATACTCTTCTATGGTCGGAGTGATGTCTAAGTCCGGCAATTCAAAACACCTCAAAGTTGAGTTCCAATATTGGGCCAACGCACTCAAAGCGGAGGCTTCTACCGGAACACGCAATAGATCCAATATTCTACCATACTTGCTGACAAAGTCTGAGCGTGCTTTTTCTGGCATTTGCTGGCTAAGTTCACATAAACTCTTCACGTCATTGAGTGTCACATCGATCTTGATATTTTTCTTGGAACAGCTCGCATTGCTAGTACTCTTTTCGGAACCAAACTTTTCCATTTCTTGCTATAAGATGAATACCAAAGTCTTCCAACTAAGAGGCACAAACGAAAAAACAAAAATGAGTATAGTGAAACAAATATATCTTGCATGATTCATGTTGTATGAGACCCGATGGGGTTGAAAACCCTGGCGGGCATGTGCCAATGCATTACCTTCACTATGACATACTGCCTATTAAATGTGCAATAATATTTGAATATGTCATTCAGGTTTGAGGCGGCAGTGTGACGCCCCTAGTTATTGTGAATATTCACAATGAGCATGTATGACAATTTATGCTTTATGATGGCAAAGAGATAGAGAGGAGAGAAAAAGTACGCCCCCTTTGTCTTAAGCCAGGTAAAACCTAAGGACGGACACACCCTGAGTTAGGACTCTAAACAGGTTGGCCACTAAGTTTGCTCTATTAGTGAGAATTGGGACGGGTCTAGACCTCTAAAAGTCATGGTCCCCAGATTGCCCTTATAAGGATCTGATTCATGGATCTAGCCACAAGTAGGGATAAACCCTCTCAATATGACTATTCCATGATCTCATGTACAATCTGAGTGGTGAACCGACAAGTATCAGGGAGGTACAAGACCTCTTCAATGACAATGTCGGGGCACCGCCTAATTCTTGGGTTTTGAGCAGGCTCGGGTATAGAGCCAAGAGTGTGTGTAATATGTGATAGTGATGTGTGTGAGGGGGCATACAAACCTGTAACACTTAAAACAAAAAACAAAAAACAAAAAACAAAAAACAAGAAAAACCTGCAAAATAAAAACATAGATATATATACAAAAATGGTTATAAGTCCTCTACCCTATTGTTAAAATATAGGAAAAAGAAAAGAAAGGAGGAGGAGGAAACAAAACATTGTTAGTGAAACATATACAGAAATAACATGAGTTAAAAAGTATATACAACTAATTTTTCTCATTTTTATTTAGATAAAAGGAAAACCCAAACAAAAAGACAATCCAAACAAACATCACCAAGAAAAAAAAAAATTGTTTTTTTTTTTTTGTTTTTTTTTATTTAATTATTTAATCATTGTAAGAAAAAAACAGCAAGATATAGCAAAGAAAAAAAGGGTAAAACAAATAAGTTAAAAGTTATTAAAAATTTGCACAACTAATTTTTATGGGGATTGTGCCACGTGAACTATATCACCTAAGTGACAAGTCACAACAAGTTTATTTTATTTGCAGCTTGATCAGACATGTTGCATGTATATATGCATCCATGCGGAAGAAAAATTGAGAAGGTGATGAATATGTACTCCATCCCTCGAATAATGTACATTACAGATAGCAATTTAAAACGTGACTACTGAGGCACAAAATGCTTCACAATCATACAAGCAGATAACTTCTGAAATCTTAATAGACAAGACATGTTTCTACGCAAATTTGTTTTCCCTCCATACAAGTGAGTATTTCTACAAAAAAAAAAAAAAGTTTACAGGCAATCATCACCATCGACAATATCTATTACACAAACTGCTTTTAAGGATAAACACCAATTGATAATATGTTCATAACCAAAACAACATAATCATGCCAAACTCAGGTATTTTTCGTTGGCCAAAGATGCCAAACACAAGTTAATTTAAAAATACAACATGGTGAATAAAAAGCAAATACGATGATTAGATGATATTAATTTCAGAAATCAGAAACATACACGTTAACTAATAGCAACACAAGTAAAACAAGGTCTTAAAACACCTTACGCAGTAAGCACAAACCACAGGAACAAATTCTAAGTATATATAACATTACTATATAAAGGATAATCACTTAATCATATATAAAATATATATACAGCTAAGAACCATGCAATTACTCGAGACCTGTTTGAGTAAATAACTTAATTAAGTACTTATCCAATAAACTTCTCAAAATAAGCTAAAAAAAAACTTATTTTTCATCTTGATATGATAAGGTTATTAACATAAAAAAATATATAAACTATTACCATAAGCTATTTTTATAAATTTGTTTTCTTAAGTTGTTCCCATGAAGTAAAAAAAGCAAACACTCCGTAAATCAATGACGGTTACGTAAAGTAACCAATAAGCCAATGATAAAGAAAACTGAAAACATATATGCCTTGCTCCAATATAAGAAACAAAGAAAAAGATCAAAATTAGAAACCTTTGATTAAAATACCAATATTTTTTCATAAAAAAAGAGGATTGATTGAGAGTTGAGTTACCGACCCTTCACTGTGGTCTTGCTGGAGAAGGTCGAGATAGGGATCCCATTTGTTTCCAATGACCTAAATGGGAGACAACAAATAAGGCATTGGTTCAGAAAAGAAGAAAGAAGAAAGAGAGCAGTGGGAAGGTACCTTTCCACATGTGAAACAACGAATGGGGATGATCATCTTCACGTACGGCAGCACTCAACTATCCCAGGTTCTTCTTTTTCAAATACTCATGAATCACAAAAGAGTGGCTTTCAGTTTTATAGGATCGGGGAGGTAATAATGATAAGAATCATACCACGATTCTCCAGCGTGGTACCGCGAGATATCAGCCACGTAAGGAGGAAAAATCAAACCCAACTAATGAGGGATCCGTTACTGAAAAAGTTAAGAAAATTTGTGTGGGCCAGGTTGCTAAGGAAGGCACCGTATATTCTTCCACTGGAAATGTGGGTAATAATCCAGTGGCCCAAGAAGTGAAGGAGAATATGTCTTTAGGCCCAAATCAAAAGCACACCAAGTTTATAACTTGAACTCGCTCGGCCAGCTTTGACCCGGGTAAGGTTTCAGCCCAGAAGAAAATTAATAAGGAGAAGGGTTTTATTTTCTAATAATCGATTAAAATAAATAATAAGCAAGCAAAAAGTTGAGAAGCTGAGTGATTGTGTCGCTGGTGAGGGCGAGGGAAGCGGCGGTCACCGCCTGCTTCAACAGAAATCTGTTGCCCCTCCACCGGTTGAACCAGAATTAGAGTGAATACGATGTCATCATGATAGTTTCAATTTCCCGGGCAACAGATTCCAATTCCAAAACCCTGATGCGTCCATATCCAAACCAAAATGCACAACAAACTCAATTCAATTTGCCATCATCGCTTTTATAGTAAAAGTAAGAAAAAACAAGTGAACGCTGCAACAATAATGGTGGTTTGTGACCAATGGGTTTTGAAGGCATTATCGGTAGCAAACGAGTGTGCTCTGCTCAATTGAACAATATCAGTTTTGTTTTGCTTTGGGGTTAAATAAAACTAGAAGAGGCTTTCAAAAAAAAAAACAAGACGGAAATTATTGAATGGGTGGGGTGAGGAGTGAGAAGAGGGAAATAGGAAGAAGAAGGGGGAGTGGTGTGTTGTGGTGTATTTTGAATATAGGTTATGGGGTGTATTAAGATGATGTGGATATTTTAGGCATATTTAAATATTTTTTAAAAAATTGTGATGTGTGAGTAAAAATTGTGGCGTAAAAAGCAGCAGCCTAAGGAGAATATGCATGCGAAGTTGCTAGCTTGTCATAAAGGTTGGAGTGGGGCACATCAACACAATTTGTTTATGACATCTTTTTTGCATGCTCCCATGCAAAGTGGTAACATTAATAGCTTATCTGTTTCCTCTAAAGCTCAGTTAAACGTTCACAACTTTCATAGGGAGTTTGGATCACATCCTCCTAAACCTACGGGTATCAATGATGAATCTGTCAGTTCTTAGAGTGGGTCTAAAGAAGATAAGGATCTCAAGGAAGAGGGGTCTCGAGAAATGCTGCCTACATGTCGCGACCGAGATCGCGGCACAACGGCGATAAAAAAGAAAACTAGGAGTTTCTTTTAGAAAATAAACATGGAGTCGCCACCAATTTTATTTAATTTAGGAAAAATTGGAGAACCCTTAAAAATGGTCTTTGAAACCAAGATCGAGCTCGGGAGTCGATTATGTTTAGGGAAGGCATGAAGATTTAACCCCACGGCACCCTAGAACATCCGTTAAAAACGATTACCCAAATTAATTGTGCAAATTATTAGTAACTCTTAAAATATTTAATTTACCCCTCTTTTTCGAAATTTTTTTTTTAATATTTTTAGCATCAATCAATTATGCAATCAAAGAGATTCATATTTTTTTGTTTTAAGATTTCGTTTTAAAGAGAAGGTACTAACTTTAGCATTTATTATTACTAATAAGAAACAATAAATGAAAAATAAAAGAAAACCAAAGAAAGGATCAATCACATTAATAACATTGCAATCACCATTATGAGTTAATGACAAGATGGAATTTTAGTGGGTATCTTTAATAAACATAAATGTCATTTAAAATACTCTAGAAAATCAACAAATCAATAAAAATCTTCTTGGAAATTAACAGATTGATTCATTTTGATTGAAAACCTTTTATATGGGGAAGGAATCAAATACTAATTAAGAATTATTTATTTCACCAAGGGGGCTCTCTATTTTTTTAGTTTTAAAACACTTATGAAATTAAGAAGGGAATTGCTACACTTATAACAGATTCGTTTTTTTTTTTTTTTTTTTTTTAAAATATTGAAATCATGTTAAAATAAATCATATGAGTTTAAATCCAACAAGACATAATAAAAATAAATAAATAAATAAGTAAAAAAACGCAGATCAAGGAACAGAGGGATTGAGGTTCTTAGTTCTTTCAAAAATGACTTTCAAGTTACTTTGGCATGATCAAGAAACAGAGGGGTTAGCTTAATCAAACTCATGTCATCCTAATTTTAGCACATAGCAGAAAACTGAGCATTTTATCTAACAGATTATATGCATCATTAACAAATGGAGACAATGTTTCATATGGATTTAATGAATTCCACACAGAAACAGCAACAAAAGGAAATAGCAAAGGTAGAAGAATTAAAGTTACCAAACAAGTGCCTTCTCACAGTGACTGAATACAATAATTGTAACTCCCCTAACTTTTCAATCTCCTTTTTCGAAATTTCTTAAAAAAGAAATACAGAACACTCCTCACAGAGCCTATGAACCCAGGAATTTTACATTCTCTCTTCCCAAAAAAGAACAAGAAATCTGAGATTTTTAGATGAATCAATTGGAATTAAAGAAACTTTCTCCTACTCTCCCTACCCAATTTTCGTGAAATATAGAGTAGAGAAAAACTGAAACTTCACAACAGAGGGAAGAAATAACTCTCTCCCCTTCCTTCTCTGCCTTGCTTCGACTTTTATAGTGAGGGGAGATGGACTCGAACTCCTTGTTACCCAGCAGATCCACAACAATCTCGGTTGCTAGCGAGGTTTCGTATGCATGAGCGGCGGTTGCGTGTGCAGAGGTCGCGGTTCGAAGCAGAGGAGGGGACGTGTGGTGCGGCTCGAAGCAGAGGAGAGGACACGGTTCTTGATGGCTTGCGTGTGGAAGAGAAGGAAAGAGGAAAATTTTCTGGGTAAAAGAGGTGAGTGGGTTTGATGGAGGAAGAGATGAAGAGAGTCGTTTTCTTCTTGATGGACAAATGGGAGGGGCGGCGGTTTGAAGAGAGGAGGGGAGAGAATGATGGCTAGGGTGTGAGGTAAGGAAGTTCTGTTGGGTAAAATGAGGGTGGCTGGCTGCTAGGGTAAAAGAATGAAGGGGGAAAGGAAGAAAAGGGGTGGGGCGGATTTGAAGACTTGGGCCGGCCCAGAAGGAAGAAAAAAAAAGGAGAGGAAAGCGGGTCAGGCGCGACCCGCGCCTGTGTGAGAGGAACGGGCCGAACCGGGTCAGGCGCACCCGGTTCGGCTTCGCGGGTCAGAGTCCCTTTTTTTTTTTTTTTATATATGATGCTGTTTGGGCCAAGTTGGGCTAGATTGGGCCCCTTTTCCCCTTTTCTTCACCTTCTTCTTCCCTTCTTTTCTGTTTGGGTTGAACCAAGCCCAATTATCCTTCTTCTTTTTCTTCTTTTCTTCTTCTATTTTGATTTTTCCTGAAATATATATAAAAAGAAATAACAATAGTAGTATAATAGTGTTAATAAAGTTAGAATAAAATTAAATAAAGGGCGGACAAAAATGGGTGTTCACAGTTGCCCCTCTTTACTTGTGCATACTAGAAGACATGATTAGTCGTGACTTTTCATGTATTGTAGTAATGAACAAGTAAAGAAAAATGAACACATATTTTGTCCGACAAAATCACGAGGCTCAAAAGAAAACCTCACAGTTTGAAAATAAAATTGCAATGGACGGAACCTCCTCGTCCAAAAGAAATTAAATATGTAATGAACGGAACCTCCTCGTCCAACAGGAAATTAAATATGCAATGGACGGAACCTCCTCGTCCATCAGGAAATTAAATATGCAATGGACGGAACCTCATCGTCCAACAGAAAATTAAATATCCAATGGACGGAACCTCCTCGTCCGACAGGAAATATGCAATGGACGGAACCTCCTCGTCCATCAGGAAATTAAATATGCAATGGACGGAACCTCATCGTCCAACAGAAAATTAAATATGCAACGGACGGAACCTCCTCGTCCAACATCAAATTAAATATGCAACGGACGGAACCTCCTCGTCCAACAGGAAATTAAATATGCAATGGACGGAACCTCCTCGTCCAACATCAAATTAAATATCCAATGGACGGAACCTCCTCGTCCAATAGGAAATTAAATATGCAATGGATGGAACCTCCTCGTCCAACATCAAATTAAATATCCAATGGACGGAACCTCCTCGTCCAACAGGAAATTAAATATGCAATGGACGGAACCTCCTCGTCCAACAGAAAATTAAATATGCAGTAAGCCTCAGAGCTCGAAAAGTGCGATGGGCCTCTGATCACGGAAAGTGAAGTGCAGCAAGCCTCAGAGCTCGAAAACAAACTTGCAGTGAGCCTTAGAGCTCGAAAATTAAATTGTAGTGAGCCTCAGAGCTCGACAAAATTCAATCAATAATCTGAAACTAATGAGAATCCCTTCCTTTGGAAGACAACGGAATCAAACGCTCCATGGAAAAACCTCAACCAACCAAACCCTTGTTCACCGACCACTCTGAGCCGAGGCATCATTCATTCCTTTTTTAACAACATGGGTCACCCAAGAATCTGACAACATATGAGGCGGATGTTATGTTTATTCTCCCAAGCTTATTTGCATCATTCTTTTGTTGTCCAGTGCATGCTATCTCTTTTGGTTCAAACCATTCATTGGTGCTACCATTAGAATTATCAAATCATACCATTAAACTTATATTTACTTTTATTAAGACATGATCATAGTGATTTGACATGAGAGTGAGCACGACAGGGGAGTATGAAGGAAAAGCCTCTTGCCTTAATATCAGACTTTAGTTTGTAAGAGAGAATGAGAACAAAAATTACAAAAAGGGATCATGAAAATTAAAAGCAAAGGTAAACAAAGAAAGTTACAACGATCACATAAAATTTGCCCCAGTGTTGGTTCTTTGATCCTCATTTAATTGATTCCCCACAGTCTTTTGATGACACAGATCTTGGCTTCCGTTTCTAATTCTTCAAATACACCTTCTTCAATCAGTCCTCAACAATCTTGCCCCAGTTTACTCAGTAGGATAAAATTGCCCCAGTGTGGTGAGTGCTTGCAGAAGTGTTGGACAATATCCTCCTCCTAGGCTGCCTTTACAGGTTTTCAGCCTAAGGTTTTTTTTTTTTTTTTTAATCCTAATTTTTGCCTAGGTTGCCCTTTCGGGTTTTCAACCTAGCGGGCCTTTTCTTTTCTTTTGTTTTCATTGTTCTTCGCCCTAACTTTTGCCTAGGCCGCCCTTTCGGGTTTTCAACCTAGCGGGCCCTCCTTTTTTTTTTTTTTTTTTCATTCAAGCATAGAACTTTTTCACAGCATCAGAGTTTACTGGCCTTGGTAACTCTTCTCCATCCATGTTTTGCAGAATCAAAGCTCCTCCTGAGAATGCTTGTTTGACAATATAAGGACCTTCATAATTCGGTGCCCATTTTCCTCGGGCATCCTCCTGATTAGGGAGAATTTTCTTTAAAACCAGGTCTCCCGCGCAAAATTCTCTAGGGTGAACCTTCTTATTAAAAGCTCTTGCCATTCTACTTTGATACAATTTCCCGTGACAGATAGCTGCCAGTCTTTTCTCTTCTATCATGTTCAACTGCTCATATCGAGTTTTCACCCACTCTGATTCTTCTAAATCTGCTTCCATCAAGATTCTTAGCGAAGGGAGTTCTACTTCGATAGGCGAGACAGCCTCCATCCCGTACACCAAAGAGAAAGGGGTTGCCCCAGTACTTGATCGTATATTAGTTCGATAAGCATGTAGAGCATATGGCAGCATTTCATGCCAGTCTTTATAATTCACAACCATCTTGGCAACGATCTTCTTGATATTTTTGTTTGCTGCTTCAACTGCACCATTCATTTGAGGTCTATAAGGAGCTGAATTGTGGTGTTTGATTTTGAAACCATCGCAAAACTTTTGAATCTCGGCACCATTAAGATTAGCAGCATTATCTGTTATTATCCTCTCTGGGATCCCGTATCTACAGACGATGTCCTTCCTGAGGAATTTGAGAAACACTTTTTGAGTTATGCTGGCATATGAAGAAGCTTCTACCCATTTAGTGAAATAGTCTATTGCCACCAAGATGAAACGATGACCATTGGAAGCTTTGGGATTAATGGGACCGATGACATCTATTCCCCACATCGAAAAAGGCCATGGGGATGCTAAATTGTGCAGTGGAAATGGAGGTGCATTGACTCGGTCTGCATACATCTGACATTTTTGGCATTTACGAACATGCTCTATACAATCTGATTCCATTGTGGACCAATAATAACCGCTCCTCAAAATTTTCCGAGCCATCATATGACCATTGGCATGAGTTCCACAGATTCCTTCATGAACTTCGATCATGATCAACTTAGCTTCGCGCTCATCCACACATCTGAGCAGAGTACCATCATATCCTCTTTTATACAGGACTTCCTTGCTTAAGAAAAAGGCCATGGCCAGTCTTCGGATGGTCTTTTTGTTTGCTTCGCTCACTTCTGCCGGGTATTTCTTGTTCTGAATATATTGCTTGATATCATGATACCAAGGCTTACCATCAGGTTCTCCTTCCACATGGGCACAGTACGCCGGTTCATCTTGCACTCTAACTTGGATGGGTTGAACATTGGTATGGATGTCCAGCTTGGTCATGGCAGCTAGTGTGGCTAAAGCATCAGCAAACTGATTCTTATCTCGAGTTAAATGCGAGAAAGTGATCTCATCAAACTTCGCAATTAACTGAGTCAAGTATCTCTGATATGGAATCAACTTGGAGTCTTTGGTTTGCCATTCACCATTGACTTGGTAAATAATTAGAGCTGCATCTCCGAAGACTTTCAACTGCTTTATACCAAGTTCAAGTGCCATTTGCAATCCACTAGCACATGCCTCGTATTCTGCAATATTATTTGTACATTCAAATTCCAGCTTTATGGCCACCGGGTACTGCTTGCCGTTTGGTGAAATAACCACTGCTCCTATACCACTGCCATGCATATTGACTGCTCCATCAAAATACATCTTCCACACATCTTCCCCTTCTTCATCCTCAAGGGACATTATCTCTCCGTCTGGGAATTCGGAGTTGACAGGCCATCCATCCTCAAGAGGATTCTCTGCTAAATGATCAGCAATCGCACTTCCTTTAATGGACTTCTGAGTCACATATTTGATGTCAAATTCTGACAATATCACTTGCCACTTCGAAACTCTTAAGGAGATATGAGGACTTTCGAAGATATACTTCAAAGGATCCATTCGAGAAATTAGCCAAGTGGTGTGATATAACATATACTGTCTGAGTCTTCTGGAGGTCCACACTAATGCACAACAGGTCTTCTCGATTGCCATATAACGAGCCTCACAGGAATTAAACTTCTTACTCAGATAGTAAATTGCCTGCTCCTTCCTGCCAGATTCATCTTGTTGTCCCAGCATTGCCCCCATTGAGGTTGGCAATATAGTGAGATAGAGTAACAATGGACGACCTTGGGTGGGTGGTACCAATACTGGGGGATTCAGTAAATATGCCTTTATCTTGTCAAAGGCTTCTTGACAGTTATCATCCCATCTTCCCGGATTGTTCTTCCTGAGGAGTTTGAAGATTGGCTCGCATGTGCTAGTCAAATTTGCAATGAAGCGCGCAATATAGTTCAACCTTCCAAGAAAACCTCTTACTTCTCGCTCGTTCTTAGGTGCTAGCATGTCACGTATTGCTTTTACCTTGTTAGGGTCCACTTTTATTCCTTCTCTACTGACAACAAAGCCAAGTAAATTCCCTGCTGATGCACCAAAAGTACATTTTGCAGGGTTGAGCCGCAACTTATACTTCCTTAGCCGCTCGAATAACTTCCGCAAAACTACTACATGGCTTTCTTCTTCCTTGGACTTAGCCACTATATCATCAACATATACCTCTACCTCCTTATGCATCATATCATGGAACAATGCTACCATAGCACGTTGGTAAGTGGCCCCAGCATTCTTCAACCCAAAAGGCATTACTTTGTAACAAAAAGTTCCCCAAGGAGTGATAAAAGTTGTCTTTGCTTTGTCATCATCATCCATGAGGATCTGATTGTACCCAGAATACCCATCCATGAAAGAAAACCTATGACTTCTGGCTGTACTGTCTATAAGGACATCAATATGAGGTAGCGGGAAATCATCCTTTGGACTGGCTTTATTCAAATCTCGGTAGTCCACACACATTCTGACCCTTCCATCCTTCTTTGGTACTGGAACAATATTAGCTACCCATCCCGGGTGTCTAGCTACTTCTAGAAAGCCAGCCTCTAACTGTTTGGTCACTTCTTCCTTGATCTTCAACGACATCTCAGGATGCATCCTCCTTAATTTTTGCTTCTTTGGAACCACATCTGGGTATAAGGGAATTTTATGTGATGCTATCTCAGGATCTAAACCTGGCATATCTCTGTAGGACCATGCAAAAACGTCCAGATACTCTTTGAATAGTGCAACCATTTCTTCACGCTCTGGGTTATCCACTATTTTCAACTCCTTTTTGCTTTCCTCGGTTCCCATATTGATCACTTCTGCAACCTCATCATTCGAGCCAATCCCTTCTTCTGACCGTTTCACCATCTTTATGAATTCTTCAACGTCTCCTTCTTTCTCATCGGATTCAAGATTGTATTCATTGACAGCCGCGAGGGAATCAATAAATGAGTTTTCAAAGTTCCTCTCCTGAGGTAAATCTTTAGTGGAAGAAGGATTCCTGAAAGGAAAAGTTGGGAATAGGAGAAGTATAGGCAAGAGTCTTATTCATGAAAGAAAAGCTTAAACAAAGTAAAGAAATGAAAGAGAGAGAAAAAGAAACAATGGAATCAAAAGGAAAACACCAGACAAAGTGCTACATTCTCATTCATGTCTCAAACAAAGTAAACATCAGTTCATATTTAGTACAATAAGATAATTACTTCATGGAAATAACATCAACAAATGGTTCAGATCGCCAATTATTGAGAACTTCATTGCTAGCAGGGAGATAGATGACATGGTTCTCGTCCAGCTCCTCTTCAAGTGTGCTGATAGTGAAGTGAGGGGAAGGTAATTTTTCTGGACTGATAACCTCAGCAGCTGCTGGGAAAGTCTCTGCCAAAAGGGGAAGATGCTTTATCTCATCATCTCCTTCTTTCTTGCTTTCGAGGGTCATGAATTTCATCTTTTCTGCCAAGTAGGGTTGATACCCTAATCCATGCCTTCCTTCTCTCATAGCTGCTTCAATTGGTTGAGAGATCCCCTGAAGCTTAGGCCCTAGGCCTTTTCCTCTTTGATACCCATTCTTTTCCATGATGCGGATTGCCACTTCATTCACATTCTTCATTGGCGGCTCCCTTTTCTTGTTTTCTGGCTTCAATATCTCAAAACTACGCAGTGAATCATCTTCCATTTGCTCCGTACTTTCTACATAAGGTACTGTGGCAGGCTTTGTCAGCATAATTTCCTCTTCACCACGGACGGTGATCACAGACCCATCTTGAATATACTTCAAACACTGATGCAAAGTCGATGGAACAACTCCTGCTTCATGAATCCAAGGCCTTCCTAGAAGCATAGTGTAAGCTGGTTGGATCTCCATGACCTGAAAGAGGACAGGAAAACAACTAGGCCCTATTTCAAGGGACAGAGTTATTTCCCCTAAGATTCCTCTTGCTGTCCCATCAAATGCTCGCACAATCATTTCTTGTGGTGTCAAATCCGCCGTGCTTATGTTTAGTTGCTCGAGAGTGGCCATTGGAACCACATTCAACGCCGAACCACCATCTACAAGCACCTTTGCAATCACAAACCCTTTACACTTTAGGGTAATGTGTAAGGCTTTGGTGCTACTGCGGGACTTCGAAGCCACTTCATTTTCCGAGAAGGTGATCATGTTGACACGCCTTATTGGGTCCACCATATTTACCACATTCTCCGGAGTGACGTCAGGCTTGACATACGCTTCATTCAACACCTTCAATAATGCCTTACGATGCAACTCTGATGTCAAGACAAGCGATAAAAGAGATATTCTTGCCGGAGTTTTCTTTAACTGTTCTACCACATCATATTCACTTTGCTTCATGATCTTCAGAAACTCTTCTTCTTCTTTTTCTTTTCCTTCATCCATGGCTTCCTTTTCTTTGGACTTCTTCATCGTCTCTTCTTCAACAGGGCTGTAGCATCGCCCACTCCTTGTAATGCCTCCAATTCTCACAATATTAGTAACTTGGGCCTTCGAGGTCTCTCCCACAGTTCCAGCTAGTTCAACCTTCTGTTCATAATTGCAAGGTATAGCATGTGTATCATCATAAGCAAAAGGAGTTGGCTTCTTCACCCTTACAATGACTTTTTCTGGGGCTGGAGCCTTGCTCATGGGTGGTACCCGGAGTACAACTTTTTCAACTACATTGACTTCCTCGACAGTACCCCGTCTAGCTTGAATCACCCCCAAGGTGAGTAATCCCTGAACCCGGACTTTGAAATCCCAACAAGTTTCGATGTCGTGCCCCACTTGCCCATGATGATAGTTACACCTTAGATCTTCGGCATACCTCCTTTCTTCTCTTGGAATTCTCACTGGTGCGACAATGTTGTATCCCGCCTTCTTTAGTTTTTTTCGAAGATCTTTTGCATTGGCACTCGCAATTCCAGCACCTTCCTGATTGGGGACCCTCTTACCTCCAAACTGTTCACCCGATTTCCATCATTATGATTCGGGATTGGATTTTTAACAATATTAGGCCCGACCTCTTCTTCAATACCTAGCTTCCCACAAGCAATCAACTTTCTCACCGCTGTCTTAAAAGCTTCGCAATCCTCAATGGAATGTCCTGTGACATCCATGTGATACTTGCAAGTCTGATTTGGATTGTACCAAGCAGGAAATGGTGGTTCTAGAGGACGTACAGGGTTTCCCGCAATCAAGTGGCGGTTAAACAACTGTTGGAATAAATCTGCATTAGAAATGGACAAACTCGGAAAGGGTGGCAGATTTGAAGTTTGGAAACGTCCTTGGTTTTGGAAATTTGGGCGAGGTGGTGGGTAGTTTGGGCGGTTTTGTGGGGGTGTAAGTGGGTAACGGACATATGATGGGCGAGCAAGGTTATATGGTTGAGGGGTAGGAATATTGTTGATTTGGTTTTGTGGGTAGGTGTTGATTTGTGGGGATGATTGTAGTGGGTAGAGTGAAGTTTGTGTCTGGTGTGGATTAGGGTTATATGGTGCTTGGTACCGAGGATTAAAGTTCTGCTGGCATTGTACATAATTCGCCTCAACTTCTTTCTTCTTTGGTTGGAATCCTTTCCGGGATGCACTGCCTTCAACATCATTCATGGGAAGCTTTCCAGCTCTTGCTAAAAATTCAATCCTTTCACCAGCGGCGATCAAGTCGGAGAAATCTTTATAGGCTGCCCCAGCCATGGCCCCTATAAAAGGCGCTCCGAGGGTTCCTAAAAAGTATGAGCACATTTCAGATAAGGTCAATGGAGGTTGAACTTGGGCAGCCAAACTCCTCCACCTTTGGGCATATTGCTTGAAGGGTTCCTCACTTCTTTTCTGCATTGTAGTCAACTGTTCACGACTCGGAGCTGCATCCAGGTTGAACTTGTACTGGTCCATGAATAAGTCAGCTAGTTCCGTCCATTGCGAGATCTTGGAATGATCCAATTGGAGATACCATTCTAAGGCGAGGCCAGTCAAACTTTCGTGGAAAAAGCTGATAAGGAACTTGTCATCCTTGGACCAAATTGCCATCTTGGTGGCATAACTGATGAGGTGAAATCGTGGATTCCCACTTCCATCATATTTGGAAAAATCAGGAATCTTGAAGTCTTTGGGGATCACGACATCTGTGGCGGGACAAAGTTCTTCTATTTGAAGAGGGCCGTAGGTATTCGAACCTTTTATTGCTTTTATCTGTTCTTCCATTCTCTCCATCCATTCATCTTTCATTTTATCCTTACCAGCTTGAACTCCTGCTGACTGACTGTGAGTAGATACATGAGGTTGCTCCCATGCCGGTGCGGTGTATCCCGGAGCTTCATGATAGGCATTTTCAAAAGGGGGATATCCTTCTCCAATGGGAAGTGTTATTGGTGCCGTGTGATGTGTCTGGTCGGGGCCAGATATTCCCTGAAGGAGACCTGTGCTAATGTTTGAAAGCATTGGTGCTGTTACCACGGAAGAGATCCGTTGCCTACCGGGCTCATTTGCATCTCTGTTCGCACTAAGCGTGCTAAGAGATTCCCTCATATCCTGCAGTATGGCTTCCAATCTTGCTTGGGTTTCAGTCATTTCATTTATCCTTCCCCTTACTTCATCTATTTCAGAGCTTAAGTTTCTTCCTTCCTCAGGTGTGTTGGCAGCCATCCTGGTCCGAGATCTGGTGTTGTGAACTCGGGTTTGATTGGTGTCACCTTTCCTAGGTCGCGCAATGGTTCCCGGATTATCAGAAGTATGTGACTCTGTAAAGCATCCAAGAATCTCATTAGTAAACCAAAATTTGTGTGTGTGTGTGTGTGCAAGTTATCATCCTTTGTTTGATCGCGAGAGTGCTCTTAGGAAGACTGTCGTATACTCCTATAGCAAGAATACTCATCCTGCAATCAAATCTAGTGGTATGGTTCCCTCTAGCTTGAATGCAGTTGGTGTCAAGTCCAAGGGAGAATCCACTCCTCGATAGACCACACTTGTACTAGCAACGTTCTTATTTGACGACACCTATATTTTTACGCAGAAAACACGTCGTTTTTAGGGTAAAAATATAGTTAATGACGTATCTAAGGGAGAAAGCTCTCCTCGATAGATATCATCTAACAAAAATCATTCGGCAGGAATTGATGAAAACTTTCATTTCATTATAAATATTTCAATACAAAACATGAGTCTTTGATCAAGATAAAAGGAATACATCGATAGTTTCCATCTCTCTCCAAGGTCCACAAAGCACTATGTTAAGAGTCTCATCTTCTTTTTCCTGAACCCTTTGGCAAGTTTCCCAAAATGATTGAAGAACTCGGTCACCTTTGGTGGTATCTGAAGGAAATGGTTATCGCGAATGTGAATGGATGCTTCTTCAAATCGCTCCACCAACTGGGAAGTGTGATATTGGAGCTTATCTATCATATCCTCGTATTTTCTTTTCCATGCTTCCTTTTCATTCATTACATCCCTCACTACCAATTTCCATCCCTTTACCCATTCCACGTGACGTTGAGCTTCAACTCTTTCAGTGTCTTTTATTTTGGCTCTGAGCCAATTTTCTCTCATGTTGGCCTCCGCTAGTAGCTCGCGATACTTGGCTGCTTCGTTCCATCCTCGATCAGAGTAAAGTTCTGTCTGGACCAAGGACTCTTGTAGGGATTCAACTCTCTCTTCTAGTATATGTATCGTTTCAACATGAACCTCTATATTTGTCTTGAGCTCTTCTTTCTTCCTTTGAAGTTTGACAAACATCTTTTCTTGATATTCTATCTTCACCAGCAATTCTTGAATTTCTGCTTCTTTTTCCTTTCTTGCCCTTTTTGCACGACTCGGGGCTTCGTAGGCATCAGCGCATTCATCCTTCAAATACTCAATCTGTAAACTTAGCTTCTGCACTTGGCTTCGGAGTGTGACAATAGTTACTTCTGCAGCTTGGTTCTTTTCATCCAAAACCCTCATCTGAGCTTTTAAAATTTCAATTTCTTTCAACATTTGATCTTCGGTAAGAGGATTATTTTCACTACGGAGAGGGGATGCAGGTCTTGGAAGGTAACCTCTTCTCGCTTCTCTCCATACTTCATATCTTTTTGTGCGAGCTATGATTCGCCTTCCTAATTCATTAGGTCCTTTCATATGAACATCATTCCATGCTGACCTTACTGCTTTTGTTTGACTCTTGATGCTTTCACTTTCTTGGTATAGGAAGAATGCCCCACCGAGCAATTCTTCGGGGGGTTCATCCTGTGTCCACCTGAGCTGACGCATCACCAAGGCTGGTGAATATGATACACAACCTCTGGGACCCATTAATGGAACATTTGAAAAACTTCCACAACCGAATATAACTGAATCTCCATTGTACCATGGACACATCCAGCTAAATGACCGCGAGTCGATCTGATCAAACTCTTGTTTCCATTCATATAGCTTACGTGGCTTTAGTTGCATGCGAACGAATCCTTTCAACGGGTCATCCATTCTATCGATTTTATTGCGAGCGTACAAGTGGGTCATGATCCAGACATACAAAATTGATGCACAACATCGCAGTTTTCCTTGTTGATTCTGATGACAAACCTGTAGGGAGAGGAAAGTTTCAGCT
Source organism: Echinosophora koreensis (assembly GCA_035048595.1). Taxonomy (NCBI): domain Eukaryota; kingdom Viridiplantae; phylum Streptophyta; class Magnoliopsida; order Fabales; family Fabaceae; genus Echinosophora; species Echinosophora koreensis. Next base: position 1,445,085 of record JAPCYP010000103.1, read on the forward strand.
AAGATAGCAGGGACCGGGTTCACACCATATTCTTCAACCCTATAGAAAACATCCATGGCTGACTGATCAATCAAATCGGGTACAAAAGGAAATAGCACCAACCCATATATCATGAGGGCTAGTACTCTGTTGAAAGTAACCCATCGTTGTTGCTGGGCCAACTCTTCGAGATACACTTCCAAAAATCGCTTCTTCAAACCTTTGGTGGTTCCTTTTTCCGCTTTCCCTAGCCGTTCCGGTTGAAGCTCCAATAGACTTGCCATCTTCCAATCTGTTACATATTGGCCATAGTACTTATAGACATGGGTCCCTTTTTGAATTGGCAGTCTTAGCATGTAAGCATACTCTTCTATGGTCGGAGTGATGTCTAAGTCCGGCAATTCAAAACACCTCAAAGTTGAGTTCCAATATTGGGCCAACGCACTCAAAGCGGAGGCTTCTACCGGAACACGCAATAGATCCAATATTCTACCATACTTGCTGACAAAGTCTGAGCGTGCTTTTTCTGGCATTTGCTGGCTAAGTTCACATAAACTCTTCACGTCATTGAGTGTCACATCGATCTTGATATTTTTCTTGGAACAGCTCGCATTGCTAGTACTCTTTTCGGAACCAAACTTTTCCATTTCTTGCTATAAGATGAATACCAAAGTCTTCCAACTAAGAGGCACAAACGAAAAAACAAAAATGAGTATAGTGAAACAAATATATCTTGCATGATTCATGTTGTATGAGACCCGATGGGGTTGAAAACCCTGGCGGGCATGTGCCAATGCATTACCTTCACTATGACATACTGCCTATTAAATGTGCAATAATATTTGAATATGTCATTCAGGTTTGAGGCGGCAGTGTGACGCCCCTAGTTATTGTGAATATTCACAATGAGCATGTATGACAATTTATGCTTTATGATGGCAAAGAGATAGAGAGGAGAGAAAAAGTACGCCCCCTTTGTCTTAAGCCAGGTAAAACCTAAGGACGGACACACCCTGAGTTAGGACTCTAAACAGGTTGGCCACTAAGTTTGCTCTATTAGTGAGAATTGGGACGGGTCTAGACCTCTAAAAGTCATGGTCCCCAGATTGCCCTTATAAGGATCTGATTCATGGATCTAGCCACAAGTAGGGATAAACCCTCTCAATATGACTATTCCATGATCTCATGTACAATCTGAGTGGTGAACCGACAAGTATCAGGGAGGTACAAGACCTCTTCAATGACAATGTCGGGGCACCGCCTAATTCTTGGGTTTTGAGCAGGCTCGGGTATAGAGCCAAGAGTGTGTGTAATATGTGATAGTGATGTGTGTGAGGGGGCATACAAACCTGTAACACTTAAAACAAAAAACAAAAAACAAAAAACAAAAAACAAGAAAAACCTGCAAAATAAAAACATAGATATATATACAAAAATGGTTATAAGTCCTCTACCCTATTGTTAAAATATAGGAAAAAGAAAAGAAAGGAGGAGGAAACAAAACATTGTTAGTGAAACATATACAGAAATAACATGAGTTAAAAAGTATATACAACTAATTTTTCTCATTTTTATTTAGATAAAAGGAAAACCCAAACAAAAAGACAATCCAAACAAACATCACCAAGAAAAAAAAAATTGTTTTTTGTTTTTTGTTTTTTTTTATTTAATTATTTAATCATTGTAAGAAAAAAACAGCAAGATATAGCAAAGAAAAAAAGGGTAAAACAAATAAGTTAAAAGTTATTAAAAATTTGCACAACTAATTTTTATGGGGATTGTGCCACGTGAACTATATCACCTAAGTGACAAGTCACAACAAGTTTATTTTATTTGCAGCTTGATCAGACATGTTGCATGTATATATGCATCCATGCGGAAGAAAAATTGAGAAGGTGATGAATATGTACTCCATCCCTCGAATAATGTACATTACAGATAGCAATTTAAAACGTGACTACTGAGGCACAAAATGCTTCACAATCATACAAGCAGATAACTTCTGAAATCTTAATAGACAAGACATGTTTCTACGCAAATTTGTTTTCCCTCCATACAAGTGAGTATTTCTACAAAAAAAAAAAAAAAGTTTACAGGCAATCATCACCATCGACAATATCTATTACACAAACTGCTTTTAAGGATAAACACCAATTGATAATATGTTCATAACCAAAACAACATAATCATGCCAAACTCAGGTATTTTTCGTTGGCCAAAGATGCCAAACACAAGTTAATTTAAAAATACAACATGGTGAATAAAAAGCAAATACGATGATTAGATGATATTAATTTCAGAAATCAGAAACATACACGTTAACTAATAGCAACACAAGTAAAACAAGGTCTTAAAACACCTTACGCAGTAAGCACAAACCACAGGAACAAATTCTAAGTATATATAACATTACTATATAAAGGATAATCACTTAATCATATATAAAATATATATACAGCTAAGAACCATGCAATTACTCGAGACCTGTTTGAGTAAATAACTTAATTAAGTACTTATCCAATAAACTTTCTCAAAATAAGCTAAAAAAAAACTTATTTTTCATCTTGATATGATAAGGTTATTAACATAAAAAAATATATAAACTATTACCATAAGCTATTTTTATAAATTTGTTTTCTTAAGTTGTTCCCATGAAGTAAAAAAAGCAAACACTCCGTAAATCAATGACGGTTACGTAAAGTAACCAATAAGCCAATGATAAAGAAAACTGAAAACATATATGCCTTGCTCCAATATAAGAAACAAAGAAAAAGATCAAAATTAGAAACCTTTGATTAAAATACCAATATTTTTTCATAAAAAAAGAGGATTGATTGAGAGTTGAGTTACCGACCCTTCACTGTGGTCTTGCTGGAGAAGGTCGAGATAGGGATCCCATTTGTTTCCAATGACCTAAATGGGAGACAACAAATAAGGCATTGGTTCAGAAAAGAAGAAAGAAGAAAGAGAGCAGTGGGAAGGTACCTTTCCACATGTGAAACAACGAATGGGGATGATCATCTTCACGTACGGCAGCACTCAACTATCCCAGGTTCTTCTTTTTCAAATACTCATGAATCACAAAAGAGTGGCTTTCAGTTTTATAGGATCGGGGAGGTAATAATGATAAGAATCATACCACGATTCTCCAGCGTGGTACCGCGAGATATCAGCCACGTAAGGAGGAAAAATCAAACCCAACTAATGAGGGATCCGTTACTGAAAAAGTTAAGAAAATTTGTGTGGGCCAGGTTGCTAAGGAAGGCACCGTATATTCTTCCACTGGAAATGTGGGTAATAATCCAGTGGCCCAAGAAGTGAAGGAGAATATGTCTTTAGGCCCAAATCAAAAGCACACCAAGTTTATAACTTGAACTCGCTCGGCCAGCTTTGACCCGGGTAAGGTTTCAGCCCAGAAGAAAATTAATAAGGAGAAGGGTTTTATTTTCTAATAATCGATTAAAATAAATAATAAGCAAGCAAAAAGTTGAGAAGCTGAGTGATTGTGTCGCTGGTGAGGGCGAGGGAAGCGGCGGTCACCGCCTGCTTCAACAGAAATCTGTTGCCCCTCCACCGGTTGAACCAGAATTAGAGTGAATACGATGTCATCATGATAGTTTCAATTTCCCGGGCAACAGATTCCAATTCCAAAACCCTGATGCGTCCATATCCAAACCAAAATGCACAACAAACTCAATTCAATTTGCCATCATCGCTTTTATAGTAAAAGTAAGAAAAAACAAGTGAACGCTGCAACAATAATGGTGGTTTGTGACCAATGGGTTTTGAAGGCATTATCGGTAGCAAACGAGTGTGCTCTGCTCAATTGAACAATATCAGTTTTGTTTTGCTTTGGGGTTAAATAAAACTAGAAGAGGCTTTCAAAAAAAAAAAACAAGACGGAAATTATTGAATGGGTGGGGTGAGGAGTGAGAAGAGGGAAATAGGAAGAAGAAGGGGGAGTGGTGTGTTGTGGTGTATTTTGAATATAGGTTATGGGGTGTATTAAGATGATGTGGATATTTTAGGCATATTTAAATATTTTTTAAAAAATTGTGATGTGTGAGTAAAAATTGTGGCGTAAAAAGCAGCAGCCTAAGGAGAATATGCATGCGAAGTTGCTAGCTTGTCATAAAGGTTGGAGTGGGGCACATCAACACAATTTGTTTATGACATCTTTTTTGCATGCTCCCATGCAAAGTGGTAACATTAATAGCTTATCTGTTTCCTCTAAAGCTCAGTTAAACGTTCACAACTTTCATAGGGAGTTTGGATCACATCCTCCTAAACCTACGGGTATCAATGATGAATCTGTCAGTTCTTAGAGTGGGTCTAAAGAAGATAAGGATCTCAAGGAAGAGGGGTCTCGAGAAATGCTGCCTACATGTCGCGACCGAGATCGCGGCACAACGGCGATAAAAAAGAAAACTAGGAGTTTCTTTTAGAAAATAAACATGGAGTCGCCACCAATTTTATTTAATTTAGGAAAAATTGGAGAACCCTTAAAAATGGTCTTTGAAACCAAGATCGAGCTCGGGAGTCGATTATGTTTAGGGAAGGCATGAAGATTTAACCCCACGGCACCCTAGAACATCCGTTAAAAACGATTACCCAAATTAATTGTGCAAATTATTAGTAACTCTTAAAATATTTAATTTACCCCTCTTTTTCGAAATTTTTTTTTTTTAATATTTTTAGCATCAATCAATTATGCAATCAAAGAGATTCATATTTTTTTGTTTTAAGATTTCGTTTTAAAGAGAAGGTACTAACTTTAGCATTTATTATTACTAATAAGAAACAATAAATGAAAAATAAAAGAAAACCAAAGAAAGGATCAATCACATTAATAACATTGCAATCACCATTATGAGTTAATGACAAGATGGAATTTTAGTGGGTATCTTTAATAAACATAAATGTCATTTAAAATACTCTAGAAAATCAACAAATCAATAAAAATCTTCTTGGAAATTAACAGATTGATTCATTTTGATTGAAAACCTTTTATATGGGGAAGGAATCAAATACTAATTAAGAATTATTTATTTCACCAAGGGGGCTCTCTATTTTTTTAGTTTTAAAACACTTATGAAATTAAGAAGGGAATTGCTACACTTATAACAGATTCGTTTTTTTTTTTTTTTTTTTTTAAAAATATTGAAATCATGTTAAAATAAATCATATGAGTTTAAATCCAACAAGACATAATAAAAAAAAAAAAAAAAAATAAGTAAAAAAACGCAGATCAAGGAACAGAGGGATTGAGGTTCTTAGTTCTTTCAAAAATGACTTTCAAGTTACTTTGGCATGATCAAGAAACAGAGGGGTTAGCTTAATCAAACTCATGTCATCCTAATTTTAGCACATAGCAGAAAACTGAGCATTTTATCTAACAGATTATATGCATCATTAACAAATGGAGACAATGTTTCATATGGATTTAATGAATTCCACACAGAAACAGCAACAAAAGGAAATAGCAAAGGTAGAAGAATTAAAGTTACCAAACAAGTGCCTTCTCACAGTGACTGAATACAATAATTGTAACTCCCCTAACTTTTCAATCTCCTTTTTCGAAATTTCTTCAAAAAGAAATACAGAACACTCCTCACAGAGCCTATGAACCCAGGAATTTTACATTCTCTCTTCCCAAAAAAGAACAAGAAATCTGAGATTTTTAGATGAATCAATTGGAATTAAAGAAACTTTCTCCTACTCTCCCTACCCAATTTTCGTGAAATATAGAGTAGAGAAAAACTGAAACTTCACAACAGAGGGAAGAAATAACTCTCTCCCCTTCCTTCTCTGCCTTGCTTCGACTTTTATAGTGAGGGGAGATGGACTCGAACTCCTTGTTACCCAGCAGATCCACAACAATCTCGGTTGCTAGCGAGGTTTCGTATGCATGAGCGGCGGTTGCGTGTGCAGAGGTCGCGGTTCGAAGCAGAGGAGGGGACGTGTGGTGCGGCTCGAAGCAGAGGAGGGGACACGGTTCTTGATGGCTTGCGTGTGGAAGAGAAGGAAAGAGGAAAATTTTCTGGGTAAAAGAGGTGAGTGGGTTTGATGGAGGAAGAGATGAAGAGAGTCGTTTTCTTCTTGATGGACAAATGGGAGGGGCGGCGGTTTGAAGAGAGGAGGGGAGAGAATGATGGCTAGGGTGTGAGGTAAGGAAGTTCTGTTGGGTAAAATGAGGGTGGCTGGCTGCTAGGGTAAAAGAATGAAGGGGGAAAGGAAGAAAAGGGGTGGGGCGGATTTGAAGACTTGGGCCGGCCCAGAAGGAAGAAAAAAAAAGGAGAGGAAAGCGGGTCAGGCGCGACCCGCGCCTGTGTGAGAGGAACGGGCCGAACCGGGTCAGGCGCACCCGGTTCGGCTTCGCGGGTCAGAGTCCCTTTTTTTTTTTTTATATATATGATGCTGTTTGGGCCAAGTTGGGCTAGATTGGGCCCCTTTTCCCCTTTTCTTCACCTTCTTCTTCCCTTCTTTTCTGTTTGGGTTGAACCAAGCCCAATTATCCTTCTTCTTTTTCTTCTTTTCTTCTTCTATTTTGATTTTTCCTGAAATATATATAAAAAGAAATAACAATAGTAGTATAATAGTGTTAATAAAGTTAGAATAAAATTAAATAAAGGGCGGACAAAAATGGGTGTTCACACTACACCCATGAATTGATGATGACGCTTGGCCTTGATCTGTTTCTTTCCCTTATGATCTGTTCTCAATGTTAGGGTTCGGAGAATTTTCTGTCTTTTCTTGGAATATTCAGGGTGCTGCCAGTGATGTGGCGAAGAGGCACCTTAGAGAGTATATCAGCATATTACACAGCATAAGCTCGTCAATGTCATTATGTTGGAGACCCACGTCCAGCTTTATCAGGTACATACAACGGGTTGGTCGGGTGGCGGGTTGGGCGGGTTGGCGGGTGGATTCATACAGGTCCATGATTATTTTATAACTTTATTTATTATTTAAAAAATACAAAAAATTGCAAGAAGTTATACTCTGAGCATTTGAGCTCTCTTTAATCATCCTTTGTCTTTTTCTTTTTTAGGATCGGATTTGGTTAAAGCAAAAGATCACCAATGGAGAACACCCGGTACCAGTCGACCAGATCTGAGGAAGACTCCACCGCCGCGCTTCGCTGCATCGGACCGCCCAGGCTACGTGGTTCGACGCTCACTCCGTCCTCATTCCGCCTCGCCGCTCGACGACCTCCCAGGCTTCAGATCTGTGTCGTACAAATGTGAACATGGTTCTCCGTCACGCGAGCGCCGCCTACGCGACCGGCCACGCCTCCCTCCTCCTCCATGTTAAGCCATTCTCTCTGACTTTGCTTCATCTTGCTCCGGCGGCTCCCTCCTGCTCATGGTAAATCTGGCTTCGACTGGGGAAGGAGAAGAGCACGATCTCAGATCTGGTTCTGGGGGAAGGAGAAGGACAAGATGAAGGCGATCTGAGGGAGATGGAGAAGGACATGGAGAAGGAGAATCAGCACGACAAAAGGGAGGATGTGAGGGAGATGATCTGAAGATGGTGAAGGCGAGAGCATAGAGGGTCAGGGAGAAAGGAGAGCTAGACAGACTAGTAGGGGCGATATTTCATATTGGGGGAAACTGGGAAATTGAATAATTTTTTTAACAATGGTCAGTCGGGTTCAATTACCGTTGTACTAAATTTTCTAGAACCGAACCCGCCCAACTATACCCATAACAAACCAAAGTTTTTATCTGCTTAACCTGTTAACCCGCCCGAAACCGTCCGTTTTACCAAATTATGAAATGGTTTGATCGAGTTCGGGCGTGTCTCGGGTCAATGATCATCTTGCCTGAGATGACATGGCCTGGCCTGACCTGGCCAAGTGATGTGTCTTACATTTTTACTCCTTCATGTATTGGTTTCTTGGGACCCGCTAAACCAATGGGGAACAATGGGTAATCAAATAATGAAATTAAGCCATTGTATATGGCTCAGTCAACTTTTTCTGCCAGACTGTAAACCGAAATAAATGTACCTTTGCCTGTACAAAGATAACAGCAATATTTTTTGAACACAGTATGAGGATACCATACGGTGTCTCATCGTATTCTTTCTTTTTTTCTTTTTTTAATGTATGTTTGCAATATATGTATATAAAAATAATAAAAATATATAAGAGATAAAAAAAAATATATATACAATATCATATAGGTTGTCAGAATTTCAATGTTCCAAATGACACAACTCCAAAAATAATCTGGCAATCTGACTTTGTCATCTCAGTGAGGGTAGGTTTGTGGTTCACAGAAAATAATGGAAAACGAAATTTATTTAAACAACATCTACTAATCGTACTTCTCTGTTATCACCAAGGTTTTCAAAACCGGACCGGTCATTGAACCGGTGAAGACACCGGTTCAAGGTTCAATGGTCCAACCGTGGTTGAACCGGTTTTAATATATATATATATATATATATATATATATATATATATATATATATATATATATAATAAAAAAAGAAATAAACTAACCAATTGAATAGTTCATCAAGAGTGTAAAATATTAAAATCCATTCAACACCTTATGACTTATCCTCACAGTATACTATTGGGTAAAGTCTTGGTGGAAGAACACGTAACCCACTCAGCATAGTATGTGTACAGCCTTGGTTGGAGAGCGAGATACCTCACCCTCACAATATTGTGCTATCCTTGCATTATTATCCACCATTAATTTCATGATGCTCGTACCTGCACTAAGACTTAAAGGAAGGGAAAACTTGTACAAGCTCTGATATCTTCATCATTTCTTACGCCTTCCAAGCAGAGTCCCTTCAAATTCCATGGAAAATATTGAGGACTAGACTCACTGCTACAACTCCACAAAACTCTTCAGCCAACAAGATTTGCATGTGGCAAAGATGACTGAAGGAAACTCTCCAGTTTGTAGGTCTTAGTTATGGTCTTCAAGCTTTCGCTATCACCCGTTAAATCAGAGATGAAGTAGGCGAGAGGTGGAGAAGAGAGGAGGAGTCAGAGAGCAAAATGGATAAAAGTAGAGACAAGATTAGTGGCACAAAACTGAAGTAGAGACCAGATGATCAGGGGACCATGTCTTCTTTTGCTGCTTGCTGTTGCTGATATCCATAGAATAAGAGCCCACATCGATGAGACTAGATTAGGAGGGTGAAAGGAGTGGTTATAAAATCTAAGTGTGAAAGGTAGCAAAGCGCGAACGTTGATTTCGTGAACCGGTCTAAACCGGCAAACCACCGGTTTTGTCCGGTTTTGTCGGTTTAATTCCGGTTAAGCCGGTTTCAATCCGGTTATTTTGAAGTCTGGTTTTAGGGTCATTCCGGACCGGACACTTGCCCCGTTCCCGATTGAACCGGCCGGTCCGGTTTTGACTACCTTGGTTATCACTCACTCTTTTTCAGTTTTTCGCTCGAAAATACTCTCTCTGTTCCTATATATAAGAGGCAAAATTCTAAAATACACAGACCAAGGAAATACATTGAAACAAGCTATTTGTAATTAATATTCATATAAATTTACAAATTTAACCCTTCAATAATTAATGAACAAATTTACTTGTATTGAAAGTTGCATTGTCTCGTAAATATAAACCCTATTATAAATAAGGGTAAAACTGAAAATGAGCATTTAATATTTGTCAAAATACATGCACGTCTCATATATTTTGGACAAAAAAAAATAGTCATTTACCTCTTATAATAAGGACCGGAGGGAGTAATAAGCATAAAAGTAAGTATCAATGAATCTAGGTACTATATATGGATATGTCATATCACCAGTGGTGGATCCAGGACCCTAGATTAGTGGGGGTAATATATTTCCAAAATAATTAATAATAAATATATTAAATCTATTTTATTATTTAAATATAAGCAATAATTTTAAATATAATTTGTTAAATAACAATCCATAAATTATAATCGGAACATTAAAACGTTAAATAGTTGAAACCAATGTTATAAAATTCGAACCAATCATTAGCTCGATCAGGTTACTAGGTTAATAGGTTATTAATCGAACAAATGAATTACTTGTTGGACCGGTTGACTTGATTTATTATTAACATTTATGCAGCAAACAATGGACCATGAGCCTGCAAAAAATTCTTTCTTCATTTCATATGAGCCCAAACTCATCCAGCCCTACCATTGACCCATGGATGGAGGCTGCCATCAGCCTTTTCATGTAATAAAAAAAAAAAAAAAAAAATAAAGACCAAATAAAAGAAAACCGTGACTCTCGGTTCTAGACTTTTATTAGAATTTAGAAGGCATGTGATGTGACTATATGACTACCAGAAAATGCAAAGAAATATTTTTATCAATTATGTTATTTGCACACCTTAATGGGACATCCATTTGGAACACCTTGGATAATTAAGTATAAATATTTGGTTAATTTAGTTCATTATATGATTAATGTGCTTATTTTCCATAACCATGTAAATATTTGGTTAATCATATGTAAATATTCGGTTAATTCAGTTCTTTATATGATTAATGGGTCATCATGAATTAACCAAATATTTGCACATGATTAACCATATAATGAACTGAATTAACCAAATATTTATACGTGATTAACCAAAGTGTCCTAAATGGGTGTCCTATTTGGATGTGCAAATAATATTTCTGTATTTTTATTTCTTGGACACCAAATAATCATTAAATACAACTTAATCCTTCACATTTCCCAAGTAGCCCATGTCCCAAACCGTGCATTTGAATTGAAACACCCCTCTCTCTCTCTCTGCCAAACATTATTATACACTACTTTTTACTTGTTCTTCACATTTCTCCTCACCACCATCACCGAACAAAAGGGTGATATGCGTAGGACACAGACCAGATCGCGGAGGGGTATAGTTGGGCACGGATCCACCACTGACCACGGTGCTGTGCTGTTTGAAAGATGGCTGAAAGAGGAACAGGCATGAGTGCAAATTTTTTAACTATCGAGGGGGGGAGGGGAGAGAAATGAATATAGGATAGTTATATTAATTTTTTTTAAATGAGGGGATGCATGTGCACACCCTCATTGATTAGTGCGTCCGCCCCTGCACATCACAGTATCGAACAATATATTTGCACGTAAAATAATCTGACCCCATGTGATGGTCCCATACGTACCCAAATTATTGCCATAACTTTTCCTGTAATTAAACCCATCCTTTGACGACCATCACAAATCAAATCATATACAGACATCATAATCACGATACACTGAACCTATCTACCTATCCATCTGTTCGTGATCTCTGTACATTTTCTTTGGCTGTTGTTATTGATTCCGCCATGGCTGGAGGTGATGAAAAGCTTCACATAGTAATATTTCCATGGCTAGCCTTTGGACACATTCTCCCAAACCTCGAACTTGCCAAGCTCATAGCTCAAAAGGGTCACCACATAAGCTTCGTATCCACTCCAAGAAACATAGAACGCCTTCCACAACTTCCACCAGACATAGCAGTTTTCCTCAAATACGTGAAGATCCCATTGCCCAAAGTGGACAACCTCCCAGAAAACGCAGAGGCCACCACCGATATCCCCTACGACGTCGTTCAACACCTTAAAAAAGCCTATGATGCCCTCGAAGAGCCCTTGACCCATTTTCTCGAATCTTCAAAGGTTGATTGGGTATTCTACGACTTTGCTCCTTTCTGGGTGGGTCCTTTAGCTTCCAAACTTGGTATCAGGAGCGTGTTTTTCAGCATTGTTACTGCTCAGTGTCTGGGTAACTTGGGACCCGTCAAGGTCCTCATGGGTATTGACCCGGTCAGGACAAAAGCCGAGGACTTCACAGTTTCTCCGCCGTGGGTCCCTTTTCCGACCACCGTGGCATTGCGTTACTTCGAGGTAATGAGAATCTCGGACAGTTTCGATTCCGATAATGATTCGGGCGTTTCGGACCTGTACAGGTTCGGTGCCGGTATCCAGAACTCTGATGTCGTGGCGGTTCGGGGCTGCACCGAATTCGAACCCGAGTGGTTTCAAGTGCTGGAGAATATTTACCAGAAACCGGTTCTACCGGTGGGTCAGCTCCCCAGCACAAGGTTTGACGATGATGGAGACGAAAACAAGGAGTGGCAATGGATGAAGAATTGGTTGGACAAGCAAGCACGTGCCACGGTGGTGTACGTGGCGTTTGGAAGCGAAGCCAAACCAAGTCAAGAAGAAGTCGCTGAGATAGCACTAGGTAGACGAACCCTTGCTTTATCTATTTGGTTAAATTACTAGTTAATCTATTCTGTAAAATTAGTTTACTATTCCGCTTAATCCATTAAATGAGGGAGTTATTTTAACATGAGAGGGATAAATCATATATAAAACGCTGGGATTGAAGGTTAATTAATAGATATTTAAAAAAGTTACATGATTTTAGTTCTCATTTCCACTATAATCCAAAGGTCTAAACCTCATTTCACTCTCATATAAATATGTTAATTTCACTTAATACAAAATCCCATGTGATCATAAAAGTGAAATATTTTTTATTATGTTACTTAGTAAACAATATTTAAATGCATTATAATTAAATATTAAGTATAAAACTTTTATACAGTTGATTAATTCATACATCATTATAAATATTGACTTTTATCGGAACTATTATATGAGTTTAATTGTTGTAGTCAATATAAAGTTTTTTACACTATCAACCAATAAAAAATTATGATATAAATGAATTTTAATGTGGTTAAAATAATAGTCAAAGATTTTTAATGATTTGTCAATTTCTAATTAACTAACAGTATAAAAAATCTTTACAATGTTAATATATATCTTCTTTTTTTTGACAAAATCACTGTTAATATATATCAAATATCAATAAAACCCTAACTATATTTTGGAAGTTATAATAATATGATCTGTAATTAATTAACGAATCATACTCACCAGTGGCCAAGCCATTGATTAAAGAATGTGTATAAAAGGCATTTTATTAAAAATCACCAATTTCAACTTTAAATATATGAATACATCATTACCGATAAAAAGTTTCTGCTTTTAATTCATTTAACCAAATTTCCAAAAGCTTTATAATGTCAATCAATTTTAAAGATTTTACCCTATCCATCAACAGTAACTTGTCATATTTAACTTGACTTTGTTATGTATATTTTTAATCCGGGCCTGATAAGGGTTGGAGAAATCGGAGCTTCCATTTTTCTGGGTGCTAAGGGTTCGTCGTGGACCTTCAGACCCGAAAGTTTTGCAATTGCCAGAAGGGTTCGAGGAGCGAACCAAAGGGCGAGGGGTGGTGTGCACCACTTGGGCGCCGCAGCTGAAGATCTTGGGTCACCATGCTGTTGGCGGGTTCTTGACTCACTCCGGTTGGACCTCTGTGGTGGAGGCTGTCCAGAACGAGAAGCCGCTGGTTTTGCTGACGTTTTTGTCAGACCAAGGAATAAACGCAAAAGTGTTGGAGGAGAAGAAGATGGGGTATACGGTACCGAGGAACGAACGAGATGGATCGTTTACAAGTGACTCGGTGGCTGACTCATTGAGGCTGGTTATGGTTGAGGAAGAAGGAAGGATCTACAGGGAAAGGATTAAAGAGGTGAAGGACTTTTTTGTCAATAAAGAAAGACAGGAAGGTTACATCAATAACTTACTACGCCACCTCATTAGTCAGAAAGCTGGTCCCCATGTTCATTGATATTGGAGACCGGAGACTGTGAGGAGCTTGCACCATTGGAAGGGGACAAGTAAGTGCTTGAGTATTGGATATTTAGATTATTTTTGCCATAAAATGTCGTCCTATTATTGTAGCATTAATACGGGTGACCACTGAGTACTGACTAGTGGTCATTTATTTGTTTTTTTTTCCTGCATTAAACTACTTAAATCGATTTTCAATTTTTAAGGATCGAGACCCTATTTGTTACCGATTAAAAAAGAGTGATTTTGCCTCCCAATAATAATTTATAGATTATCTTTTAGAGATTTTTTTAAAAAAAAAAACCTTATCTTGTTTTTATTTACAATCGTAAAAATTATTTTTTAAAATAGTTAATGATTTTTTTCCAAAAATTACTAAAAATAACTTTTTATTTTAATCATAAAAATGATTTTTTTTTAAATCATTTTTGTTAAAAGCTTAAACAAACACACTCTACCAATATGTGGTTGATTCAAGTGGTAACTGGTTAGGCCTCTTAAGCAAGTGATCAGGGGTTCGACCTCTGGCTCTTGCACATGGAGAAAACCTAGTTGGGAGAGGTCAACCTTTCAATGCAGTCTAGTACCTCCAGGAATTAGTCTTCGTAATTGCGTGTCGAGAATATCCTGTGAAAATAAAAAAATAGAAAAAAAGGAGTCTAAGTCGGAAATAGTATCGTATTCTTAGCTCGTGTTTAAAATGAATCTAGTAGACCGTATGTTGTATCTTATTCAAATTTAATTTCAAGATAAATTTAACTTTTTGAGACTTAGACTTACTTAAACATCTCATCAATTTTCATTTTCCTCTTCTAATTTTATGAGATGCAAAATCAATTATCATAGTTTATCATAGTTGATCTCAATTAGGATTTAAGAAAATGTAATTTTGAAAAGCTTCTTTTTGGCGGTAGCAACAATTAGAGATATTGTCAATAATATTCTATAAATAATACATGCATTTAAAAATATTTTTTTTATCATTTTTCATCAATTTAACTTGTTTCAACATCTCTTATACGAATAATAACAAATTTATGAAATTTATCCAAAAAAAAAAATTTATGAAATTCATCAAAAGTACAAAAAAATTGGAGGCCTTAGATATGTCTGCCTCAATTCCCTAAAAGCCTCCACGTCCCTATCTATATTTCATATAAAAGAATTTGTTTTCTCCACTTGTGATTCATTTTTGCTTTGTGGACTGCATTTTTTAACATGTGACTCCATAGGTAGATGTAATATGACTAGCTAAATGTGTATCATCATCGATTATGCGTGCTTTTATTTTAAAAATTAAGAAAAAATAATAATAATGTTGATTTGTCAAGATGTTATTGGATGTCGTTGTAAAAATCTTTTACACTGATAGTGCATAAAAACTAAAACTCCTTAATTATATTAACTAAGAAACTCACTCCCTTTTGCTCCCATCATCAAAGGGATTCAGACCTTGAGATCTTTGCAGTGGTCCTTTACTCTTCAACATACATTGAGAGAGGGTAATGAGTATGCAGATTGGTTGGCCAAATGTCATGATCTAAATTTTGTAGTCATGACCGATCGAAAGGGAAAACCTCTCATTTTCCCTTCGCAACCTCAGAAGCATACATGATTTCGTTTCATCTAAAGAAAACGATTACATTCATTAAGTATAACAACAAAACGAATATAATTTCATCAGAGTGATGAACAAAACAAAGAAAATTACAAAGTCTTGCCGAACTAAAGAAAACAACTTAAAAAAATGAGGGTACAACACTTTAATCTATCGACATGGCATCAAAGGCTTCCGGAGGCTCCAAAAATACCTGCGTCTGAAATGTTAAGAGTGGGGTGAGTCAACTGACTCAGTGAGGGAATTCCTCCAAACACATACAAGCATACAAGATAAGAATAAAACCATAGCACATAGTCACACAAGCACGCACTCATATTCATGCTTAAATCTATCTCAAACAATTAACAGAGCAATCATGCACAGCAATATTCATATAGTAAACACAACTCAAAAGGACATCTTGTCCATTCCTAGAGTACTTGTGGAATGCCTTGTGTTTCATTTATCTCTTATATCTCAAGTCCCTCACAAGGGATCAATACACTTCTAATGTGTACATATTACACTTCATAATATCATCAAGTCTTTGAGTATCCTTGGAAGTGGGTTCTCTGAGGACCTCCTATCCCGACTGTTTTAATTTCTTATCCCGGAGATACCGTTCCCTCCGACCAATATCAACATCCCTCCTGAACGCCCGGGTGACTAACGGGATCCCTCATCCCCGAAGGTGTTATTTATACATCGGAGCCTTCCGCTCCCCGATCGGCCTACCCAAAGATTCATAACCATTTTTTTTTTAGTAATTCATTCCACCAAGTACTCCTTCCAATAATCATAAAACTCACACATAAACAACAACATAGCAACTCAATTCACATCATTATACTTATTCCAAATTACAAGTCAAAAGTCATATTAACAAATTATATAATAATATATATATAAGCCTCACTTTTTGGATTTTTTCACAGTACTTCCTCATCCAAAATATTAATATAGAATATATGACTATATAAATAAAACAGATCGAGAAGACATATGATTAATAATTTATATACTATAAATTATAAACTATAAATACTTTAACAGGTACTATTATTATTATATAATACCTACATAGGTATGAATAACAATACTGGCATAATTTCTTGAGTTGTGTTATTGTGACAACTAAGTGCGGATAATATACAGGACAACTTGCACTGTAGTGCTATTTTTTTTCTTTTTTTTTACAAATATTGATTTTTTTTTAAAAAATAAAAATTTACCTATTAACCAGATAATGAACTGAATTAACCAGATATTTGTACCTGATTAACTAGATATTTGCATATACTTAACCAAAAATTTTATTTCTCAAAAAAACCCATTAACTAGAAAATGAACTGAATTAACCAGATATTTGTACCTGATTAACCAGATATTTGCACATACTTAACCAAAATTTTATTTCTAAAAAAAAAACCATTAACCAGATAATGAGCTGAATTAACCAGATATTTATACCCGATTAATCAGATATTTGCATATACTTAACCAAAATTTTATTTCTCATAAAAAGCCAAAAAAAAAAAATTTATTTTTGCAAAAGAAAGTTAAAATAAAAATAAAAAAACAATGATACAATAATGCTACACTGTTCAACACAACCGTATAGTTGTCACATTTGGGTGTTAGAAAAACATTTCTCTAATTTCTTTCACTTTATATTCATGTATAATGTTAGAGACCTCCTTATCAATTGGGAACACCCACCGACTCAGGAGCTGGGCATCATTGCTTTTGCCTTTCATAGTTCATCTAAACAACAACAAAAAAAAACACATGTTGAAATAATGCATAGATGCCCAAATAATTTTTTTTTTTTTTAAATATCCAATAGCAAAGTCAACCACGTATATGAGTGAGGCTCGTGGGTGATGGTGTGGATCGGTTGTCAAGATGGCCATGATTGTTGGTGTTGCTGCCTTTTGGGGAGTGGAATTACAGTGTTGGTGTGAAGGGTGTGGAGTTCAGTGTGTAGAAGAGGTGGGAAGGGTTTGGTGAGTGACTAGGGTGGAGGTGGTGGAACCAAAGAGACGATATGCTCATCTTCAATGGTGGTTCCAGTTACTGGCAGTGGTGGGGAGGGTGAGGAATGGCGATTGGTTTGAAGTGCAGTGATACGGGAGAGGACTTCGTCAAGTTTGGAATGGATGGAGCTCCGTGTTGTGGTAAGGGTGCCTTGGGTTTGGGTAAGTTTGAGAACAGCGTCCTCAAGGCGAGAAATTGCGTGAGCTTGGGAACGGGTATTGTCAGCCATGGGAGGAGTTCAATGAAAGCACCAATTGATAGGGTATGGATGAGGGTAGGTTCCTTGTTATGGAGGACAAGGATAACCTCCTTAGAAATTAGAGAGAGAAGAGAGTTTTTGATTCAATTTCTGCTTGTCCTCATCCATTCGTTTACTATTTACTATTCTTTATATAGTAGTTTCTTACATCCAAAATATTAAAAAGAAAATATAAATAACAAATAAAAGATAATAGGTAGCAAGATCTAGAATATTCCTAATTTGCCATATTAAGATGAAACCCTTAAATACTTTGGTCTTTGTTTTGTTATGAATGGGCCTATAATTTGCTGTGAATCTATTTGCTCCATTTGTGTCATTTATTGGGCCATATATCCTATCACAAACTAAGGAGGAAGAAGATGATGCAATATTGGAACCTTTGGAAAGCTTGAGAGCCCCTCTACAATTTCCTCTTCATGTACAAAATGAGTTGAGCCTTCAAATCTCCAAAGATTCCTCCTTTCCTTTCTCTCTCTCTTCTACAACTCTCTTCTCTCTTCCTCTCTCTAAACCTTCTAACACTCTCTAGGGTTTAAAAAATTGAAGAATGAAGGAGAAAGGTGAGGCACCTTTTTTTTTAATATAATATTGGGCCCTATGGTGGCTAAAAGCTCATAAATCCATTAAACCACCAATGTCATTAATTAAATTGAATTAATCCAAGTACTAAGATTGGGTCAAATATGCACTAACATGTCTAGGTCCTAAAATCATAAATTAATTTCAAAACATTGTTCGAAAGTTTTTTTTTTTTATAACTATATCGTAATTTATTAATTACGAACACATTTACAACTAAAAAAATTTACCGCATAGAACCTCATAAAAGACTAATTTTTAAATTATGGATCATAATGTTAATTAAGCTTAAAATTTTAAATAAAAAAATTGTCGGGTATTACATTCTGGTATCAAGGCATCACATCTCCCAGTACGGTGTGGTTCGGGGACGAACCAAGCAGAAGGTGGTGGGCATGTGATAACCGGGGCTGACGAGGGCGGAGAGTGGTCGTCGGTGCAAGAAGGCATGGACAAGGAGCGACTCTAGGCAGGCTTCTAGGTGAAGGGACACATGAGTGAGCCGATTATGCACCGGAATGAGAGGGATCCTGAGACTGTGTAGGTATGAGACTATACAATTGAGGATGACTTATATGAATTGATTGGTACTACCTATACCAACAAGATGCATCTTCTTTTCGGTAGCCCATCACTTAAGAACTCCATAGTTAAGCATGCTTGACTTGGAGCAATTTTGGGATGGGTGACCTCCTGGGAAGTTTTTCCAGGAAGCGTGTTAGCGAGGACAAAGCACGCTGAAAATACCTGTGTTGGTTTGTGGGGATAGTCGTCAATCCATAAAGCAGCCATATATGTTACACCAAAACAGGTGCTTCTATGGATGATGATCTCAAGATTTGGGAAGCTTGTCCTCCTCACCTCAGTTCTAGCATTCTAGCAGATGATAAAAGAAAAAAATATATTAACTAAGAAACAAATAGAACCCATAAGTATTAAATCCTAAAATTGGACTAACAACAATTCAACCCAACAAATATTAACATAATAAAAGTTTAGTTAAACTATTTTGAATCCCTATTCGCGACGTTCGTTTTTAACTTAGTCACTATATAAATGTAAAAAAATTCAATTCGGTCTTAATATGTACAATTATTTTCAACTTAGTCATTGCTATTGATTGTTATTGTAACATCGTTTGTTGAAGTTAAAGTATAAAAACCAAATTAAAAATGGTTGTCATGAATAAGTGTCAAAGTGAAAATGATTACCATGATTCATGTATAAGGACCAAGAAATCAAGTATATGTTTGTTCGTATATGTGATAATCATTTTTTATTTGACTTTTATACTTTAACTCAAACAAAATATGTTACAATAATAATAAATGGTATGGACGAAATTTATAAAAAAAAACTATACATATTGAGACTTATTGTTTTTGTTTTTGTTTTTTTTTTAAGTACTGAGATCAAATTGAAAGCAAGTATCATATAAAATTAAAAATTAAAAGTATAGTTTAACCTAAAAATTTCATTGTCTGCTTGATACTAAGTTTAAGAAGACATAACAATATTAGAACACAATAAAAACATCTTACTATTAAGCTCCGTTGCAATTATTTATTACTGCGTCTTCACTTTGCAATTAACTCATCGCGCCACCATAGGGCTGGCAAAATAATCCATGGATCCATTATCTATTCAACCCAATCATAAGAAAATCCATCCATTTATTAAATAAAAAAGTAAATGGATTGGATGGACTAGATCAATTTTTGAGTGGATGGCTTATGAACCATCCATCTTTTTAAAAAAAATCCATTGGACTAGCAACAATAAAAATTAGTGGATCAGTTTTTATCCGCTACAAAAAAATAAAAAATAAAATTGGTAACTTCTACAGTTCTATCTCTCCCCTTCCTCACGTAGAAATCTGAATCAGCTATCTCCGCAAAGTGTAGCAATGTGGACGAAACCATAATCCTCAAGTCGGATCCAGATCTCTGAGTCGGGCTTCGATGACCAGTAGGCATCGGCGGTGAAACCACATCTAGCCGTCGGAGCCGCAGGATAACATCTTTGCCGGCGGCGGGAGCATCCTTAAATGCCGGATCGACCTGGAAGAGCTCGACGGAGAAGATGATCAGAGCGTTAATGGAGAAGCCATAAAAGCAGAAGTCGGTGTTTTTGCGGTGGGAGAATATGAGATCGAAGTATAAACTAGAGGTTTTCCAAAGAACTACTCTGAATCTCTGATACTGAAAAAGTTGCACATTTTTTCGTCCTCTTCCCTCTACTCTGATTTTTCAACTTGGCGTCATAGTTGTATATTATCTGATCTTTTATTTTGGTAAAGGAAATGAAAGTTAAGAAAAAAGCCCTATTTTTTTTTTTAACAAAAATTAAGAAGAAGCCAAACAAAGCAAACACGTTACAGTGTGTACTTTATCTGATCTAATAACTTAGTAATGAAAATACTAATATATTTTAAAGAGTTATTACATGTACAAAAACATTTCAATAAATTAAAAAAATTGTTGCCTAAACTGAAAAACAAAATAAAAAATAAAAAACACATTCACATTTTCCCAGGAAAGAGAGAGAGGAATGAGTGAATATTTTAAAAGTTATAAAATTAAAATATTTTTTATGGATGGATTGGAGAGAAATACTTACATGGACACAAACCCAGCAAATTATCTTTGGGCACAACAATCAATGATGAAGTGACATATCATTAAAAAATTAAAACATTAAAATAAAAATATAACAAAGTAAGTAACTCTCATCCATGTCTCCCCCTCGGTGAAATCCTTCTTTCCTGCACGCCAGCCTAGAGAAATAGTTTCTACCGTATCCAACACCTTGCGAGCCCCTTAACTTGCCGTCGTTGTTTGTCGTGTTACCGGCAATATAACAAAAATCCCATTTCATTCTCCACATTGCGACCCTCTACTCCTAATTTTCAGATTTTAGTCTCCAACACTTGGAACATGCCCATTGTTGTCTCTTGCTGTTTTTCCTTCTCAGTATCATTTGTTTGGCCTGGGCTAGCACATCAAATGGAAACAGAAAGTTAGATGTTGCATATCACCAAGCAAAGGGGAAGCAAGATGCTTGTCCTATATTTCTCTTCTTCTGGTCTAAACCCATTTTGGAACGAACTCAACGAAGAATATGGGAAACAATTCCTCCTTCTGGGTTATTAGAAAAATGGGTTTACTAGAAAAATGGGTTTTTTATAAATCCAGAAAAGTTCAAATACTGAGTAATTTTCCTTTGTTTCGTAACAGTGGGTGGGGTTTGATTTGAATTAGGTTTCCCTTCTTTCGTAACAGTGGGGATGGGAATGGTCTGCCATCTGCCATTAAAGAAGAGTGAAAGGCAAAATCCAGAGAAAGCTAATACTTTGAATCCAAGTTCAACTATTTATTGTTCACAAGATTTTGTTTTCGTTTTTTAATTCTAACTGAAGATTTTGGTTTCTGAATGAATTGATTATTTACGCACCCAGTGAAGTTGTTCCCAAAACGAAACCCATCCTTCAATAAACTTGAAACTATTTTTTTATTTTTTTATTTGATGTAAAAAACTTACTCCTTAACCTATGAGGTAGACGATGAAACAAATATGGAAAGAGAAAATGTGGGACCATTGAAATTATAAAGAACTAGTTAAATCCCCCGTGCGTTGGACGGTTTTGTAAAAGGATTTAATTGGTATGTACTGTCAGTGTAAAGATTTTTTACATAGTCAACCAATCAGAAATTGCCACATAAGCTAAATTGTTTGACTCTTATCCTAACTACCTTAAAAGTCACACATATCATGATTTCTGATTGGTTGACAGTGTAAAAAACTTTACACTGACAGTGTATAACAATTAAACTCTTTGTAAAATTATATAGATTTATAAGTTTAGATATTGTTTATAAATATAATTGTAATACATGTTTATTGTTTTTAAATATAAGATGACAAAATTGCAATTAAAGTATATTATTAAGTGTGAAATAAAGATATGCACAATACATGTATAATATATAATATACATGATAATTTAAAAGGAAATGGTTTGTTGAAATTCAAAATTTGTAAAGGGATAGAAAAATATAAATTAAAGAAATTGATAGAAAAATTTAAAGTTAAGCATAGTTCAAAAATAATGGATAAGTTGTTAAAAAAATGAACACTAATTGGAAAAGTATAATAATAAGAAATAGGTTTAATAAAATCCCTTGGATATCCATATCCATATTAAAAAAGTAAAATAAAGTCAAATAAATGTTTTTCATGATAAAGAATGGATAAATTGAAGTCATAGTAAAATATAGGTAAAACCAAGCAAATTTACATAAGTTGACATTGCGTATACACAAAACACATAGCAAAATAAAGGTCTTGGTGACATACTAAATACAAAAGAAAAGCATAGCAAAAACTTGCATGCATAATATCCCAAAGTTTGTTTTGCAAAACATGTAATTTGCTACATAAGAAAAGACAATATTAATTTATCCTAATGCTTCTCCTTCTTGATCCTTGGCATAATCTTAGTTGAGGAGTACCGAGGGGATATCATATCAGCCACATGAATATCACCATCATCAGTTGAGACAGGCCTCTTCATTGGGGTAACAGTATTTGAGGTTGACATATCATGACCAGTGTCATCAGTACCAGATTGAAATTCCTAAAATAAAGAAGTGGGAAAAAAAATATCCAATCAATGAAAGTTAACAATAGTGAAATAAGGATACACAACATGTAAAATATTTTTTAATGTAGCTATTAAATGAAGAATGTGATTGATTTCATTGAATTTTTCACAAGCAACAAAAAAAAACCAATAGACATGTGTAGAAATAATGTAATTTATATAGTATAATCCTACTGGGGATACTACAGCTAGTTTATTATGGCATAGAATGAAGGAACAATGATAACTAACAAATTTACACAAATGAAATAGCAACTACTTAGGTGCAACCCGTATAATAAAGACAAATCAAAATGCAGTCTTGTGTTGCAAACCATAATTAATGTCTTTAAGGTTATATGATGATGGACAAAAAATTATGACTACAAACAAAAAGTAAGATATGTTCTTTTAAAATTCAATAGTAGCATAAAAAAAATGCAACAATTTTGTTTGCAACTCATATACAACATATAAAAGTTGGATTATATAATTGGATTACGTAATATATTTTACACTCAAAATCGTTAAGAGCTAATAGATCTTCAAATAGGAAGTTATCCAAAGAACATTTCAAAAGGCATAATCTGTGAAGCATGCATTGTCTTCATCACACATAAACTATATAATGACAAAAAATAAGACTTGAACAACAATAAAAAAAAAAATTTGAGTCCACAATATATTCTGATTGAAACCTTATATAATATATATTCACCAGTTGAACAGGACTAACCTTTCCGATTGTTGTTGGTGAAATATTACTCACCGAATCACCAAATTCAGATTCCTGCATTATAAGAAACATCAATATAAACTAATGAATTGACATGATTGGGAAATATAACTTTTAGCATTATATTATAAAAAGATGTTGACTCATAATGCATCTAAGTTTTTTTTGTTTCTTACTTACATTGTCTATGGTAGACATTTTGGAGATCACCTGTGAGCCAATGTTAGTAACATAATCTTCCGAAGTTGTCTCCTAAAAAAATGAACATTATATATAAAGATTTGTTAAAAGTAATGAAGGAAAAAGTAATTTATAAAGTTTGCTAATATACATTAGCCTTTGGTATAGTAGACATGTAAGATTTGATAAGTTCAGCATCATCAATTATTTTCTTGACAGTAAAACTTGAAGATGGGTTGCTTTTGATGAAATCATTGACTTCAACTTTGAAAATATATGTCTTTTTCACTAAACGCTCAAGCTCCTCAGGAACTCCATCATCATCACCTTGCTGCCAAAAAAGGAAATTAAATTAAATAGTTATTTTTGGATAAAGGTATTTACTAAAAAATAATGATTACTTACTTCAACCAAACGTTTTTTCAGATCACTTGCCGTTTCCTGAATAATTTGAAAGGCATGATTATCAAACAACACAAAGGATGCAGTAGTTCCAGTTTGATCTTTGACCGCAACATGGACCTTGTACCTATACATATAAAAACAAAATATTAGATTACAGGTTGTGATAATATTGAAGTTTAATTGTAATTGTGAAAATTGTAACAAATGGTAAGTTGAAACAAATAAAAGTATATGGAAGAAAGGTAAATAAATTTGTCTAACATACAAAAATGAAAAATAGTGTAAATTTTACAATAACTCCATCTATAAATATAAAATGAAAATATATTATAAGAAGCCATACATTGGCAAAATCCTTGGAGGGCTTCCATCACATTTTTTGCATGTGATTTCGTCACCTTCTACTTTGATTTTGAATCCATGAATTGAGCATGCATCATAGTACCAATTGAATTGAGTTTGAATTTTGAGACATGTAGCAAGAGTAGTATAAACTCCATTCTGAAAAAATGTGAAATTTTGTTAGCTAATATTTATTAAACATAGAAAATAATAAAAACATATTGAAATAAAATACTCTTCCTCGATATGTTTCAATTCAGAAAGTGTTTTAGGCATCTCCAGAGACAAAGTATCATTTGTAGTTGTTGTTTGAGTGTGACTATCATGTTGCGTATATCTCTGTGATGAATCTCCTTCATTCAAGTTCAAACTTGAAACAAATGAAAAAAATAGTAAATATATGAAATTAAGAAAGCATAATATGGAATTTAAAGTAAAAATATTAGTATAGTAATTGTATTAGTGTTTAGTCTTAATTAGACATTAGACAGGAATCACAGTTTGATGAATTCGAGTACCTAGTTTTAAACTCGGCAACTTCAGGCAGATCTGGATTAATTAAGAACCTGGAGGCATTCCAAGAATTTGAGAGCTTGACCTCACCTAATTAACAAAAAAAATTTTTTATCGTTAATATCATGTGAATAGTTAATATAAACAAATAAAGTTGGATAATGTACCTGCTGTATATGAAATCATTGCTAATTGAAATACAACAATTAATATGGTCTCCGAGGAGTCATCTAGAGTCTTTGTGAGTGAATCAACATAATCACCAAACAAAGTACACTTAATTTTGTTGTTGCTGAAATTGATAAGATAAACAATGTAAACATATAATAAAAAATTCTTTAAAAAACAACAAAATTTAGTACAAAAATAAGGCATACCTGTTATCTATAAGATATAAATTCATGTATTTCGACTTCCGCCCATTCTTTTGGAATTCCTTATATTTTTCAAATGAAGAGATTTCTCCAAGCACATCTAACATTTAATATAAGTAAAATGAATAATTTCATAAGAATTAATATTTGCAAATAAAAATTAACAAAACATAGTAAGGTGATGAAAGAAAGACAATTAAAATTTAAAAAGTTACCAACTAAATAACCCTTAGGAACATTTTCATGTAGAATATCTTCAAAGGCCACAAAATCAAATGATTGTAGAGGAACTTGTAGATCACAAGGGTGGACAGCTGTAGCATTGTGAAAATTGATTTTGCATTTGTGTTGAGTGGCTCTATAATCTCCAACATTGTCAACCACAAAAAATTTCTGGATGATATAGCGTTTTCCTTCCAAAATTGTTAAACTATGCTTCTTGATTAACTTATCTGATGTTATAGAAGCTTGAATTTTATCCCCCTGATTTAAATAAAAAAAAACATTATAATACATTACTGAGAATGATTAGTGTAAAATAATAATGACAATTTTAAAAAATTTATTATAAAGACATGTACATCAATCATTGGTTCATCTAATAGGCCAGATTAATATTAGAAGCAATGAAATGTTTGTATAAGCAATGAAAGAAAAGTTTCAAAATAAGTAAAGGCAGATATGCAGCCCATAGTTAAAAAAAGTGCAAATTTATTTTGGAAAAATAAAATTTCTCATTGGAAACAAACTTATCAGAATGATGACAATTTATATAGAGGGACTTAAACTTTCATATAATCCTTATATATACTCACTATATATAACATAGGTAAAAATATTAGAAGTAGAGAAATTGTTGATGTTTACTTTACTCTGTATAATGAAGCTACTAACGCCTTACAGTCTGAATAAAGAAAAATTAATTCCATTAGACATTGTGCTATTTTGACAACGGACCTAGGCACTCTCCATCTAAATATTATCTTATAGCACTTTAATAATAATAGATGAATACATTCTTAAAGCAAAATAAAAATAGAAAACACAAAAGTTGTCAATAGTTAGAGTGCATTACATTTTTAGTAAAATACCTAATACATGTTATTTGGTAAAGAGTAAAGCCAAACACATTGAAAAAATAATCAAGTTCGTCACATTCTTTCCTACTAATGACATATATCACATCTATTGACAATGAATAGAATAAAATAATAATCCATACTAAAGAAATCTTATTTCACATGTTATAATAAAATATTTAAGAAGTTGGACATACCTTTTCATCAAGCAACACCATCTGAATGCTAGATATGACATTGGGAGAAGTAGCATAAGAAACATTCCAAAGGCGAATAACTCGAGCAGCTATTTTCCAAGACTCTTTCTCGTTGTTCAGCTGATCAATGTAGTTTAACTTGAACATACTCATTTTTCAGCACCTAGTATTAACTTTGGGAAAGGCAAAACAAAGTAGTTAATGTAAAATAACATAAACAAAGTAGATAAATTTCATACGTAAAAAAAGGAATTCATGCACACAAACACAATCACATTTGACATCTCATAGATTGGCAATTGAAGTTGAAGATAATAATATAAAAGGAAGTAACTTCACACAAACAAATCAATGGGCATCAAATCAACCAATAACAATAATTGTAAAAACTAAAAAAAAAAAATGTAAACTACTATCATGTAAAGAAAAACACCCTTATACATAATTTGCTATGATAGATCCTGAAAAATTTCCTTGTAGACAACATTTATAGTTTCAGACAAAGCTTCATTTTCCTTGTTGTGGATCAAAATTCTGAGCCCATTCTTTGATCTGACTCTTGAAACTGCTACATAAAGTTGACCATGTGTGAAAACAGGCTTTGGTAAGTAAAGACCAACATTATCAAGAGATTGTCCTTGGCTTTTATTAATTGTCATGCAATATGATACCATCAAAGGAAACTGTCTCCGTTCAAGTTTAAATGGCCAAACTGAATCAGAAGGACTCATTGTCATTCTAGAAATAAATACTTTGTTGCCGAAATTGCTTCCAGTCATATTTTTAGCTTCAATAACATGTGTACCCAGTTTGGTAATAATAAGCCTTGATCCATTGCAAAGTCCAGTAGACTGATCAATATTTCTAAGAAGCATGATCGGAGTACCAACTTTCAAACAAAGCTTATGATTTGGCAAACCCGAGCAATGAAGGGTGTTTAGATACTCAGGTGGATGTATATCTTCAAAAAGATCACTTTGCTCATTTGCTCTACAAATGGAGTCTGAGCTAAAATATTCTTTAGCATCACTAGGAATCAAGGATAAAATATAATCATTCACTTTATCAACAATGTCAATAGTCGGTGCTAGAATTGCCCTCCCTTTCAAGTAACCGGGATCACTATAATTTTCAACTAATCCTGGATAAGTATGTTTAACTATTACCGCAATAGGATCATCAAAGGATTTTATTAAAAGATCATCTGGTATTTCAATAGTACTTTCTCCATCATTTGGTTCAGATAACCTCCCTTCACCAACCTTCAAAATCCACTATGAGAATTCCCTAAGTTCATTAGCATCTGTATTTTTGGAATTTGTGTGTAGCCGCATATTCCTGGTTAATGTCAGCACATGGCAAAATTGCCACAGATAAGAAGATTTGATTGCCGAATGAGTAATGTCAGATCTTGAACCATGAGGAATTACTGGTAATATTTGTCTAAAATCTCCACCCATGACAACTGTTTTTCCACCAAATGGCTTGTTCATACTTTCTGGATCATCAAATTTAAGAATATCACGAAGTGTTCTATCAAGTGCTTCAAAACATTGCTTTTTGACCATAGGAGCTTCATCCCAAATAACTAATCTAGTCTTCCGCATCAAATCCACATTTAATGACCCTTGCCTAATGTTGCACATGGACTCATCAGTGAGCTGTAAAGGAATAGAAAATCTTGAATGAGCTGTTCGACCTGCAGGTAGAAGAGTAGATGCTATACCACTTGATGCGACAGCAAGAACAATATATCCTTGTGACCTAAGAGCAGAAGTCAATGCATTCCATATAAAGGTTTTCCCTGTTCCTCCATATCCATGAAGGAAAAAAACACCACCTTCATCTTTAGATACAGCATTTATGATAATGTCAAATACATATTTTTGCTCTGCAGTCATTATGCTGATAGATTTAGTATATTCCTCCAGAAGTTGTTCTCTATCAAAATTTAATTGATCAGCAATCAATCTATTTTGAAAGTCTAAATCAAGATCTCCCTCAGGAATGGGCATAGAAGGAAAGTCTTTTAGACTTCGGCCATTAGACTTCAACAATTTCTCAATTTCAGCAAGACCAAAGTTTTGTTTCTGAGAATTAGTTAGACGCAGATCTGGCCAAAGAAAAATTTAAGATTGAAGATGTTATAAACATAAACACATTAAAATAGAAAGATGTTTATAATTGTAAATAAATCATTAGAAACATGATTAACCTCAAAGAAACAGCATATATGAAAACATTATAAGGATAAAATATGTTACCTCGGCACCCGAAGTGTTTTCTTTGAGAATAAATAATATCTTCAACTAAAAAAGGCCAAGTCTGCTGCCATACATACTCTGGTCTAGATAAGGAGTTGGACATCAACATGATGACAAATAATGATCTTAGATATACTCCACTACCCCATATAGATGCTTCTTCAATAGCCTCTATGTACTCTTTATCATCATTGAGCAATCCAAGATGATAACATGCATCTCTAAAGGTAGGATAAATTATGCCATTAACTGTTCTAATATCCTCATAACTTGTAGGACCTTTGACTTTGGTAAGTAGGATTCTTTCATAATAAAGTTCACCACTACTTGGTGGAACATGATACATTCTCCCAATAGAGAATCCTTGCTTTCTAGGAAACCATTTCTTGGACTCAGCTTTGTAGACAAACCTTCATGGAAATTCTGCATAAGTAAGATTCTTTGCCTCAATATAAGTCCGATTAGCTTCCATCCATGATGTGAACATGCTCTCTTTGTTTCGGGGTTTTTCAAGAATTGAATCAAGTGATTCACCATCCTCATATATAATATATTGTCCATTAGGAAGATGAAAACTAAGTCTTTCCACAGATGGCTTTCTATAATGGATATCAAAACTGAATATTCTCCAAGTTGATTCGCAAGCTGAAATATACCTATAAAAAAAATAAGCAAAAGAAGATTGAATTAAGAACAATATTTAGAGTAATATTTAAAGCAAAAGTTAGATATTATTGATATATTTATTGTTGATTGTTATTTTTAATTGTCATGTTTTGAGATTGATATATTTGGATGTTAGACATAGCATGAGCTTTGTATTAAGCATGAGGTATGGCTGTCCAATATTCTGTCTTTTTTTTACTTAAATAAAAAAAGACAGAATATATTAAATAAATGTAATATGATGTGCCTGTGATCGAATATTGTCTTGTGCAATGCACAACATTGCCACAAAACTTTGGCATAATGGTACAGGAAGTGTAAAAGATAACTACATTTAAGAGAGAAGGTACATAAACTAAACCACGATGCTTGGGAAATAAAATTTTTCTAGTGCCATAAATCATAACGAAGAGAAAGGATAGCAAGTACAAATATTTAGTCAAGCATTATGTGGTAATAAGCACATGATGACAAAGACGTACAAAATCCATAAATGTGTGTGTTCATTTAAAAATGTGCACTGAAACAATCCAATAAAGAATTTCAATGTAATTTGTCAATTATAAATTCAATGGTCAAAAATGAGAAGTAGAAATTGAAAAAAAAAAGGAACAGTAGTTACGATGCAATAAAGTTTAAGAAATACACAAAAAAATGTATACCTGCAATCCAAGTATTGCTTGACCTCATCCATGTTTTCATGATTTGTGTCATTTCTGTTATCTTGAAATAAAGCAGCAGTAACTCTATCACTTCCCTTGTTGATATACTTGAATAAATATTTGATAGATGATGATTGATTACAATACTCAACATTTATATGACTTGCATATTTTCGGAGTAATTGTGGATTGTAAGGAACGACAAACTGGTTATCAAGGAAAACTCCATCTTTTTCTACGAATCTGCCATCATCTCTCCTCTTATAAATAGGGAATCCATCTTCATCAACAGTGGTGAAGTTGACAAAGTTTTTTGGATAAAACTTTGAACATCTTCCACTCTTCATGCATGGTGATGTAGGCCTAACATGTCCACAAGGACCATGCATCATGAAATTACTGACAATTTCATATAACTTTGGATTAGTTTCTTGATCAGGTATTTCAGCAGAAATGATATTATCAAGCTGTTGTGGATCATGGTACTTGTCGACATTGTGCAAGAACAAAAGGATATGTGCATGAGGCAGACCCCTTTTTTGGAATTCAATGGTGTACATAACTGTTGGAAAATGAAAGAAATTAAAATATTAAATATGTAAGCAAACATATAACAATAGATAGTAAAAATGATAAATTATAATTAATTATAATCATACCAGCTTTCACTTTGCCAAATATATCACCCCTTTTTAGTTCCTTCATCAAGTTTCTAAGCTTCATATTGAAAACACGAGAAAGTAAATCTGGTCTATCTTCTGATTTCAAGGAAAGCACCTTTAGACGTCGAGTAACTTCGGGCCAAGCTGGATTACAGGTGAAAGTGATAAATATATCTGGATATCCAGCCCATTTGCAAATTGCCATGGCGTCTTGATAATTTTGAATCATATATCTTGCTCCCCCAGTAAATGATGCTGGCAATATAACACGTTTACCAACAAAGGAACTTGAAATTTCTCCTTGCAAGACAGCATCTCTTATTCCATTATAAAGATCAGCTCTAAGTTCTTTTTGATGAAGTCTAATGTATGATAGCCGTTGATTTTCCATCATTGTGTAACCATCTACAATAAACTGTTGAAAAAGTCTTCGAGAATGTAGTAAGATAGATTGTTCAGCATCTCTGTCTTGAAGTTTGAAAGCCAAGTACTCACGCAGTGTGACTTTATTTTTCTTACGACCAGTGGCCATTACTGAATCACTATGTGATATGTTTTCCCTATAGCCATCTTCACCATAAGGGAACAATAATGGATATTGCATAGGCAAGTAGGCAGGATATAATTCATTAATCCTTTGCAATCGACCACATCGTGTTTCAAGAATTATATCCTTTCCAGCATTAGAAGTATCAACATCACCAACTACTAAAGCTGCAACTTCGGAAACAGTGGGAAGATTATAAGTTCTTCCATCATTATCCCTTTTACGGATTAGTTTCAACTTTAAAGCTGAATTATTTTCATTCTCAAACCTATCCCGAGCCATTCTAAAACCCTGAGCCAGAACATTGTGCTGATCAAACATATCTTTTAGGTTCTCAACAATATCATCCATGAGTCCTTTTCCCTCTTCATCAAATCTGAATTTAAAAACACATTACTAAAATAGTTGATATATATGTCAAATATAACAGCATGACCAATGATATTAAATGTGAGGAAATGTTGGCAACAAAGAAGAATACCATAGAATACCAATGATATTAAATGTGAGGAAATGTTGGTAACAAAGAAGAATACCTTAGAATACTCATTCTGTTTTGAACTTCATGCTCTGTGTCATAAATGTAGAGCTGTGCAAATTTTGGTGTTTGACCTTCAACAGGCAAAAGACTACCAATTCTATGGTAATTCATCCCATACATTCTGTAACTATAAGGACCACGACCACTGTTTATAGACCTGTCTACCTTTCCTCCCATAGAAGTGAAGCAGAAAATCATGTTATAGGCTCTAATATACTCTGTGAAATGCTTAGCATCTGGGGACCCCTTATTAAATATAAGTTCTGATATGTATTGAGGAGGTTCCTTCCATAGCGGTAACTTAATCTTGCCTTGACTACAACAAAGAGAAAACTTTGGGTTTGATGTATTTCTATCATTTCTAATTCTTTCATTGAACCACATTCGAGCACCGCAAGACATACAAACATATTCTTGCTCACCAAAGTCAACATAATCTAAAAAAAATAACACGAGCATTATGATTATTAAGGGAGTAAAATAAATGACACATTTAAAATCCTAATTATATATATAGAGTGACATTGGCATGTATACCTGTATCAACGGATTTAATGTCAGAGTGTACGTTATCATCAACATCACCTGCAAATATTTAACAGGTAGAACAATATTAAGCAATATTGGAAGACACAATAAATCTTATATATGTGTGAAATACTATATCGAAAAACTTAAATGAATCAGTTGCATAAACTTTACTTTCAGATTCGATTGGAGCTTCAAAAGGTGTGAAAGTATGAGGATAAGGCACCCAACTGTCAATACTTTCATGGATTTGACAGTTACAAATATTATGAGTAAATTTTGATGAAGAGCCTATGACATATTTCCCCGGCTTCAACGGTGTACCGATACTATTGGAAACATTAGTTGATGACTCTATTAGTGAAGTTCCACAGTGTTGAAAATGCTGCTTATTCGATATGTCACGGAAAGGTAGTTTAGAACATGTTTTTTTATGTTTCGTAGTACAACTTGAATCAACTGAATCAACCACTTGTTTCCCTATTAATCCAAAGAAAAAAGAAAAAAGATTATAAGGTAGAATGAAATAATGGAATAAAATAAAGAAATAGTTTCAAAGAATGAATATCATACCTTTGTCACGATTTATCGGAGATGGAATTTTTGGAGAACCGCTTAATCCTCTTTTAAAATTAGAATATGGAACATGACCACCACCTTGAGTATTCTCCTTTTGTTGCATTTTTTTTTACAACAATTTTATTTGTGGACAACAACCAAATCCTTCACCATCAACATGAATAATATCTACAACAACTTGATATGGTCCCAAAAATGAAGAAAAGAAAATATCCAAAAAATCATAAACAAACATATCACATAGAAGCCAACATATAATAACATAATCTTCAACATAGGACACATAGACCAATCAATGAACACAACACACAATCAAATGAGACAATCACTAAAATAATAAATATTATTTTATGTGAATATAAAGGAAATAATAAAATAGCTCAATATAATTATGGTAGGCATATATTAAAATCATATAAAAAATTTAAAAAAAAAAAACCAACCTGATAGCTGAGCTTTTTGCCTTAGTCAATGAGATAGATAAACCAAATATTATGCCTGTGTCAATGAAGTGAAAAATTTGAATAGTTAAGTATTTAGCTGTCTAATTGTCACTGTTGTATACTACAGGGCACCAAAATCAGAACTTTGTTGAAGTTTTGGAGCCAGATGGTCACTTAGGAATAAGTACAATTTGTTTGGCTTGGCGGCATTTTAAAGAAAATGAATATATAAAGAGTGGACACTAAACTGCTATATGCAGATAGTATTAAAGGGGCTGGTAAAAAGGGTTTAGATTAGAAACATTCAAATAGATATGCATGGGTTTGAGCTTTGAACTTAACAGCACAGTCACCAAATTAAGTAAAAAACCCGAAATCTTCAGTGGCAATGTGTCTGAGACCAGATAATTCATGGCTGCTCTCTGTTTTTAAAAAATCAGTTTTTAAAGTTGCCAGGAAGCTTATTGTTATTGCAAGAAATTTGTGGTATGATCAAGGATAAGATCTAAAAGCACTCCTATCCATTATTATTTCATGAAGTTTTAATCATCAGGAAAGGATATTATTCTCTTGTTGGCGCACATGGAGTTGTCTAGTATATTGTTATCACCCATTCAGTTGATCAAGAAGAACTTAATGACTATCTACTCTAGCTGTATATCACACATTGAAAGTAAAAAATTGAATGAAGTATAAAGAAAGAGTGAAATCAAAAGAGAGAAAATAGAGAGAATCACTTACATTTGAGAAGCATTCAAGTCATATCGGGTAAATTCAGATGTGAAACTGGTGGAGAAGTGAATGTGCGTTTTGGGGCTTTCCAGAAATATGAGATATGAATATGGTATTTTTTGCTCCAATTTACGGTTGAAAAAAAATAGAAAAACAGAGAAATGCATATGGAAGTTATGGAGGATGGAAGTTACAAATAGAGAGTGAAACATTTGAATTTTTTTGATTTTTTGAAACCTGCTGGAAGTTACAAAATTGAATGAAAAAATTTCAGCGGCAAAAAAGGCAGCAGGAAAGACACAGATTTAATATATATATGATATGATGATTGGCACATTTTTATTGGTTGTGACTTGTGTCTAAGGCTGACTTGTTGGGTTTGTGCCCATGCAAGTCTTTCTCTGGATTGGATATCCATCCATATAACAATGATTAATGGATGGGTTACATGATTTTTTATTAAATAGATTATGGATGGATTTGATTTTTTTAATAGATTTTTAATGTATTAAAATGAATTGATGTATTATTTTTATCCAATTCATCATAATTCGAATCAAAATCTATCCGATCCATCTGCTTGCTTCCTCTTTACGCCCCATGTGCTGCATCACATCCTCTTTAGTCTTTTCGTGTTTCTCAAACCATTTTTTCTGCCCAATTCTGTTCACTACAATTCTCCTTTTTATCAAAGGAAAAAAATAATCTCCTTTTATAAGGCTTGAGTGCACGGCTTTCAGCTCACGTTTCTTTTGTAATTGAATCTAGGCCTAACTTCATCATTTATTGAAGTATGGCTGTATGGGCCACATCTAACTTTCTTTGAATTAAAATCGTGGGCTAGCCACTTCCACAAACATGTGGGCTTCTTCTTTATGAACACCATATTGGGCTTAATATGGTCCCGTAAGATGCTGAAGCTTGCTTATTAATAGGAAGATCCTTTGCTTCGAAAATAATTCAAGTGATATGTTCTAGTTCTTTAATTGTTTGAAATCAAGCAATTTAATAAAATATTTTAAATTTATTTTATTCAAATTAGATCATAAAATAAAACTATAAAATAACAAATTAGTTTGCTCAAAATAAGTACAAAGTTAATAAAACTATTCCGTTTAAAGAAACTAAAATGTATAAAATTAAGTTATTATCATCCCAAAGGTAGCATGAGCTCAACTGCAGCACTTTGTTTCACGATTAAAACTTTTGTTTTGGCATTATGAAATGATGATAGAACATGAACATAAAAAACAAACGATAAAAGGAAAGAAAAGAAAAACAGAAGGGTGTATAAATATAGTAAAGATTCCAATCATCCCCTAGCTGGCCTCCTTCTCCTAAGAATAACCACCGTTGAAAGATAATATAGCAATTTTGAATCCTTCTTCTATCTTATCCCCTCTGCTCCCATATCCCATTCAGCACCCTCTCTTTCTCTCTAGATTCAAACCCTCACCAAACCATGTAAAGGAGGAAGGAATTTTCAACTGTGTTTTTTTTAATTAATGAGATTAAAACTCATACTCCTCCTTTCACATTTTTTGGTGTGGCCATAAGCTGAATGGGTTTGGAATATTTTAAAGAATAAACCCTCCACCAGGGAAATTAAACCAATCAAACCATGCATCTTTTAAGGTAACCTTCCTTCACCATGCAACATACTCTGTGTTTCCCATAACTTCTTCCCCTGTTTCAACACCAGAACAAATACAATTCTTCACACTTCACACCCAAAAAAAAGAATTTTGATTGTGTTACCTGCAACCCTTTACCTTATTTTACAAAGCCCAAGCCCCGAAACAAAAAAAAAAAAGACAACATATTTCGAAACCATGCAACAGGTTATACGAGGTTGTCTCGTTGTTCAAATATCTTGAGATTTTCGTTCAATATAATTATAGTTAGGGAGAAGAGGGAAAAAAGGGATGAAAGAAAAGAAAACAAAAACAAAGGCAAAAGAGTTTCCATGCGAGGATGATGTAACATCACCAAGGGGTGTATTCGAGGTTCCTATTTCAGGCACGGACTCAGACAGCACCGGAAGCAGCAACTACAGCGCTTGCTCGCCGGTGAAATATTCGCCGGCGATGTTGCCGCCCCCCGGGAAGGAAGGGTACGGCCAGCAATGGAGGACGATGATAGATGGATTGAGATTCAAGTCTGTTAGAAGGTTCTCGACGATTCCTCTGCTTGCTGCAAGCTACGAGATTTCTAGAAGAAGCTTGAGGAAGAGGTTGGCTCGTAATCGAGGCTCTAATGAAGATGATGATGATGATTGTATTGATCTTGAGGGGATTCCTACGAAGCCTTCTTGGAGGAACTTCAGTTATGATGAACTTGCTGCTGCAACTGATGATTTCAGCTCAGGTAAGAATAAACATGAAACACCTGTTACTCTGTTGGCATTCCATTGAAGCTGCATTTCAGTTCCATTTTCATAAGATGTGATAATATAAAATGTCTATGCGTTTATTCAATGGACAAATTATTAGCAGCAATTCCATAGATAAATACTTGTATGCTCTTTTCCAATTAGAAGGATGTATGTGCAAGAGTTAATAAATGAAAATATATGTATAACGACTTCTTTTCATTGAAAAAAATTCACCTCCAACATAAACATGTCAATTTTGTCCTTATTCAATTTGAATATCACAAATTTACATTTGGGTTTTTCTACAAAAGTATTATTGAAATAAAACTGAAGTTTTTGTGTATAATAATGTATATAATTGAGTGCGTTTAACTAATTAAGATATTTTTTTTTGATGATTTAACTAGTTATTTAATTGTGATATATTATTACTTCAAAATAGAAAATATTATGAGACAAAAATTTATGTAACGACAAAATGTTATTTATTTTTTGTTTCCCAAAGTATACTTAACCTGATAAGTAAGAGAATAATCTTTCGGAGTATGGTCAGATGCTTAAGCAGGGACACCTCCTAATGATGTTTTTACTATACACATGAATTTAGGGATCGAACTCAGGGACCACATGCTTAGCAGGTTATCATTCAGTTAAATAATTTAAATCTTGTCTTCTAACTAAACCACAATATATATATATAATTATGCAAGTAGCATTATTTTAAGATTGAATAACATGTTTCACTTAAATTGATCCAAACACTTTCCTACTCAGTTATATAACTCAAATCTTGTTCTCTAACAAAATTGTATAATGTATTACTAATTTTGGAAGTAACATTAATGTAAGATTGAAAAATGTATCTCTTAAGTTGTTTTACTCAGTTATCATTCAGTTTTATTCCAAGGATTTGGATTCCCTTCTGTTTTAGAATAACAATATATGGTCCAATAGGAGAGAATACAAAACTTTTGAAATTTAACAAGTGAACCATACAATCATACATATGTGATTGGTCTTTGTATAAAAAATTGCC
This sequence comes from Echinosophora koreensis, assembly GCA_035048595.1. Classification (NCBI taxonomy): domain Eukaryota; kingdom Viridiplantae; phylum Streptophyta; class Magnoliopsida; order Fabales; family Fabaceae; genus Echinosophora; species Echinosophora koreensis. The sequence continues at coordinate 1,482,718 of JAPCYP010000103.1, forward strand.
TTTCTCTCACCAACAATATCATATCTTATACTTTTAAAATAGGAGACAATCCATTTATGTTTTCAAATATGCTTTATCTTTCGAAATAGGAGACGATCCATTTATGGTTTCCAATATGCTTTGTTTTGAATTCCCAAAGTAGCTAGAATTAGTTTGAATACGGGCATAAGGTGTACGCTAAATAACGATTCAACATTGTGCATGTTTGGAATCAATGTAGAAAAGGTTAGAAGCACTTTTGGAACTCATAAATTACAATATGTACCTTTATTTTGGACTTGATTTCAAGGAGGTTTGACGTCGTCCCAATATGTGGTTAGTTCGAGTAATAATGAGCTCGAATTTCTAAGGAAGTAGTCAAAGGTTCGACTCTTAGTTCTTCTGTATGGTGAAAACTTGGCTAGGAGGGGGTAACCCTTAAATGCCATCCAGGTCTCCCGATAGAAACTAATCATTGTTTATGATGATGGATACTTGACACTAATGACATGTAAAAAAAAAAACTGAATAATTCATAGAATCTTGCTATTAGTCGACCATTTTTAGATCCTTTGTGTATCGAATTTGCAGCACTCTAAAGACTAAACCCCCCATCCATTATGTATATAGGAAAATTACCATATGTTTACAAGAATCTCTATGCAAATAATGTAGTACAAAATTCGGTGTGGAGACTGAAAAAAGGTGCATTACAAAATCCCATCGAGCATTCATGTACCTAAACTTTAGAAGTTACACCAACTACTATGATTCCATATATAGCACTAAGATGATCATACAATAACTTGACATTGTTTTAACCTTTTCCCCTTATAGATATTGTTGTAATCTTTTGCATTTCTGGTTCCTTAGATAACTTGGTTGGAAAAGGTGGTCATGCTGAAGTCTACAAAGGATGCTTACCCGATGGACAAGTTGTAGCAGTAAAGAGGCTAATGAAGAACGAAAAGGTAGCTGAGGACAGAGCTGGTGATTTCTTGTCAGAGCTTGGGATTATTGCTCACATAAACCACCCAAATGCAACACATCTGATTGGGTTTGGGATCGATCATGGCCTCTACTTTGTTCTACAATTCGCCCAACATGGCAGCCTTGCCTCTTTGCTCTTTGGTAAATAAAGTGCTTCATATATCTCAATTACTTCTCGACCCATATCTTCCATCCATTCTTGGACTCCTTTTCGTAGTTTACTCGGAGCTTGTTTGTGAGTTTGGGAGAGGAAGGAAGGGGAGGTCTTTGGAAAAAAGAAGGGGGAATGGATGAGGGAAGGGAAGATAACCCTCCAAAATATTTCTCTAGTTATTTTTTTAGTTCCCCCAAATTGGAAGATTTTGGAGGATTTTGATTCTTTTATTAAAAAATAAACCCTAGGCAAGATGGGGGATTATCCTTCCCTTCTCCCATTTCTTTCCCCCTTCTTCCTCCCAAAGCCTTCCCCTCCCTTCCCCTCCAAAACTCACAAATAAGCCCTCAGTGTGTTATAATGCCTGATTGTTTTAGATTCTCGTCATAAAATCACGTTTTAGAATTACATAAGTCAAAAGCTACTCTTACATAGCTTTTAGGAAATGTGCCTCACGACATGTTTTTCTCACTTTTTCGATGAGAAAAATCTCAACCAATGAAATATTATTGATATTAATGTTAACCCCAGCACTATATTCTTTTTGATACTCTATTTAATCCACTCTCAGATTATTGGATGAATTTCAATTGAAACTTAAATATATTGAGAAAAATGTTAAAAGAATATGTTGTCGGCATTTTCTTTCTATTTACTTGGCTAATAAAAGAGGAATTCAATATTTCAGGTTCTGAATGCTTGGAGTGGAATATAAGGTTCAAGGTAGCTATGGGCGTAGCAAAAGGATTGCAGTATCTCCATCAGGATTGCCCAAGAAGAATAATCCACAGAGACATCAAAGCTTCAAACATATTACTCAACCATTATTATGAAGCTGAGGTACTTTTGTATCAGCCTGTATAAAATTCTAAACTTCATATCAATTTCTGGCTAAGGTAAACAATTCATACTTCAATAAACTGCAGATTTCAGATTTTGGATTGGCAAAGTGGCTCCCAGATAAGTGGGCTCACCATGTTGTCTTCCCAATAGAAGGCACATTCGGGTTGGCATTGCAGCCTTAATTAGTGGCTTTTATATAATTTCTTTCCACCCTAACTCTATTTTCTAAAATGCTGGTTGCATCAATGGCTATAGGTATTTGGCTCCAGAGTACTTTATGCATGGAGTTGTGGATGAGAAGACTGATGTTTTCGCATTTGGGGTTTTGTTACTGGAGCTCTTAACAGGTCGTCGTGCAGTTGATTCAAATAGTAGGCAAAGTCTTGTGATCTGGGTATGTCCTCCTAACCCCTATACTCAAATCCTCTGTTCCCTTTCCTGGTCCCTAGTCGTATACCATTAATAAAATATTATCAACTAAGAAAAAGTATTGTTAATACCAAGAAGGTTTAAATAAGTTTTTGGTCCCTACAAAGTTCATCGATATTGGTTTTGGTCCTTGTGGAATTTTTTTTTAGGTTTTCGTCCCTGTAATCTCAAAAATTTTGCAAATAGTCCCTACCGTCATCTTTTTCCGTTATCTAGTACTCATGGGTATCGAGGTAATTTTATTTTACTATCTGACTTGCTGTAAAATTTGGCCATAAAATAGAAACAAAATCATACATGAGGGACATAAGGTTAAAATTGCTAAATTCCTTCATTTTGTATGATATCTAGTACTTAGCGGGTACTGAGGTAATTTCTCGTTCTTATCCGACTTGCTTCAAAATTTGGCTAGAAAGTAGAAATAAAATCATACATTAGGGCCATAGGGTTAAAATTGACAAATTTTTTCATCTAGTATGATTTCTAGTACTCAGGGGTAATAATAGGGACTATTTACAAAATTTTCGTAAATACGGGGACAAAATCCTAAGAATTTTTTTACAAGGACTAAAATCAAAACCGGTGAACTTTTCAGGGACTAAAAACTTATTTAAACCTACTAAGAAATATACAATTAAGTTGACAGTTTAGTATAAGTGAATTTCCTTTCTATATTGAGTTTAATTGATATATACTGTCAGCATAAAGTTTTTTACATTGTCAACTAATCACAAATCATGATATGAATGACTTTTAAGGTGGTTTGAATAAGAATCAAAGATTTTAAATGATGTGGTGATTTATTATTGGTTGACGGTGTAAAAAATCTTTATGCTGACAGTGTATATCAATTAAACTATTCTATATTAGTGTAATCAACTTTTCTGAGAACATTAATCAACGAATCCTTATTCCATAGATTGCATACTAGGTTTTTGGCAATTAAGATGTTCATTGCTTATAAAATTCTATGAAGATTGAATACTAATTAATAACTCGAGAAAGATAGTATGCTGACTATGTTGTAATGTGGTCAGGCCAAGCCACTGCTGGACGCAAAGAAGGTCAAGGAAATAGCTGACCCCACACTACAAGATCAATATGATCTCATAGAAATGAAGCGAGCCATGGCCACAGCTTCCATGTGTGTCCACCACATGTCCTCTAAGCGGCCTTACATGAATCAGGTAACAAAATGAGTTTTCTATCAGCTTAGTTCATATTGTCATACTGTTTTACCATTGCAATTAGGGATGGAAATATGTTGGGCTAGGTTTTATCTGAACAAACTTGGGTCTATTTTATAATATGTCACCAAAAGCAACATATTACTCATCAAAAACTATTTTTTGGGGCTCAACCTTGCTTGTTTATGAAAACATAAGTTTTACTTGAGAAAGCCTATTTAAATGCATGTATTAGATGAACATGTTTATATAGGCCAAGAAACTTATATTTCTTTAAATTTTTAATTAGGTATACTATATTAACATATAATTAGTAAATTATGTAGATATTTATATAAATATTATAAATTTATAAATATATATAAATATTAAATAAATAGTTTGACTTTTTAAACTAAATAAGTTTTTACTCAATTCAGTGATCTTTACACTTTAAAAGGGATTGATCTCTGACTATTAGCTTAAAAATACTTTTGGTGCATTAAAAAAACTAAATAAGCTTTTTCAAAAACTCAAACCTTAGAACATATAATTAAACAAACCTTTCAATAAGTTTAAGTTTGACTTATTTACTAAACAGGTCATGCCTATTTAGGCCACAAATAAGTTAGGCCATGGCCTAATGATGGATCTTCTGACCCCTATAAGCCAGATCCTTAATTTTTTTTTCTTGGGTACTTAATGACTTGCCTCTTTGGGAACAATAGGTTGTGCAGCTTCTGAAGGGTGAAGAGGTTGCTATTGAACTCAATCAAAAATCAATAAACCCAAGGTCGCTCTTGTTAGATGCCTGTGACCTAGAAGATTATACCTGCTCTAATTATTTGACCGACCTCAATCGCCACAAGGAATTAATCATGGAGTGATGCTTTATTTCGCAGTCTGCTGCCTTTAGGGGTTGCTTGTTTCCCTCTTGTATCTGTTGAAACTTATGGAATGATATTTGTATGTAGCAGAGTGTGTGTGCGTGTGTGAGTGGGTGAAGCTAACAATGTCTCAAGCTTGTGCCTTTTTTCAAGCTTGGCATGATATCTTAGGCTTGTAATTTGGCATGAACTTGTGCTGAACATTAGTCAAGAAGCACCAGTGTTTGTACCTTTTTGATTCTGTAATGATTAGTGCCATTTAAACAATTTAATACTAAAATCACACACAATACGCCTCTTTCCCATCCAATTTGATTATGCAATATAATAACGAGCTTCATTTAATTTAGAATTCAAACATATTTATTTTCTTTTAAAATCCTTACACTGGTTTTTTTTTTTTTGGCATCCTTTGAATTTGCACATAACACAATCCCATCAAACATCCAACAACATTAATAATATATTTAGTTACACCAAGCTAGTAGAAGAGTAATCCTTTTCAAAACATAGAAATTACCTGAAGTAATTTTTTACACTACACGAATCGAACCCTAATAGTATCCTTAATGTACAAAGTCAACTGAAGTCACTCCTATTATTACAAAAAAAATAAAAAAAATATAAATACAAGTCTTTTAAGAAAAAAAAAATTTAAAAATCTCAAATACACCTCATTAAACAATAAAAAATTGCAAGGCATTATTTTGTCTTATATTTAAACAAAAAAAAAGTTTAAGGACCTAATCGATTCAACCCATTACGAGCCTCCAACGAATCAGGTTCAACATCAAGGACTTTGAGGAATGCTTCCTTAGCCTCCTCCTTCATCCCTTTCCATTCATAACATTTCCCCAACAAACACAGCGCCTCCAACTCAACCTCCTCCCCTCCACTCATCAGTCCCACCGCTTCCACCAGATCCTTCACCGCCGAGTCAACTCGTCGCTTCCGGTTCACCTCCACCTTCAGCTCCGCCCTCTTCACCAGCGCCTCCGCGCGCTCCGCTACTGAGAGCGACCTCGCCGCCGGCGACGAGAGTGCGGAGTCGAGGGACCTGATGGCTGCGGCGGGGTGGCCCAACAGGTGAAGGGCTCTGGCTCGGTGGATGTGGGCGGAGGGGTCCCTGGGAGAGATGGAGAGGGCCGTGTCGGCTTCGAAGAGGGCGGTGCGGGCGTGTTGGGAGGTGGATCTGGTGGCTCGAGCCAGGTGGCGCGATGATGGGCTAGGTGACGGGTTGTTTCGTTGGGTTGGCGGGTTCGGGTTCGGGTTTTTGCGTGGGTTGTTTGGTAGCGGAGATTGTGCATGATGACGACCATGGATAGGGTTAGGATTAAGATGCCCAGTTGCAGCATAGCCTCTGGTGCCATTTTTGGGTAGCTATTTGCTGCGCTTTTCGATAGTGGAGTCTACTGGTATTGTAAACGGTTCTGGATTCTGTAATTTTTTATGGAAAGGGATTTTTTCTTTTCTTTTCTTTTCTGATAAGTAAAGAATAATAATAATAATAATAATAATAATAATAATAATAATAATAAGTGAGCACAAAGTACTCTACCCAATTACAAGAAGAGAAAAGAAAATACAAAAGATGGAAAGGGATCAGGCGATTAGCTATGACAAAGATATTTAAGAATAGAAATTTGCTGATTTTGATTTCTATAATAACAAAAAAAAATATGAAAAGAGTTTTTTTTTTTTTCTTCTTTTATTTTTTATTTTTTTTAACTTAGGGTATGTTTAGATAGGATTATAATACTAAAAAACAGTTTGTGTTTTGATAAAAATTTATTTCGGATTTAATTTAATATTTTTGACAAACTTGATTAAATGATAAAACATACATGTTTTTATGATTTATGATAAAAAAAAGGTTATCTTTAGCGATGCTAGAGGTTTTTGTATTTAGAAAAAAAAAAAAATAGATGCTAGAGGTTTGAAATTTATTTAAAAAGTTCTTCGATTGTTTTGCAATCAATAACATTTTTCAGTCAAAAAAATCTCAATAACATTCTTATTATTTTATAATTTCAAATCAACTACCAAATAAATATTATCAAATTATATAAATAATTACATATTTTTTTGTAATTTCATATATAAAAGTGATTTTTTTATATAACCCAAATAAAATAAATTATTTTAAAGTCATATTTTCAGTAAACACATTTAAACACAAAATTGATTCTATTATAATCGATTATATGTATAAGTGATTATTAAAAAATATATTATTCACTACTAATTCAAAAGTAAATTGCGATTTATGTTACCTTTGATATGCCTCTAAAATTTATAAGAGAAATAGTTACTAAGAATCTACAATTATAATTTTGGGATTCATTTTCTATAAAAGTTGTTCTGTTTGACACATAAATGAAAACGATAAATCATATATAGTTGAGTTTCTTTTTATGGGACTATGGGAGGTTTCCTATCATGTATAGTTTTGTTGGGAGAGACAAAACTCATTTGTTTAAGTGACGATTTCCAATACAAGATTATGATGGAAGAAAAATAAACTCAACAACAACAATCAAGCATTTTCTCACGAGGTGTAGTTTGACTCTACATTGTCGCAATATTCTATCATAAATTAGTTTTATAGATATCTTGATGTTTTTGCTTGATAAGGATTTTTTTTTTTTTTTGGGTAGAATTTAAAGTTTAGATTGGGGGAAGGCACGCCCCTTGCAAAGCCAGGGAATATTACCAATTTCAGCGAGGATTTATAGTTGAATTTACATATTGCCTACCAATAGGGGAAATCTAGGATTCGAACCCAAGTCAAAGTTAGTGTGAGTGAAAGGCTTGATCAGATGTTGAATCCTCTTCTTTTATTCTTTTCTTTTTCTTCATCATGTTAGAGAGAGAAAGACACAAAACCAAACTTGACTTCACCTGTATGGTCCACTAAAACATGCTTGCATGTTTTTCGTTCTCATAACATGAGAGAAAAATGGTGAGAATAAAAAGGAAAGGATCCAAATTCGCATTTTTTCGGTATCTTTCTACCTCTAGTGTTTGGGATGTCATCCATGTGATCTACTCTCCTTGCTAGGGCTTTTATGAATTTTCTCTTCACACATGCCCAAACCACCCAAACGAGATTCTGCCATCTTTTCTTATGTACTGTACCTCATTTCTCTTTAATGCTTTCATTCACAATCATATATTATCTAATATGTCCACTCATCCAACTTTAAGTTACTTAACATTCTCATTTATGCTACATTGAAACTATTCTCTTGTTGGCTTTTTACCGTTTAACGTTCAATCTCATACAACATCGTAGCTTTTATGGTTGTGCTATTAAATTTTTCCTTAAGCTTGAGTATACATTTCTATGATAAATAGCACTTGAAACACTTCTGCATTCCCCACATGAATTATATGGTTTACAGATATCTCCCTTTATTTCTTTGTTAATTTGTATGGACCCTAAATACGTACAATTAAAAACAAAAAAACAAAAAACTTGTGCAGATATCATATAGGATAACGTTTGCCAAATTCCCATAATTTCATATACTATGTTTCAGGTGATTCCTTTGTTTCAAAGGTGGGGTTAATAGATTCTCTATGTTTCATGTGTCACATCACAACTACATAGAAAAAAAATTCTGAGAACCTAATTGAGAATAAAGAGAGGTGTTTATTACACTACTGCTGCTGCAAGGTAAGCAGCAATTAGAAAATTTTGTTCAAACCTATAAATGCTCGACTCAAAATATTTCTCATCTTTGAGAATTTAATGACATAACCTAGCTTCCTACAGACTACACTCACCAAGACTCATTTAGACTTCGCGAACACCGAAACCTCCACCTTTCATTAAGTTTAATTATAGAGAGTTAAGAGGGGGATCAAGCTAAATTGCATCATAAACTATAGCTTTTAATTTGTTAGCAAAATAGAAAATTAGCAAAAGATACCTAGCTGATCATGTCAATAGGATTGATAAGGCCATATCAAGAACTCAGCTGCTGGCGGCAATGTCATTGCATTGGAGATAGTTATAGCATATTCTTCTGTGCCATTGCCAGCATTTGCTGGTTGACAATGTTGGAAGAGGTTTTGGTGGTAATATGCTGTATCAGAATCAAATGGCGTAGAAGCAACTGGCTGAATGGTTGAGAAATTGATGCTGCTACTCAAGTTTGCACACTGGGGTTGCTGACTATCACTCATAGGAGCTTTATTCTCTGATTCTAGGGAAAGCTTCAACCGTTTTGCCACCCCACCAACGGGAAGAGAATTCTTCAATATAGCTTCCACATCATATCTACTCATCTCAAAGTTGGTCACAGCGTTTGAGCCTCTAAACTTTATGGCTGCAATATCGTATGCCTCTGCTGCTCCCTCTTCAGTTGCTGTGATAACAATGTGACATGGTTTAGATGTGACTAAAAATATTCTATTTCAAAAAACAAAATTATAATATAGCATGCAAGAAGAATTGTTTTCAAGTGATGTACAGCAAAAAAAATATTCTAGATTAGAGATGATGTTAACATTCAACTTGTTTACCATGAATATTTATGATCTATAAGGGCATTTTTTACCTACCAGTCCTTGCTTTAATGTAATGTCATGAGCTAATATCATTTCTCTCACATTAGAAAAGAGTAGGAATAAAGACAATTAATCATACTGTATAGTGTGTAACATGGAAAGTTAGCAGTAGTAGAATCTAAAAACTTACCAAATGTTCCCAGGTATAGATCTTTGTTTCCTGCAACCCGGCCAATCCTTGCTTGCCATCTACCCTGTTGATGATGCCTGCAAGATCCAAAAGTATAAAAACATAGAGCCACGGGGAAAATTAATTTCACAATATATAGCACATGAGTAGTATATTAAATTATGTAAAATTGCAACCTTGTGACACCCCTGTATATGGAAGCTCCCCTGGAAAAACCACTACTTGTCCTGAAAGAATGGGAAGTACAATTTTAGTTGTAGCATTCATGTATAGTGCTTAAGATATAATAGACCAGTTTCAGCAAACCTTCGCAGTGCTGCAATAAATTCTTGCTTTCCTGCATGTTTCATCTCCTCTAGTTCCTTTGTATAATTGGAAACCTGAGAAATTAGAGGATAAATATGCTAAGTGATGCAAGTCCCGATACTGGTCCATTCAAAATCTTCAATTCTTTTTCTACACTTCAAGTGTATCAAATATTAACCTATAAATTCTACTTTCAAAACATCCATACCCACAACCATGAGAAAGATAATTTGAACTTAAGCCTCTTTTGAGTTACACCCTAGTAGACACAGGGTTTGACCACTTCAATTACCATTTACCACCCTATTAAAAGACCATTCCAATTGAAGTCCATACTAAAACATTGCTATGAGGTCCATGTTAGATTCTAGCTATTGGCCTGCTCAACCCTGTTGGTTTCAAATTCAAACCCCTTAAAAATATATCCCATCTTAAATGCATTTTTTAGCACCTTAACCTCAACTTTTTAGGTACAAGGTAAAGCATACTTCTTTGACACCAACCAGTAGCCAAGTTTCATATATTTATCAAATATATACTACAAGTTCTTTAAGTATATGAACTAAAAATCATTCCTTCAGTAGAATTTCTGTCATTCTTTAGTCCCACTTCAATGTTTTCTTTTCAGCTATAAATTTCATGCACAAACATATAATAAATATCTAAACTGAACACAAGAAGTGAATATTACAGGATAGTTGGTAGTAGCTGTTGGTCCCCAGTACTTTAAAGCTGCCAAATCATAGGCTCTCGCGGCCTTTTCTTCCTTGTCATATCCACCTGATAACCATGACAATTTACTACGTTAAAAATTAATCATCTCTTAAACAGTATCAACTGTATCAAGCTTAAGATACGCTCACAACCAGTCTATAGTAAAATTAAGTAGAGACATCTCTTACCCAAATACACTATAGGGATGGTCAAAAAGATGGGTGGCAGCCATGAAGTGCACCAAGAAACATTCCATGCAAAGGAAAAGCCAAGAAAATCAAATATCAGCTTATGGAATGGTCAAAATATTCTGGCATAAACAACTTTTCTGACCTGACAATGTAATCGACCAAAATTAAGAAATGTGATAACATGCATGCAATGGTGCCTAAGCAGAAGCAACCTTTTCCCCCTCCACTTTTTCCTCTTTTCTTTCACTCTCATTTCAGCCAAAAGGAGAAAAAAACAACAACTGTATATTAGATGAGATCCATCTACCCCACTCTCTTTTCTTACAGTACAAGCATTAAGCATAGTGAAGGACTTATCAAACATTAACTGTATACCAAAAGTTATAAACTTATAATAACTGATTGCACCTATTGATAAATAATTTTCAAAAAAATTTGTCTTTTAATTAATGTTTAGTTACTAGCACCAAATAATGATTGGGGGTGCACCAAGTGTGGGTAGTTCTTTTTCATGTCCTAGGAGAAGAATCATCTTAGTGAGTTTGAAATCATATAATGGCTCAAAATCTTAAAGCATTATGTCCTGGAGTCTTTTCCACTTATATAGTTATTAACTTATTTACATTTGGAATTTCTATTACCTAATGGATAAAACTTCTTTAGAGTCAATCCGGGTAAAGTGAAATAAGTAAATATGTATTCATCCTTAATTTAATTTAAAATGCATTAAAATCTTGACTCACCTTACACCCTCCTCTTACTAACTCACTTTATACATAAATTAACTTAAAAGAAGTCTGGTCCATTCTCACATATAGATTACAGACAAAACATCTTTTCCCTTACAAAAGTGATTTATTATATGAAAGTTATTTGTCTCTTCAAAAAACATACTAAGGATCCAAGAAATCCCGTGAGTATGTTTCAGAACCAGGAGGACATTAATCCCAGAGGGCCCAGACCCACTATAAAAAAAAACCTTATACAGCTAACAGTGGACGCTCCACCACATCCATGTAAGTACTGTACAAATTTCAATTTCAATATGGTTGGTGTGGTCAAACCCAGCATTCCTGGCGAATGGAAAGCAAAAGTGAAAGTTAAAGCCAAACTCAAAACAGAACAATATGCAATAGCCATGATAAGAGACGGATAGATGGCTATTACATCTTGATGGACACGTCACTTGCTGACTAGTACGGAACAGGAAAAGAAGACTGAAGAGAGATTAACGACAAAAATGGAGGCACATTGACATCCATGGGACCGAATCAACTGAAAGAAATAGCAGACCCCACCAACATGGACCAAATGGCGGCACATGAGATCAAAATCAAGTGAAAGAAATTCAAGTACATAGAAGCAACATATATATATATATTTTTTTGATAAGCAAGAAGCAACATATATATAACATGTACTAGATTGCTGATCCTCTATGGCTATTGGCTGATAACAAAGAATTTGATTACTTGTACTTCAAAATTAAACATTTACATTATAGATACCAAAATAGATATTCAATAAACATTTTGATTCTTTCGTTACTGGCTCAAGTTTTGTGAATTATATATTTTCATACTACAAAGTTTTTACCGTTAGGATCACATCCTACCAGAACATCAGTAAACCACGAAACACTTTAAAGAAATCCAGGTGTCCTACCACCCCCAACCATTAGTGCCCTTTCACATGCATGCAAGCCTTTTTTTTTTTTTTTGTTACAGTGCCCCTATTATTCTTTTTTCTATGAGTATATATTTGAACACCTGGGTTTAATACCCAAAATTGACACATTGGTTAATCATGTGTAAATTGTTGGTTAATTCAGTCCATTATATGGTTAGTGGGTTATATGAAGCTTATTTTCCATAATCATGTAAATATTTGATTAATCACATACAAATATCTAATTAATTCAGTTTTTTATATGATTAATGGGTCATCATGAATTAACCAAATATTTATACGTGATTAACCATATAATGAACTGAATTAACCAAATATTTGTATCGATTAATCAAGGTATCAACTTTGGATGTGCAAATATCATTACTCTTTTTCTATTATTCTTATGTTTTTCTTGCATTAAAAAAAAAAAATTTAAAGTGACAGCGAGATGAACCTTGACGCCCTTTCCTCGCCTGACCCTCTCTTCTACAGCTATTATTATCCCATAGATGCGCTTCATATCTCCCCGTCCATCGGTGTCTGCACAAAGAATATATAAAATATAAAATAATAAAGGTCTTTAGAAAAGGCCATTTTTTTTTTACCTTTGACCTCGTTCACACTTTATTGCTTATTTAAATAAAACAAAAATATTTTTTTTGAATATTAAAAATATTATGAGTGTGTTTAGACTAATAAAAAAATAAATTAATTTGATAATCCATTACACCAATAATCAATTGTAATAAAATTAGTTTGATGTTTAAATATTTTTGCAAATTTTTTTTTAAAATAATCTATTTATTTAAGTTGTATAAAATAAAATTGCTGATATAACAAAATGTATGAAGTTATTTATTTAATAATTAGTTTTGTAGGGATGAAAAATGAAAAAATGTGATTTGTAATTTGTTTTAAATAATCAATTATTTTTTAAATAATTTTAAATTTCTAACTTTTTTTTAAACCACTTTTTTTTCTTTCTATAATAACAGTTTTCTTATATTTTAATCATTTTGTGAAATATATCAATTAAATATAAAAGTAGTTTTTTTTTGGGAAAAAAATTATTACATACACGTGTGTGTCTTTGGGCCGAGTGGATCCACCAGAGTATCCCATGGCTTAAGCCCTTTGGGCCCGTTATGAAATTAATCTCTGATTCGATTGATTAAGCAGAGTTTTACCCATTGATTCTCATACTTCTAATGAGGTGGCTCCACAGGAGTAGTAAAACATTAAATTTTTTAGTGTTCATATAAGGCAAATGTTTTTTGAATACAAAAAAGGGGATACCATATGGTGTCCCTTTGTGTTTTTTATGTATTATTGGAATGTGTGTGTATAAGAAGATAAAAAATAGGTTAAAGTAATGTTTTGGTCCTTATACGTGACACTGATTTTCAATTTGGTATACGTAAAAAGTTATCAATTTGGTCCCTATACGTGACACTGATTTTCAATTTGGTCCTCACCGCTAATTGGTCCCGATATAAGAGGACCAAATTACAAATTATTGTCACATGTAGGGACCAATTCAACAAAAAAAAATTGAAATCGGTCCCTACATGTGACAATTATTTTCAATTTGATCCCTACATGTGATAATAATTTGCAATTTGGTCACTCTTATATAGGGACCAATTAGCTGTGAGGACCAAATTGAAAACCCGTGTCACGTATAGGGATCAAATTGATAATCAGTGTCATGTATATGGACCAAATTGAAAATCAGTGTCACGTATAAGGACTAAATTGATAACTTTTTACGTATAGGGACCAAATTGAAAATTGAAAATCAGTGTCACGTATAGGGACCAAATTGATAATTTTTTACGTATAGGGACCAAATTGAAAATCAGTGCCACTTATAGGGACCAAAACATTACTTTAACCTAAAAAATAAGTGAGAGATAAAGATAAATATATACGATATCACATACGGCATCCAAATTTTATGTTCAAATAACATAGTTTGGAAATATAATACTCGCATGAAATTTCAGTATTTTCCAAATAAAAAAGTCACAGTAACATATCATGACACTAAAATGGAACCAAAGCATTCTGAAGACAGTGAAATGAGAGGATGAAACGAAAAATGGTACCTTGTGACCCCTCTGAATATTGAAGTTCGCTGACCAAAGCTATCACCAATTTTCTTCAACCCATCAGAATCCACCGCGGCAACAGCCTTATCAGAACTCTGTGTAACATCACCCAGAGACGAAGTTCCCTTGGAGCTGCTACATAATGCTAACTCGTTCGTTGAGGACTCAACCGAGTGATGAGCACTACCAAACTCGCATGGTGTAGCCTGTTGTTTAACTCCGAGTCATCCAACTCAGAGACCGAATTGGTAGAGAACGCTTGAAACCCAGAAGTTGCTTTCAGATCCTGCTTGTCGCTGAAGTAGGGATGCTGATATATTTGGGTAAGGGAAGAAGAATCTTGGGTCTCCGTTTGGCCCTCGAGTTTTGGTACCACTGATTGGTTTTGATTCTGTGAGTTCGTCAAGCTTGTGAGATGAATATCAGCCATGTTGTGTGCTTGGTTTTGTTCAACTTGGACACTGTTCAGTATGGGGTTTGTCCAACCTGCAAAAATAAAAGAGATGATAAAACAAGAGAAACAATCAGTTTTGATAGTTTCAATAATAGCACTGTAAGCATAATTGCATGTATACTACTAGCCACATTTTCTTCTAATTGTCTTCAAATTAATAGAGTAAATATACTAAATACAGTTACGGTTCTTTCAATTGTTGAGTTGAATTCATCATTAGAATCTTAGAAAGCTAAATCTGTAAACTAAAAAGATAAAGATTGAAAAGGAAATGGTTAATTCAACGTTACCATTGGTACAGAAGTTATCGAGGAAGTAGTGAGGAGAAGAATAAGCAAAAGATGTGTCGTTTTGAACAAACTCTGAGTCGGAGGAGCTCAGCATTTTTTCCATGCGAGACAACGAAAACGTAAGCAAATTAGTGGCACGAGCCATTGTATCTGTCTGATTAGCAAAACAAGAAGACCAGTTATAAAACAGGTTATCCGAGGAAACAAACAAAAGCAGAAACCCAAAACTGAAATCACCTCTCTAAAGTCAAGTCTCTAAGCTTGTATGCGTTACTCTGAAAGCTACACTCAAATCCCAGTATCCCACTATGCGCGTAATATTATTAAAACCCAAAAAAATAAATAGAGAAAAATATGTACCAAAAAAAAAATAGAGAAAAATAAATTATTTTGGTTATTATTTAGCGAACAGTGCATGAAAGCTCAGAAATACGTGTACCTGTAGCTGGCAATGAAGAGTTCAATTATTGGGTCACCCACCACATTATCCACGCACCAAGCCTAGTCTCTAATGAGAGCTTATAAGTAGAGGGCAATCCTCATTCTATGAGCTAGCTTTTGGGATTGAGTTAGGCCTAAAATCTAATATGGTATCAGAGCTATCCTAGATCCATAATTGGGTCACCCACCATGTTATTCACGCACCAAGCCCAATAGTGCTGGGCGTGAGGGGGTGTATTGGGAAAAACCCAAGTCCCACATTGACTAGAGATAGTCTCTAATGAGAGCTTATAAGTAGAGGGCAATCCTCATTCTATGAGCTAGCTTTTGAGATTGGGTTAGGCCCAAAAATCTAATAGAAAGGAAAAAGAAAAAATAGTGTAGAAGCGAAGATAAGGAGTGTTGTGTTGTTGTGAAGACTGAAGAGCAAGGTGTTGAGTTGTTATGGGAGAGAGTTAAGCGGTTTCAGCTGCCAACCAGCGTAAAATACTAAAACCAGAGCAATTGAATTTTATTTTTATACAGATAATGGAGACAGTGGAAAATAAATTATTAAGTTATTATTACTAGTGATAAAAAATTAAATTTGATTATAAAAGAGTCGTGACTTTTTTTAGTTTGGCTCTGGGCAGAAGAAAAATTGTCTGAAAAGTGAAAACAAAGAAGGTTGCGGAAGATGCGGGCTGGCGGAAAATTGAAGAATTTGGTAAGGTCCCCCCTTCCCTGGGGATTGTTCCATATTTACCAAAAAAGCCTCAGATGTTTTTTTTTAATTTAAAAATAAAATGATTTCGGTCAAACACTTGTATTGCATGCAGTGGAAACGCTCCCTTTCAGTGGGGTCTGGGCCGTCTAGCTTGGTTTTGGACCCGTTTCTAACTCCAATCAACTTATTTGAATCTGATTAACTTATCTCACTTTTAGTTTAGGAGAATGCTAACAACTACATTGTTTAACAAACCAAAAAGAAAAAATTTGTATAAAAATTATGTATTTAATATTTTGAAAAGTGTAACACTTAATTTTTTTAATACAAATTTTCCTTTTATGGATTCCTTAACCAATACCTTTAGGACACTCGTTAACAAAAGTGCAAAACCCTTTATTTTACTTGCATTTTCTCCTCCTTTTGAATTTGTCAACTGTTACTTTTAATATATATTTTTTTGGGTAACCTTGTCATCTTAATGAAATATCCACCATCATTAGCAGTAACTAATCCTTATCGGGGAACCTGTTAGGCACACAAGGTGGATTCTCCCCTCCCAACCAGATTTTATCCATACACAAGAGTCAGGATTCGAACCACTGATCACTTGCTTAAGGTGCCCAAATCTTTTACCACTTGAACCAACCATATGTTGGTTTTTAATATAATTTCTTAAAAAATTATTAAAGAGATAAGTAATAAAATAAAATTGAAAGAGATTTTGATAATTAATCACACATTTAAAAGTCAATTTAATTGATAGAATTCAAATAACATTTATTTTATCAAAACTACTTTAAACAATAAAACATCCAGCAAAAATCAATTATTACAAATTACCCTTTAATTAAAACCAAGTGTGCAAAACCCAATATTACAAACTCATCAAGGCAAATTTTCAACCAGAGTTCTGATAACCTTGAAAAGTCCCTAAGCAATAAGCACCAGTTGGGATCACAAAAACTTGACCAGAAACCTAATTCCTTCCATGAGAAAGAGCACTGCAAAAGACTATTCGAACCATAGACCGAAGTAATCCACCAAAGACCTCTCCCTATAACATCCAATAAAACTGAATCAACTTTTGAGGCAAACCTAACTCCCAAATCATCATCGTCCCACCCTACGACCAAAGGGGAAGGAAGCAATCCCAAATCTTAAATCCAGATTCCCAAAGGTACCCGACTAAGAAAGCATCAACATCCTTTAGTTTCTTGAAGCTAGGACTTGCTTTACAAATCACCTCTCTCACATTCCAACTTATCTTCTCATTAAGAGACAGTCTCTCTAGTCTGCTGCACTTGCCACCATAAATTGAAACCAAAAGATCTTACTCTCGATAACTTTATTTTTTGAAAATAAGTTTTTGCTGAGTCTAATAAGGATGACACTCCCTTATTGACCATCTTAAACGCCAGCTCCTGAAACAAAGGATGAGAGCTTAGATTGTCCTTAACACTCTCTAAACAGCTAGAGGCTTTAGCAATTTCCTCAACATTGTCCCCTTCAACATTATGCTTTGGAAAAGAAGACATAGTCTGCAGCTATTTAGGCTGCTAAGAGGCTATTTTAGGCCCCAACCTTTAAAAAGCAATCTTTTTGGCACAAGCCTTGACATAACATTATCTCTAACCCATCTAACCCTCGTTCTATCATCAGATACAATTTCAACTCTTAAGGATAGGATAGGATAGAACCGTTATCCGTAACATTCAACCTCTGTAACTACCAGACTCCAGCTTCACTTCCCTAAGATTCCAATAATTTGATTAATGCATTGAAAGCATCAGAAATCAAACTTCAAAAAGCCTGACTGCCTTCACTGGCACTGCATCCTTTGACCACACCGGAGTAAGAACATTTTACCGTCTGAAGATCACCATCTTTTAAAGTTTCTGCCATCAACAATTTTGTTAATGCTCTTCCAAAATGCTTCCTGCTGGGATACATGCATACAATCGCCAGGGGACAGTAATCGAGCTCCTCCTTCCACTACCACAAAAATTTGTCACAAGAATATATCTTCCTCTGTTGTTCCGGCCCCTAAACATGCAAATGAGTCAATGACTTTCCCTTCTCTTTCAAAGTGCCTAATGAAAGAGGGAACAACAAATAGAGACTATCCCTAGACAATAACTAGAAAGAAGCAGGAGCATCTATGCCCAGAAGCAGAGATTAATGAAATCAGGTCCCCTCTCTACCACTTGTAAAAGAAAAAACTTCCCACCATCATTTGACACCAGCTAAAAGCACTTGACTTCAATAGCAAGCAACTTTATTCCAGCCATTACTGCAAGAAACTTTTTAACAAGAACGTATAAACACAACAAAGTCAATCTTCCATCAACTAACAGAATATTTGATGATTTTGACAAGAAATAGCCATATTTCCACAAAAAAACAAAAGTATAACCTGGTTACTAAAATGGCAATTTGGGACAAAAGCTAGTTTTGAACAGACAAATATAAACAACTGCAAATACTATTTGTTGCTAAACATCACCAATTGAGTTAGATAAATATGTATTTTTTTTTTTTTTTTGGTATTTAATCTATTGAGCTAGAAAAAGAAGTTTGGGCTTATAAAAAAAAAGGATTCAGATTAAGGACAACATCAGACAAATATTATGCATGTGGATCATATCAATCACATACAACCCTTAAGAGGACATTCTACATTAACTAGTAGTTTCAGAAATAAGAACACTGTTCACTATCTCCAGGGCAGACTCATCTCAGTGGCCCAGATTAAGGTTTTACTAGAATTTTCCTATGCTTCTTGGGCAGAGCCTTTGACAAAATTAAGGTCCAAGCCTTGGCCTATGATCAAGTCTACTTGTCATTATTGACTTAGATCTTTCAGGGGTCAAAGTTTGCACATGTTTCTAGCACACTAATCCCTAGCTAATCTCGTGATATGCTGCAAGCCTGCAACCATATATAGTAGTAATCACAACAACAATAACAAAAGTCCAGGTGCTGTGTGTAACCACAATTACTATATGGATCAACTCTGTTTTTTCAATGGCAGCCGTATTCA
The DNA here is from genome assembly GCA_035048595.1 of Echinosophora koreensis. Classification (NCBI taxonomy): domain Eukaryota; kingdom Viridiplantae; phylum Streptophyta; class Magnoliopsida; order Fabales; family Fabaceae; genus Echinosophora; species Echinosophora koreensis. The sequence continues at coordinate 1,501,798 of JAPCYP010000103.1, forward strand.
ATTAACATAAGCCCTCACATATTACAAAAGTAAATCAAAGAGGCCCAAAAGTATGCTTTCCAAATTGCTTCCCGATGGCAGATGGGTTAAAACAAAATCAACAATATATCTATGTAGTCAATCGCGGATCGCGTAGCGTAGCGGCCGACCCCTGAAATGCAATAGCGGTGTAGCGGGTAGCGGTATGACCGCTACGCCGAAGTATAGGGAAACTATACAAGAAATTTATACCATACACATATGAAAGCTAAAAAATAAAAGAATACACAAAATTAAAGACATTCATAACTACTAAATAGCCAGCATAATATTTTAATTTATATACATGAAGATCACAAAGATAATAAATGTGAAGTGCAATTTACAAGAAAGTAATTAAGCTATCACTATTTCCTAAGATGCATTAATATCTTGAGTGAGTAAATGGTCAACAGAATATTTTAATTTATATACATGAAGATGAAGATTACAAAGATAATAAATGTGAAGTGCAATTTACAAGAGAGTAATTAAGTATTACTATTTCCTAAGATGCATTGAACCTTCTACTTGGTGTACAAAGAATATGGGCTGCTTGGAAAGCGAAATATTAATGTACAAAGTGGAACATTAATCTAAACTATAATTAATGGGAGATGGAAAGACAAAAAAAAAAACACAAAAATGGAAAAGAAAAGGAAAAGGCATAAACCAAACAGTGGAAGGTGAGGTACAAGGAGGCTAGGGCTGCCAGAAAACGACCAGATTTGAGGTGGGGCTGCCGGAAAACGACCGGAAATGAGGTGGGACTGCCGGAAAACGACCGGAAATGAGGTGGGTTTGCCGGAAATGGGGTGGGTTTGCCGGAAAAGGGGTGGGCTGGCCGGAAAAAATGGTGGGCTGCTTGGAAAATCACTGTAGCGGCAGCTACGGCCGCTTTTTGGCCGCTTTTTAGCCGCTATTTGTGGCGCTACAGCCGCTCCTCAAAAGCGCAACGCTACCATGTTTCGTGTAGCGCCAAGGGGCCGCTACGCCACGCTCCGCCGCGATAGCGGCCGCTACGGCCGCTATTGACTACATAGCAATATATACCATCATTTTTCGTACATTGCTTAGTTGCTAAAGAACAACCACATTTTCCATTTCATTTGTTAGACCCAAAGCAACAAAATAATAATTATTACTGTAATATCAAGCTAATACGAAATGATTACGCCATATTTTTACAAAACCAGTTCATAACAGTCAGATCTTAAAAACACAGCTACATGCTAATTTGCTACAAATATTTTTTATAGAACTCAAAACTCAATTGAACAAATATATGCAAGGCCATCTCCTCTGGTAAAATAGCCAATAGGCATATAAAATATCATAGTCAGGCCTTCCAAATAAAGCATCATAAAATGGATAAACAACATTTAATACTTTCATTACAACTTCTTTTGTTGGTTAAAAGGAGATTACTAATATTGTTTTAACAAGTCATAACTACGGTGTCGGTAATGCCCTTGAGCCATAACAAATTGAAAAATGTCCTTTCTGTAGAAGATCAATATTTTTCAGTATCTACCAGATTGGAAGGGGAGAAGAAAAAGAGATGAGAAAAGGTTGAATGAAGATTCAATTCAACTTGGTAAAAGGGATGGGGCAAGAATGCATAATAGGGATATAGGTGCTCTTCGGATTAGATTAGAAATTTCTCAACTCAAACTGGGAAGCAAAGCAATTGAAAACGAGAAAGATCAAAGATACAAAACACTAATGTAAGTTTACGACCAAAGAATCATAAAACTCTATTTCTGAAAAATAGAAAATAGAAACTTGCACGCTGAACGAGTAATTTCTATTGATTAAAAAGTTTCCAGGAACTGAACAAGACCTTAGAGTTGTTCCAATTACTCTCTTCTCCTTCTATATAGGCACTTTCCATCTTCCTTTCCCCATCATTACTTTTCTTTTCTAAAAGATGCAGGTCAATGCATTGTGGCAAAACACTACAGGTTTCCATACTCTGAATTCAGATATACCACACCAGAAAAAGGGGGGGGGAGGGTTTAAATACTATTGATACTAAGAAAGATGCACTAAGACATTTTGCAAGCTCATTATGACTCAATAAGCATCAAAGCATCCATAGTCATTTCCCAATATCACTCATAAATTAAATTAATTAAGCTTTACATCAATTCAGTCAGATTCCAACTGCTCGCAACACATTCTTCTCGACACTCTTTTCAACACAATCCTTATTATTTTGTCGAGTTCATGTGGAATCCACTAAATAAAAGAGTGAATCCATATAATTTAGTTGGATCCCTACTAAGTGTATTGAAAAGAGTGTCTTAACATTATTCTTCGATTACTTATGCAAATTGTAGAACTCCAATTCAAGCTACTCACAGTGGCAAGATGATAAAAATCAAAAGAAATTAAAACAAAGAAATCTAAAGTAGCACGAGATTGATATCAAACACCCATAATTATCAACATCAACATCAGAACAAAGCTTTTATATAACAAAATGCAAAATCAGAATTCAATTCAGTAACAGCATACACATATATATAGACACAGTTGATGATCGATATGATAAGGTAAACGTCACGTTAGGATTGTAGAAGGAGCAGACAGAAGGCGAGCCACGTGTCCTCGTTGCTCCCTGTAGCGGCGTTTGAGATAGTCTTCGAGGATCTCCATCACAGAGACGAACCGCTTCATCTCTTCGAGCTGGCGGCTCAGTTCGGCTTCACGAGCCCTGGCCCGGGCGAGCCGAGCCTCCGTCTCGGCGAGCCGGTCCCGGAGATCTTCTACCACCGGCGCGGACCGGGGGTTCAGCGGCGCGTTGACGTTATCTTTGGATAAGGATCGGTGCTGCCCGCAACACATGGTTCAGATTTGAGAATTGAGAATTGAGTAACACAAACTACGAGTGCGTTTGTAGTTTGTTCGATTGATGTTCAGATACAGAGGGATACGATATATATGATTGTGTTTAGGACTTTTAATTGTTGCCGGAACTCGATGTTGCCCTCGCTGACCATGAAACTACGTCGTATATAGAGGATAAGGGAAAAGAATTATTTATTTTTAAAAAAGAAAATTACACTTACCTCCCAGTAAATCTGACTTAATTATACTAGACGATGGACTCGTGTGATGTATGGGTGAAATATGTATCGATGGTATAATTTTATATTATTTTTAGACAATATATAATTATGTTAAATTCAAAAAAAAAAATGACAGAATGCATTTTTATAGATTTTGCAATATACACCTGTGATATTAAAAAAACAAAATTGTAATTATGAAATTAAATACAAATTTTGCTGAAAAAATAATATGTTAGTAAAGAGTTTGCAGTTACATATCAACTACAAATTCCATTTATAGCTTAAATATGGACCTTGGAAAACCCAGACACCAGTTTCTCAGTGTCATCAATAACATCAACTAAAACATTAATTAAAGTTATAAGTAATTTGCTTAAAACATAAAGTTGATATGTTAATATATATATAAAGATATATATGTATATTATTTATTTATTCTTTATACATATGATTTAATTGATATATACTGACAATGTAAAGTATTTTTACACTGTCAACAATTAGAAATGGATACATCATTACAAATCTTTGATTCTTATCCTAACCACCTTAAAAGTCATCAATTTCATTATTTTTGATTGGTTGTCAGTGTAGAAATCTTTACATTGTCAGTGTATAGAAATTAAACTCTTATATACATATATATTTAAAAAGAACTTTTAAAGAAATGAGTCTTCAGAAATCTTTAAAATACTATTACATGTATTAGGTTAAATTCGTTACAGTTATGCTATCTCCTTGTCAATGCAAACATAGGAAGAATTTAATTGGCCTTACCTGCATAAATTTTCACATAAAAAAATAAATCACAAAACACAAATTTTAAAGAAATGAATATTAAGTAATTTTAAAATTATTATGGCGTGTATTAGATTAAACTTGTTGCAACTATGATACCTCCACGTCGAACCAAACATTCGAAACAACTCCTCAGAACGCAAATATTCATATCAGCCTCACCTACACAATATTTTACATAAAAAATAAATCACAAAACACAACTTTAAAGAATGTGTCATACATAATTTTAAAAATATTATAACATGTATTAGATTAAACTGATTGCAGTTCTATCTTTTTGTCAAAGGAAACTTAGGAAGCAACTACTCAAAACTCCAATGCATAATCAAATTAGTCCTACTTGCACAAAATTTCACCCCAAAAATAAATCATAAAATACAACTTTAAAAAAAATGTCCCAAGATATTTTGAAAACATTATAGCACATATTAGATTATATCGATTGCAACTATGTTGTTTTCCCGTCGAAGCAAATGAAATAGCGAAGGCAATGTAAATTGAACTGGTAAGAAGAATTGCAATCTCATACATATTACTACTATAACTCATACATAACAACACAGGAAGAATTTAATTGGCCTTACTATGCTCAAGATTGACAAACTTACTTCTGTCCATGCCAGAGGGAAATTCACCCGAATCTGTGTCAAGATGAACCTGGAAAAACCCCTATGCCCCTTTATTGTCATTAGAGGTTATAAACTCCTTGAATATGAAGGATTGCATCTGATATGTTTCAATTATGGAAGGTATGGCCACAAACTAGATCAGTGTTCTAAGCTTGTGATTCAAAAAGAGAAGTCGTCTTCAGGTCCTGAACCCAACCTGAAATTTCAAATGGTGAGCCTGGGTCTAAAGATAATGATATGAAATATCGTGAAACTAATATAAATTCTGATCTAGTTATTCAAGGTAGCAATTTGCACTCGGATGACCCTTCTCTAGTTTCAGATAAGGTCAATTTGGATGAAGCTATGAAACAGGATCAGCCTGCAAGCAGTTTGAAGCCTGTCCAAGAATCTTTAAAAGATTCTGAGGAGTTTGGTGCTTGGATGGTCGTCAAAAAACCTAGAAGAAAGAAAGTCCAGAATAGATCTGGTAATGACTCCAAGAAAAGTGAACTTAAGAATCCAATTGTTGATCATAAGAAATCTGGAAAAGAGGGGAAGAGGAAAGATGATTTGAAAGGAAATGAAGTGATTCAGGTGCCCAATGCAGCCCAAGATTCCTCTAAACTTGCTGATCCAGTGCAGGATGCTAAAGATATCCCTGAAGCTTCTAATGCTGCTGATTTGAAAGGCAAAGGCCTGCAAGGTTCAACCGTTCCAGAAAAGATTATGGCAGTAAAAAGCCACTCTAATTCCTCTCAGAGAGTGGAAAAAGAGAGCCAACATCCAGGATCTTCATCAACTGCCCCAAACTTATCTAATCAACTTTTATCTCCTAAGCAAGCCAGGAATCAGAAAGGGAATTACAGCAAGGGAATGAAGATCATCCAAAATCCCCCTATTAAGAAAAAGAGAAATGTCCTTTCAGGAGTGGCCACCAAAGCTGCTCTCAAAATGGTTGCACTAGAATTGGGAGATATGTCCTTAAAAGGAATAGCTTCTATCCTTCCAAGTGGTATGGAATCTAACCAGAATATGGACAGTGATTTGGAACAGAATAATCCTTCCCATCAAGAAAGCATTCAGCCTGAAAATAGCATTGAGATCATGGATATTCCTGAGAAAAGAGCAGAACAAGTTTCTGCAGATGAGCCTTCAATTCAAAAATCTGTTTCCAATGAATAGCCTAATCTGGAATTGCAGAGGTGCTGGGGGAAGGGATTTCCCTAATTACATTAAAGATGTTATGAGGATCTATAGCCTGGACTTTGCAGTTGTTCTTGAGCCAAGAATCAGTGGTCAGAGAGCTGAAAAAGCCATCAATCGAATTGGTCTTAACCATGGTGTAAGAGTGGAAGCAGTGGGATTCTCGGGTGGAATCTGGTGCATGTGAAATAACAACTGGCCTCCAATTTCGGTTATTTCTACTTCTAATTACTGTATTCATTTAAAAATTAATGCAAATGCTCCTTCTTTTCGGTTTCTATCAATTATTTATGCCAATCCTCAGGCAAATAATAGAGTCGATGTTTGGAATGAACTAAAAGACTTTAGCTCCAATCACCCTGGTCCCTGGTGCTTAGCTAGGGACTTTAACATTGTCCTGTTTGATTGGGAGAAAGTAGGAGATGGCCCTATTAATCATGCTTCCAGTGAGGCCTTTGCATATTGCATTAATGAATGTAACCTCCTTAATCTTGGGTTTAATGGACCCTCTTTCACTTGGAAAAGTGGTCTCTTATTGGAAAGGCTTGATAGAGTTCTAAGTAACTCTGAATGGCAAGTATTATTTACTGAGTTTTCTGTAACTCATCTTCCCTTACAAACCTCTGACCACTGTGGTCTTTGGCTAAGACCTTCCAATAGTGTTCTTAGACAAAGTTACTTCAAATTCCTTGGTACCTGGCTTGACCATCCAGGTTTCAAAGACCAGGTTTCTAACTCTTGGCAGAAGTTTGGTCCCTGGAATAAGAATATCACCAGAACTGCCCATGCTCTAAGTAACTGGAATAAGTTAGAGTTTGGTCATATTTTTAGAAGAAAACATAGAATTTTGATTGAAGAGATTGGAAGGTATTAATAGGGTTTTGTTAAATAATTCTATTGAGAGACTTTATAATTTTAGAGTACAGCTTTGGCATGAATATCAAACCATCTCTAGGTATGAGGAGGTTTATTGGTTCCAACATGCTGAGAGTAAGTGGATTGCCCTAGGGGATAGAAACACTAGATTCTTCCAAATGAAAGTTGTCCAAAGAATGAGAAGAAGGGAGGTTTCTGGGTTCTGGAAACTTTGAAGCGAGTGTTTGAGAGGAAAGGTTGCTTCTTTAACTTCAAAAAGGAATTGGGTGAAAGAAACTGATGATGGGTAAGAGTCAAATTTCGATTTTGACAGCAATTTGGAAAGCAATAGGGAAGGGTGCAAAAGTTGTGAACAAAAATTAAAGCTAGCCTATGAAGCCCGGATACTCCATAAATGCAAACGTATCTGTGTCATATCCATGTACGATACCGATATTCGTAGATACTTCCGGATACGTACCCAAGAAGTATCCTCATTTTTTATTTTATTTTTTAAATTTTCTTTTACCCGATACTCATAGGATACTTCCGGATACGTATCCAAGAAGTATCCCTTTGGTATAAGTGATTTTTGATGAACCACACTTAGAAGGTATGCTTTTTCTAGATGACGGTAAAGGGGGATAAGAAACCGAATTAGTTAGCATTAGACAATAATTTTAGTAAAGATGCTTTTCAATTGTTGGTTATTGTATAGAGTCAAGACTTGTTTTGAGTTCTACTAAGGATGTTTTTGTTGATATTCTGACATAGAGGAAACAATATATTATGGTATAGATAGTATTGTATTTTTTTTGTTATTATGATCACTGTATCTTTTTATAAATTATGATCTTCAAAGTTATACATTAAGGAGAAATGATCAATGTCTTTATCTTTATAAATATTATGCATCTATATAAAATAATTTTCTATAATTTTTTCTTAACGTATCCCAGCCGTACCGTATCCTGAATTTCAAAAAATTTCCCATATCTTGTATCCGTGTCGTATCGTGCCCGTATCCTACCAATTATCTAGGCTTCGTAGAAGCTAGCACTTTTCTCTCAAATATATTAAAGATACAAGTGTAAGCAACAACAAAATAATATGTTTTCTTGTAGGTGAACTTTGCCTCCACATCGAACCATCATTCTTGTCCTGACAACTCTAGCACCCAACAACCCCAAGAATCTACAAACAAACATGATTCAACCGTTAAATGCTACACAAAATCACATTGAATTTATGCATGAAGATGGACAATAAGACACGATAATGTTTAGCTCCTCCAATGTTTTTTACAACATATTATCAATTCAAATCCATAATAAAATCACATATGCCCATTTGCAGAATCAACTTCAAAAAAAAGAAGTGAGGGAAAGTAATCTGAGAGCATATAGCAAGGTGTTGGGTGAGAGCATCGAACAATAAATGCGAAGGCACCGTGCAGGAATGATTCCTTTGCAACCCAATACCAATAGCACCATCATATCTTCCAAAGAGCATGGGGGTGGCAGTGGCGGTGGCGGTGGCGGTGGAAAGAAAGGGTGGCGATGGTGGAGGTGGAAGAGAGAAAGGGTAGGGTGGCAGTGGTGAAGAGAAAAAGTGGGGGTGGGGGTGGGGGTGGCGGTGGCGGAGAAGAGAAAGTGTGGAGGTGGCGGAGGAGAGAAAGGGTGGGGGTCGCGGATGAGGGAGATGAGTGAGATAAGAAAAATGAATAAAAAAATAATTTTATTTTTGCAAAGAAAGGCTTTTTGATGTTGTTGTCTTCGTCGTGCAAATTTTGGTGCTCGGCTGATTAGCCGTTTGCACGACTAATTGTCAACCGATTTCCACTGGTGACAAGGATTCCCTTTTGTGTTCAGGTGATTGCGCTGAGAAAGGGACTCTGTTTCTCAGCTATAGGTTCCTAGACTACTCCAAAGAGTGTCTAGTGTAGAAGGTGAAGTAGGAAGATATCCAAAGTTGCATGAAAGCAATAAAGGAAAGCGGTAAATGGAAGAAAAGTAAAGTAAAGAATAAATTGTTTGATTGATGGGTGTTGTGTCCAAATAATATGTACAATTGGTATATATAGGCAAGATTGTAAGCTATGTAAAGCCACTATCTCCTATTTTCTAGCAACATCATGCACATCATGACTAAACCTATACTAACACTATTTGCCACGTTCTTAATCCACTACCTCGCATATTACATCATATAAGATCATGGTTAACAACATAAATATAGGTAACTACCCATTCGACTGAGTTACAGCCCAAAAATGCTTAATCGACTAAGTTATGGGGCAAATGACTAACTGTCCATCAGCTGACCATGTTCTCCATATCCCTATGTTTTTGACTTAGTCAACTCATAAACTGCCCTTGGTTACAGCTGATCAGCCTCTATCTTCATTTTCGCTCTCCAAAACCACCTCCAACTTCATCCCAAAAATCTAGGAAAGTGGTTACCCCGCTCTGACTTGGTCATTTTCATGTTATTTCCTTTTTTTCTAAATATAATAACAGTCTCTTGGGCCCTTAATCAACATCTACACGAGCCCAATAACCGCCTCTAAGCCCATCTAGACTTAGCAGCCACATTCAACTGATTCTGCATCGGCTGAGTCTGCATCGACTAATTCTGCATCGACTGATTCTGCCTCGGCTGATTCTGCATCAGTTAAATTTTCTCAGCTAAACCTGACTCGACCACTGGTTATCAGCTACTTATCTTAGCTCAGCAACTGTGTTCAGCTCATCCTAATTCAACCGATCTCGATCCAATTGTTCTTCTCGGCTAAATAAATTAATCAGCTAATTACCGCAATCGGCTATCAGCTAATACTTAATTTTTGGTGATAACAATGTCCCCTTGCATCTTTTAGCTGACGACGATAAGAGGAAGGTGAAAGATGCATTATGTCAGTCGAATCCAATTGCCGATTTTGATACCATGCCTTTACCCTATCGACTACTCTAGTTATCAGCTGACATGATTCATCTACTTCTTTCGGCTGCCCTTGCTATCGACTAACATGACTCTGTTGCATGTAGAAACTTGAATCTCCTAGAACTACTAGGTTTGCAGATAGTAGACATGATGCCTAAATGCCCCCCAGCTTTAACTGATTCAGCTGATCCAAGAAACTCCAACCTTCTAAGAGATTGGGTTTACATACAGTAGCCTTATCTTGTCTATTTGACACGGCTAAGTGTCCCCCCATTCTATCTTATCCGGTTGATCTTGGGAACTATGACCTCTCGAAGACATTATGTTGATAGTTAGTAGACTTATGTTGTCGATTTGACACATAGCTAAATATCCTTTCACTTTGTCTTGTTTAGTTGGTATCCCCTTCTGTTTCCACTGCTTGCTTATGCCTCGGCTATTTCCATTCACCTTTGATGTAGGAAATGTAAGCCGTACACTATGTGTCGGCTATTTCTGTGACACCCTTCTACCCCACATGTTATAAAGCATTTAATATAAAAACGATTAAATAAAAACACGCATTTTACTGAATAATTTAAACATATGCCCATGGGTAAAAAAATCCCACATGAACGAGTTCACAACGCGGAAAATAAAACAAGTCAAAGTAAATAAAACATAACAAATAAACAACCTAACCCTGATGTCACAACTCAGAGCTGGTATAACAGTTCCGGAAAACATATCGTCGGAATACAACTGAAATAAACTAACTAAACAAAAGAACAAGCCTTAACTATGGGTGGCGGCTCCTCAGAGTCACTCCTCTCTGGGCTGCTTGTCATCCTCTGCAAGGTGCCAATCAGACCAAACAAACAAACAAATAATGGGGAGTAAGAATCATGTAAACATAATAGCAAGGAGATAGGAAGTAAAGTAAATCATGCAGGCATGACACCAACATAAACATACATCAACAACATGTATAAACATACATCAACATCATCAACATCCAGAATGCTATGTAGTGCAATGTAGTCCTACTCCGCTAAACCAACAATGCATGTGGATCCACTAAACTTAGGATGGATGACTTCGGAGTTAAATATCCACATTGAGAATCGACTCAACGCCGGAGAATCTACTCCTTGGATAGCCATCACATCAAACCAACGAATGCCTCGTCACGGGGGTGCATGGAGAATCTACTCCAACCATGGATGGCCAGATCGCCGTACTCTAGGACGACCTCCCCTATGTCGAACATCCCTCGACAACAACATCTCCAATGATGCATGAGCAAACAACAAAAATGGCCAACGCCATTTCCTTCACTTCAACAGAATCAACCGAAGACATCAGTGGGATCAACCGCTAAACCTTTAACCAGCGGAATCGACCGCAGCGGAATCTACCGCAACACCTTAAACCCAACCGGGTCAAGGCCCCCTTGGAGCAAACTCTCGGCTGTCAAGGTACAACACCAACAACACCTTAGACCCAAACCACGGGGTCAAGGCTTCCTTGACCAAAAAATACCAAGGCACAACTCATGCTTTCGGTAACCTAACGGGTACTGGCTTATCAAACTCAACACCTCACCATCTCATCATCTTAATTATCTTTGGTAATCATTAACCAAGTTGTCTAATCTTTATGTTTGATTAGCTACGTCAACTCATCAACAGTGGGGAAAGGTGGGGTTAGAACCCCTTTAAATCCTTTAATTCCATCTCTGTCTGTTAGGGGAGCACGGGCGTGCTTGTTCCCTGCACGGTCGTGCTCACCAGCACGGTCGTGCTCTTTGTCCTGCACGGCCGTGCTATAGCCGTGCTTATTGCACGGCCATTTCCCAGAATTCAAACTGGGAGCACGGTCGTGCTCCCTATTCAGCACGGTCGTGCTCAATCGACTGTACTGTTCTGGGCAAAACCTGGAACTGAAGCCTTAACCAATTTTTAGGGATTTAAATCCATTAATCCTAAGATCAATTATCAGTGTATTTTTAGGGTCAACCTCATCCTTAACATCAATCTGACTTAGCATTGGCATCAACCAATCACATCATATTAACCATCATAATCATCAATAGATCAATGATAACAACACACATCATACATTTATATTCAACAACCAATAGTAAAACATCATATTCATTAAATAACTAAACATGAACTTGTAACTTACCAAAACACATGCTATCAACAAAGGCACTTAATCATATAATAAACATACATCCAATCGGGGTTATGGGAACCCCTTTACTTTACTCTAACCCCAAGCCTATGAGTACACTACCATTCTCCCCATACCTGGATTGAAGGTAGCTCTAACAATGGTCCTAACAGCAAACTGGTCCCAAATCCTCAAACGACTTACACCGATACTGAGCCTTGGATCAATAGAACACACAAACAATTAGTTCCCAATTCAATATAATGAAAGGAAACTTAGAAAGGGAAGAAACGTTACCTATATACTTGACATAGATAAGCAAAAGGTCTCCCAAGAGTCTCCAACACTCAAGAACTAATTATGTTAGTGGAAAAGGGGAGAGGAACTCTTCTGGCCGCAACAGGGTAGCAGCAGCCGTCAAAAATAGGGTTATGACGTTAACCCTCGGGTTCCGTGCCAAAAATATATAGCCTGGACTTGAGCACGGCCGTGCTCACCCTTGAGCACGGCCGTGCTCACCCTTGAGCACAGTTGTGCTCAGCTTAGCGTCACCGAGATGCGGTCAGCATGTTGAGCACGGGCGTGCTCAACTTAAACTTGGCAACGCGCTTTAGACTTTAAGTACGGGCGTACTGGCTAATGAGCACGGGCGTGCTCACGCACCAGAAAGAGACTTTTAAGCCAAAAATCCCACTAAGCCCTCAGCCAACAATTCGAACTTAACAAATAAGCTTAAGGAAAGCACTTACCGAAAAGCGTTACAATTTCCACTCATCCTTTGATGGAGGAAATGGTAAGCCGTACACTGAAACCATGTTAGTGAATGCAGCTGAGAATACATCTTTATCAGTTGTCATCTTAGCTACATACTTGTCAGCTACTTTGGACTTTCCACCCTTCAAAGTCTTTTGGGGATGGCATTCCCTCAAGATCTCGGCTGCCATGACATTAGCTGCCTAATCACTGTAATAATCGGCCGCTTCTTCAGACTCATCATAATCTTCAATGGAGATTAAATGCTGCATATCTAGAATGAATCGTTCAATCGTGGAAGCTTTGGTTGCCATCTGACTCAAATTTGAAAGTTCCCGGGCTAGCAACTTTTCTCTCAGCTGAGGGTGCATGTTACCTACAGCTATGGCAACATACTTTGCTTCTGGAAGTTGTGTTGTACACCTTATGCTCAGCTTCTTGAATCTATCTATGAAGTTAGCAGCCATCTCATCCACTTGTTGTTTCAAATTCATCAAGTCAGCTGCTGTAACTTCAGGTTGAGGTCTATGGAACTTATCATGGAAGCACCTTTCCATGTCTGCCCAATTTTGCACAGAATTAGAAGGCAGAGAGGAATACCAAGTGAATGCTACTCCTGTCAATGATAAAGGGAACAGCTGCATTTTATAATACTCATTCTGGTTTGTCTCTCCACACTGGGCAGTAAATCTGCCAATATGGTAGACTTGCCATCTTCCACTGAGAAAGTTGAGAATTTTGGGGTCTCAAACCCTTATGGCAATGGCATCATTCTGTCCACCGATTCAGGATATGGCTTTCGATATTCAGGCCTATTTAAAGGCCTTAATTGCACACCGAAGTGCCTTTGCGTAACCTCAGCTATCGCATTAGGATCAATTAACCGAGGGACAGTCGGTCTACTCTCAGCCGTTGTCGGCTGGGCACAGTTTAGCACTGGAGTTGGAGCAAGACTTGATTGTCTGACTGGTATTTGGTACATTGGCTCCGGCATGTTTGGAATCACTGTTTGATTAGCCGCAGTAGGTGGAATTGATATCCATTGCCGCTCTGCTGCATAATCACCAAGATTCATATATTGAGCCCTGTTGACAGCTGATCGATTAGCCGAGGTAGGTGGAATCAAGCTCCATTGCTGCTCCCTAACATAATCATCAAGTGCCCTATACAAAATCCCTTGAGGAGGAATTGAACCCATCTGAACATAAGGCGGCTGTTCTGGGGCTAACTGATAGTCTGGCATATTAGCCGAGGTAGGTGGAATCATGTTCCATGGCTGCTCCCCAGCATAATTTCCAGGTAACTTTGTTTGAATTGCCCCATAGCCCGTGGTAGGATACGTCATACCCCCAAGTATAGTAACCTGTGAGTTTGCACCAATAGCCGTAGCAGTTGATACAAAACACGGCATACCAAGCTGGCCTGTCGTATCCAATGGACTTTTAGCTAAGTGAACCTGTTCGTACTGTAATACTGGTTGAGATACAATATCATTTACAACCACTTGCCCCCAAAATTAGCAGCAGTAAGACTAGTAACCGCTTGTGTGACGGAGCTTGGTTGAGGGGTCTGCTGAAGCATGTTCGACTGGCCCAACTCAGATGGTCCTGCCTGAACATATTGATTTGGACTTAGTTGTATTTGTTGCGCATCACCAGCTGATATTTGTTGCGTAGGATTCAACCGTCTTGATTGCCCAAAAATAGAAGTCGCCAAGTTTTCTCCAAAATTCAATTCTCGATGTTCTTGCTCCCTCACCCGAAGCACTTCGTTATGCACCATTGGTTTGACAATGTCTGTCAGCTGCTTAGAAAAACATAGTACATAATGTCATGTACCCCCATATCCATTTGCTGGCGGATAGACGAAGTGGCCATCACCATCGGCTGATTTTGATCAGCCGTATAGGCTGCTATTGTTGAGTGTTCACTGGCAGTCGTCACCGATGCAGTAGACGTTGATGGTTGAAAAGATGGCATGCCTAAGGCAATTAAAGTTGAAGGTTCAACTGCTATACAGCTGCCAATCTTCCTAGTAGTTGTTTGAAACGGTTCCAAGCTAAAACAATATTTGTGACCCGAAGAGGTAAACTTCCCAGTGAGTTCACCTTCTAGCTAGGTCCCACCGGGCATGCCATTTGTTGCCTTCGTCGTGCAAATTTTGGTGCTCGACTGATTAGCCGTTTGAACGACTAATTGTCAATCGATTTGCACTAGTGACAAGGATTCCCTTTTGTGTTCAGGCGATTGCGCTGAGAAAGGGACTCTGTTTCTCAGCTATGGGTTCCTAGACTACTCCAAAGAGCGTCTAGTGTAGAAGGTGAAGTAGGAAGATATCTAAAGTTGCATGAAAGCAATAAAGGAAAGCGGTAAATGGAAGAAAAGTAAAGTAAAGAATAAATTGTTTGATTGATGGGTGTTGGGTCAAAATAATCTGTACAATTGGTATATATATAGGCAAAATTGCAAGCTATGCTAAAGCCATTATCTCATATTTTCTAGCAACATCATGCACATCATGACTAAACCTATACTAACACTATTTGCCACGTTCTTAATCCACTACCTCACATATTACATCATATAAGATCATGGCTAACAACATAAATATAGGTAACTACCCAATCGACTGAGTTACAGCCCAAAAAATGCTTAATCGACTAAGTTATGGGCCAAACGACTAACTGTCCATCAGCTGACCATGTTCTCCATATCCCTATTTTTAAGGGAGTGAGTGTTCATGCACGTTTTTGACTTGCCTCTATCTTCATTTTCTCTCTCCAAAACTACCTCCAACTTCATCCCAAAAATCTAGGAAAGTGGTTACCGTACTCTGACTTGGTCATTTTCATGCTATTTCCTTTTTTCTAAATACAATAACAGTCTCTTGGGCCCTTAATCAACATCCACACGAGCCCAATAACAGCCTCCAAGCCCATCTAGACTTAGCAGCCATGTTCGGCTTATTCTACATCGACTAAGTCTGTATCAGCTAAGTCTGCATCGACTGATTCTGCCTCGACTGATTCTGCATCAGCTAAATTTCCTCAGCTAAACCTGACTCAGCTACTGGTTATCACCTACTTATCTTAGCTCAGCAACTGCATTCAGCTAATCCTAATTCAACCGATCTCGATCCAATTGTTCTTCTCGGCTAAATAAATTAATCGGTTAATTACCGCAATCGGTTATTAGCTAATACTTAATTTTTGGTGATAACAGATGCCACTCATGGTCCCACCTTAGAAGCCGCGATAGACATAAGGCTAATTGGACTCAAAGTTCAAACTTAGACTTTTTCCCCCTAAATTGATATATAAAAATCAAGTTTTGAGTAAATACCCTTTTTGGTCCCTGA
The DNA here is from genome assembly GCA_035048595.1 of Echinosophora koreensis. Taxonomy (NCBI): domain Eukaryota; kingdom Viridiplantae; phylum Streptophyta; class Magnoliopsida; order Fabales; family Fabaceae; genus Echinosophora; species Echinosophora koreensis. The sequence continues at coordinate 1,517,573 of JAPCYP010000103.1, forward strand.
AAATTTTGGCGGATTCTATTTTAGTCCCTGAAAAATAAAAACTCCCCATTTGGTCCCCCAAATTTACTTCCGTGAGACAATTCGGTCCTTCTGTCAGTCAACGGTTGTTGACCTCCGTTAACTTGCACATGTGGCATGTTAAACTACATTTTAGTCAGTTAATTAATATATTTCCTGCTTGACTTTTTTTTTTATTAAAATAAACCTAATGCTCAAAACGACCTAGTTTTGAGATGAAAGTAAATGACACATCCCTTGCTATGACGATGTCGTTTGGAGCGGAGGACCAATTTCCGTTTGCTTTCCCTGCTCCACCAATTTCCATATGCTTTCAACCCCATCCACTGCTTCACCAACACAGTCGGCGGTGCCGCCACCACCCACCTGAATTACGTAGACTCTTCCCCTCGCTCCCGTAACAACAAACTCATGGGAGGATCCCTTCCCACAGCCTTCACCAAGCTCCGCCCGATGTGCAGCTAAGGCGGCCACATCATCCCCCGCCCCCACGACAAGTCCCTCTGCTACGTCGACGGCAACACCCACATCATGGTGGTGGACGGCACCACCTCCCTCTCCGACCTCTACATGTGCCTCTCCAGAACGTTCCTAGACGAAAGACCTTTCTCTCATCTCTGATTCTCTCATCAACAATTGGATCTCGATTCCAATTCCTCTCTCAAACCCTCGCGAATTTGTATCTTCCTTTCCCCAACGAAATTCGATTCCGCTCAATCTGTTCCTCAGATTGTTGGTTTTGCTGAGGGTCTTCTTTGCAACCTGGATCGTTTGCGAATTTGCCGCCGATTTGGGTTCATGTGTAGGATGGAAGCGGTGGCGGTGGGGTTAGGGCGATTCCTGCTTCCCTTTCTGTCTTGGCATCAGATTTTTTTTTTAAATTACTTTTTAAATTAAAAAGCCACAATAGAAATTAGAGTGACTAAAAAGCAGTTTAACGTGCCACATGTGCAAGTTAACGGAGGTCAATAACCGTTGACTGACAGAAGGACCAAATTGTCTCACGGATGTAAATTTGGGGGACCAAATGGGGAGTTTTTATTTTTCAGGGACTAAAATGGGATCCGCCAAAATTTTCAGGGACCAAAAAGGGTATTTACTCTTAAGTTTTTTATTCAATTTTATATGTATTTAATCACTCGAAGGTTACATGGAGTATCCTAATCTTTGACTTTACGTAGGTAGAGGGGCACAGACCAATCAGAGTTTTGAAAGAAAACCAACGATAGCGAAAGTATCACGTGTATTAGAATATTTGCTTTCTTTGTTTCCACATCCATTTGATATTTTGATTCAACATCAATGGTAGACTTGTGAAACGCTACCGAACCCGATTTCTTGTTGAGCCAAGTTCAAAGGTATTTCTCTTCAATTTTGCCTCGATCAACAGCAGCGTGAACAAAGGAGGAAGAATGGTTTCTCAGACGGTTGACCTGTTGAGGGAGGAACTACCGGTGGAACAACAACCTCTGCTTTTGTCTGGAGATATCAAAACAGGACTTGTCCTCGTAGACCTTGTCAATGGCTTCTGCACCGTTGGAGCTGGCGCATTGGTAAATACAAGCTATTCCATTCCATCATCCACCCGTTGTCTTTTTCCTTGGCCTTTTGTTTTTGTCATGTTTGTAATTGTTATATTGTTGTACTTTGTTCATATTATGTTGATGTTTTTAACTTTTACTATTACCCAGTTGACAGAATTTCATTTTTGTCACTGACAATTGATCATGATTTTTTGTGTTGTAATGTTGTGATTATAGGCTCCGAGGCAAGCAGATGAACAAATTTCTAGGATGGTGGAGGAATCAGTGAGGCTTTCAAGAGTGTTCTCTGAGAAAAAATGGCCTATTTTTGCTTTCCTTGATTGCCATCACCCGGACGTTCCTGAGCCCCCCTATCCTAAGCACTGTATTGCAGGAACAGATGAAGCAAACTTGGTTCCCGGTAATTGTTTTACAATTTTTTCCTGTTTTTGGTTGTGGTGTAGACGTAATAAGAGGGCGAGCCTTGGCACAACAGTAAGGTTGTTGCCGTGACTTGGATGTCATAGGTTCAAATTCTGGAAATAGCCTCTTCGTTTGCGGGCTTGTGGGGGTAAGGCTGCTTACTTCTATCCTCCCCCAACCCCACCAAGTGAGAGTCTCGTGCATTGGGCTGCCCTTGTAGTGTAGACTGAAACAGCGCCACTGCTTGTGGAGGTAAGGTTGCATATATCTACCCTCCCAAGATCCCACCAAGTGAGAGTATCGTGCACTGGGCTGCCCTTGTAGTGTAGACTGTAATAAGGCTTCAATGCAATAGAATTATTACTTGGTATTAGGATATATATGCTTATTAAGGGCCTATTTGGTTTGGTTTCCTCTGAATTGCAGAACTCCGGTGGTTGGAAAATGAACCAAATGCAACACTCAGGCGCAAAGATTGCATTGATGGATTCCTTGGTTCAATTGAGAAAGATGGCTCTAATGTCTTCATCGATTGGGTGAAAAATAATCAGATAAAACAAGTAAGCATTTCTATCGAGTTATTAATTTTATTGTTTATTAGTGTTGTAAGTTTTTTACACCATAAATATGCAAGAAAGTGCCACATCATCATAGTAACTAAGGTTGCAATAGAAACTTAGTAGCTTTCAAATCAGGTTGCATAATATAGTGCATGGACAGTGTGAGATCCTTTACACTACTACTATTTCAAAATTAAATTATTTCCTATATGTCTCCTTAACAGAACTGTCGACACTTGTTTGTGGCATGTGTTGAATGAGTTCTGGAATCTCTGAGATTTTCTCTCGATATTATTTTCATTTAACTCCGATATTTTTGTTGAATTATATGACGTTTTGATTTTTCCTTGTTACAGGTTTTGGTTGTAGGGATATGCACGGATATATGTGTGCTGGATTTTGTCTGTTCAGCTTTGTCTGCTAGAAACCGTGGGTTCCTTTCTACTCTTGAAAATGTGATTGTGTACTCCAAAGCTTGTGCTACTTTTGATCTTCCAGTACATGTGGCCAGAACTAACAAGGATGTGGTGGCCCATCCGCAGGTACTTGGTCAAATTAAAGATTTGGCTTTTGGTGAAACTCTCAATTTTCTTAATGTAGCTTCATTTGAATTATGTCTTACTTGCCTAAACTTCAGCTCACAGCAGACAATTCTTCCTCTCTCTTTTTGTGTTGGTTATAAATATTGTGGTCCTTGCAACCGTAGTTGTCAAGGTTGACTTGTATGACAGAAATGAAGTATTGGGGAGAAATATGGAGTTTTAAGATGCTTTTGTACCTCAAATTAGAAATAATATTACATAATTATCATTTATCATTATTTAGATGTAGGGTGATGGTAATTCATCTGGCATTCTGCATTACTCAATAATCTTTAAGAAAGCTGATTTCGTTGGGAAAGTTATATTTGTTCTCTGTTACTGTATGGCAATGAACATAGTCTAACATCTTTAGTTATGAGTTCTGATACTCCAGACCTGGTTTGTGCTTACATTTGTGTTGTGTTGTATCTAGATAAGTTTTAACATACATGTCTAGGTCGTATCTGGACTAATTTCATCCTTAACATCTCTGAAGAAGGGATTTTGTGATAAATGTTTCAATCACCCTCTAAGAGGTTTTATGTTACTAAGTTTTTAGTTTTGGTTGATAGGATGTCTTCTTCCAATAATTTTGTGGTTTGTGTTTTGAGGCTTACGACCTATCTATTGTATTCCTATCGGTAAACAAATAAAATCTGTGCTTCCCCTTTAGTTCCCATGAGATGGAGTAATGCTAGTAAATAACATTTGTCAGCACAAACATGGTTTGTGACCATCAAATTGCAAGTAATAATAATGCTGGTCTTACATGAATTTTTTTGAAAAATTCAATCAATTAAAAGTTTGTGATCATTTTGGATGAATTCTGTTTAAATGTTTCTATTAATATTTTCTTTTGTTTTGTTGTTTTGTTGCTGCAGGAGCTGATGCATCACATTGGCCTTTACCTGGCCAGCGGAAGGGGAGCCAAGATAGCATCCGAGGTGTTATTTGATATTTTGATTCAATGAAGGAGCGTTAAACGTTAGTATATTAACATTGTTATTATCGTTTTAGATGTCCTCTTGTGTTCAGAATGTTATACTATTGGACTAGGGTTCTACTAGTTGTATTTTTTCTCTTGTACTTGACCTACAATATTCATATAAATAAGAGTATTTGTGTATCATTCAAAGCCTATTTATCTCTTTCCTCTTTTTTCATCATTTCCCCAAGTTAACCCATCGAATGTTTCACCCTCCATCCATAATTCTTGGCTTGCAATTGTGAAGCTATTCCTTGACCAAGCACATTGTGGAGACTATGCAAAGAATATACCACTGATGTTCCTTTCAAGGGGCTAAATCAAACTTCAACTCCCTAAGTGCTATAAGTCATGTTATGCCTTCCAGAAGATGACCTGGTTGTCCCAAAACGGATGTCTGTGCCAGTGATTTTGAAGCTATTATTGTCAAGCCTTACCTTTTGGCTTCTGCCCTTGCCTACCTTCTCTGGTTTACATACTGCACTAATACATCATGAAGTTAGATATAACAAACGCAGAACATGATCATCCAACCTTCAGTTCTTCAAACACAGTTTTACTTGCGTACTCAAACAAACACCAGTACTCTTCTTTCAGAGGTGGCTATGGCCATGATCAAGGTTCCAAGAGAGGCATAATTGTTGGTCATTGAAAATCTTATGTTTGTTATTAATACAAAGCATACACAACAAACATCATAGCTAAGGTTCCTCTGCAAGGTGATTCCATCATGGGAAAATGGCTTCTTCACTCAAAGAATGGTGACAGTCCCTTCTTCAATCTATTCTATAGTCTATACACTTTCCTCTTTGTTTTGGCATATTTCTTGTTTACGCTCAATGCTAGGTAATGTTCAACTTATTCTAGGGAAACAAAGGATTTTGGCAAACGGGAAATTAGTCACTGCACTTTCATTAAGGACATCATAATCTTACTTCACATTAAGTATTTAGCATTCGATCACAAGCAGTTTGGTACTTTGAAGACAACATTTCTACCATACAAAAGTGAGCCATTGATATATGTTGAAAAAAAGTAAAGCTCAAAATACGAAGATTAAGAGCAAGTTGAAGAGTACATTTAGTCATACTTCTGCAAATGTATTGACAATCACAAATTGAATCTCTTACCTTTTAGTAAAAAGGCACTCTCAAATCTCAACACACTATCTAATGAAACCAATAAAAGAATTATGAAGAAGAGGTGAATAGTTAAAGAAATTCGGTGCAAATATTTTACATATAGCTTTATCCTCTTGAAGCACGGTATTTCCTATGCATTGCAGGGGTCATGCAGGAGAATATGGATTGTTTTTGTTTCTTTTGTTTGACACCAAAGATAAATGACCTCAGAGGAACCCGGTTGCGAGACTCTGCAGATCTCATCTGGCTCTGGCTCCTCTTAGAATTTGAGAGCCCAAATTGCTCATTCAACTTAGCAAGAGCCTTCTCAACACCAAGTTGGAGAGATGTTACAAGATCTAGACCTGTTTGAAGTTCATCAGCAACCTTGTTGTTCTCATGTTTCATGTTCAAAACCTCACCTTGGAACTTGGCTGCTTGATAGCTTGTGAACTTGAAGTCATCATCTTCAGCACTGGCTTTCAATGCTGTTGTTATCTCTTCTTGGATTTCACACAAGGATGTGAATCTGTGTTGAAGTTCTTCTTTCAGCAATGCACTGCTTTCCATCCAAACAGTTAGTTCAGTTTGGATCTCTGCAAGGTGTTTGTAAAGTGGTCGTGCATCTGATTTCAAAGAATATTTTGTGCTACTACTGCCTTCTGTTGATTTCAATTTTTCCTCAAGTTTCGATACTTCTGTCAGCAAATCTTTGATAGTGGTTTCAAATTTCTGTATCTCAGTGAAAGAAGTACTGAATTTTAACCAGAAACCCAAGTTTTCCTCTAGAAGTTCATCAAGGTCCGTTCGGAACTTCCCTTCAATGGCTGATGTAGATTCAGGTTCTTCAATTTGTAAAATTGCCTCAAAATCATGTTTTTCTGGTGGCTGTACTAAAGTTAACTCTCCCAAATCCTGATTTCCCTCCAAGCTTTTCTGCAGGAAACCTAGTTTCTGACGTAGGAGTCTAATCTCTTCATCTTTCAAGGCATTAGCAGTCTTCAGTTCTTTCACCTGCAAAGATGAATCAAATAGGGTGTCTTGCTTTTGCTTATCTAATTCAGTGAGCTTGTTCTTCACTTCTTTGTAATTCCGAAGAGTACTAGTATACACTGACAACAATGCTTTTTCTCTGTCCTGCATTCCAGTTGTAAACAATTGCCGCCAATCAGGTTCATCTTCTAGTGTCATTGCCTCCTCCTGGGAATCACCTTTAAGAGGGTCTGTTGATTTTATTATATTACTATTGCTAGAATCCAGAGTCTTCTCTTGTGCTTTCATCTCTATTGGAGAATTGTATTCCACTTGGTGTGACTCTTCCATTTTCAGTGAATCGGTAACCTCAACTTCATTTACCAATGACCCGGTGGCCTTAAGTTCATTTTCTGAATTTACATATTTTTCTGGTGAACCAGTGACCTCAAGTTTGTTATCTGACATCACATCATCTTCTACCATAGTAGTGACCTTAAACTCCCCATCTGAGTTTACATCATTTAATAAGACATTGTCTTCATTCAATGCATCTTGTCCTTCAAAGCCATATGTTGATTCAGCACTTGATGAACTCGTTTCTGTTTGTGATATATCCTTAACCTCAACCTCCTCATCTGGCTTCACATTTTGGACTTCCTCTGAAAGATGATCAAGATTACAATGTGCTTCTGTGAAATGGGTTTGGAGGTTGATATTCTGGTCTTCAACAGTCTGGTTTAGATCTTGTACCTCATGTAGCTTTTCTTCCATTTCTTGTAGATGGTCGTTCAATTTAATTTTGTCATCGATCAGACTTTCCTTATCACCTTCTAGAGTTCGAACCAGGGAATGAAGTTCATCAGTTTCTATTTTTAATCTCTTTACGAGAGCTGTCTGGGATGAAACTGCAGTTTCTAAGCTGATCACTTTGTTCACAAGCTCATCAATCTTCTCTGCCATTTCTGTCACGGTGAGAGCTGAATAGGAGCCAGCCTCAAAGTGTTCTTTGATTTTCTCCTGTAATAACTGCAAATCCTGTCTCTGCTGACTCATTCTGTCCAAATCTTCATCCAAGTCCTTTGTTCCTTCTACTTCTCTTACATCTCTTTTGACTCTTGGCTCCTTGGGATTGGTTTGATCATAATGGAACTCATCCATGAGGGAGCTTAACTTCAACTTGACATCATTTATCCTTTTGGACTCAATTCTGGTTTCATCAAGTGAAACAACTTGTTTCTCTTGCAACCTTGTCAACGTCTCTTGGCATGATTTAAGAGCTGCTTCTGCCATCAAACGGCGAGCTTCCCCATCATCAATAACAATACCTTCACCAAGCTCATCTTGCAAAATGGAAACTTTCTCTTGCAATTCCTTGATCTGCTCCTCAGTTTCCCAGTACCTAGCAATGGCACTATCATATGAGCTCTTCACAAATTCTTTCACAGTTTGTAATGCCAGAATCTGTTTCTGGAGCTTGTCAATCTCTTCAAGTGCCTCCTTCCTGCTTAATCCAGATTTAGGAACATTAGTAGTTGAAACTTTGGTGGCTGCTTTCTTGGGATTGAGTTTCTTTGTGGCTGTTGTTATGACACTTTTTAAATCTTTAAGTGGAGGCTTTGGAACGTTTGGAATATTTGGTTTAAACCCTTCTGGCATTTTTCTTGGAGGCCTCGGCGATGCATCATCATCATCATCCATATAAGGCACTTGATCTGGACAGACAGAAGCAATGGTGTTGTTGGCATGTTGCAACTCTGTTGATATGTGATCATACCTATCAGCTAATGATCGGTAGGCCCGGAATGATTCCTCCACAAAGTTTATTAGCTCTGGTCTCCTTTTGTAATACATTTCTGCTCTCTTGGCAAAGGAGTCTCCATCTTCCTCTAGGAGCTTCAAAACACTTTGCACTTTTTCCTCCATATCTGCAGTTTTCTTATATATTTTAGTTTGACAGGTACATAGATATATCAAGGCCCATAAAAGTGGATTAAGTTGATCATGTATTGGCATGGAAGCTATTGTTGAATTGAAGCAAATTTTAATTCTAATTTTCTAATAAACAAGTTTTTTTTTTGTAGGTTCTAATGAACAAGTTAGCATCCTCATTACACCAATACTCATGCGCAACAGAATCTTCTAATTGCAGTCAAGTCAACTATATATCATTCTATTTGCATGTAAGCCAAACATAGCATGAAGGTTTAACTCAATAATTAATTGATCAGCCAAAGCTTATATATTTATTATTGAAAAAGTTTAAACAAAGCAAGCCATCTACATATTTCTTCTGTGATTACAAAAATTCCATGTTCAAACTATGTAGCACTAACTAGCAAACAATAGGGTATTAATATCAAACTAGACAATTAGAGGAGATAGATTCGAAAGTTGATTTCAACACACGTTTTTTTTAAGGGTCTTGCTGACCTGTGTTATTAAAGGAAATTTTCTGATGGGAAACTAAGTGAAATATTTTTCTAAGCAATAAATACACAAGTTTTTCAAACAAATTTGGCATTTTTGATTCATTAATTAGTAAGTATGTGGTTAGCATTCTCCTTTTTTGAATAGGAGAAAGAAAATGAGAAAAGCTCACCTTGGAGGTTTTGCTCCATCCATTTTGATTGCTTTGTTCTGATGTGGCTGGCCCACCACCATGAATATGCATTGCTTGCAGCTCTCTGCAACATATTGGTTGTTTCTTCTTCTTCCTCTTCTTGTTATATATATCTCTTTCCCCTTAAAATTGCTGATATTGTGATCATAAAAATGAGAATAAAAAGCATGCAAACCCTGTATCTCTTTCTACTCTATCTGTCAAGAGAGGGAGCAGAAGACATGGATTCCATGATAGGACCAAGGCAACAGAAAAGAAAGTGAAAAAAATTGGTGGGAAAAGATTCATTCAATGAAGAAAAACAGACATAAGGTTAGGGGGAGAGAGAGAGAGAGAGAGAGACAAGGTGGTACTAACAAGTTCTAATTATGGGATCATGGAAGGGAGCAAACCTCGCCCGAACTTAATGTCCCAACTCACCTTTTTCAAAAAGCATCACAAATAACTAATGAATCACCTCCACGTGCCACTCTTCTGCCTTGCCATCAGAGCAATTTACATCCGTGGTCAACTCTTTTGCTATATAAGTAATAAGTAATCCTTTTAATTTAATATGAAATAGCCAAATTAATTGTTAAAATGACTAAATCTTAGTTTGATAATTTGCTCTTAAATATATTAAATTTAATTATATATAGTTATATTAGTGCTTTTCTATATGAAGTTTAGAGAAATTTTGTTATTCACAAAAGAAGATGAATGGGTTATCCATAGTTGAAGGATTTATTTTGGGTTTATATCTCCTCACCCAGTAAGTAACAGATGATGATAATTTTTTCATACACATAAATATTAGTATTAAATTAAGAATTACATGTTTAAGGGACCATCTCCTTTTACTCAGACAAATTCAGACCAATACATATTGCTTGATTGAAGAATTTTTTAATACCATAACTATACTAGAGAAATATGTGACTTTTTTTAAAAAAAAAAAAAGAAAATAAATATTAAGTGCATAATTTTTAATAGAGAAATATGTGAGCTTAATTTAAAAAAAAAGGAATATTAAGTGAATAATTCTCATAAATAAATTAAATAAATTATCAATGGGGTATTGGTCGAGTGGAAGCAACTTGCCCCCACAAGGAGGAGAACCTGGGGAAATAGAGTTTGAATCTTTGCGGAGTCACTCTCATTGAGAGGCTGAGAAACAAGGAGTAAAACTCCGCTCAATCAGCCAAACCAGATATTAGTCCCATAACGGCCCCGAAAGGCTTAAGCTGTAGAGATACTCTGATGGACTCACTCGACCCAAAAAACTAATTAGGGTGTAATCAAACCAAAAAAAATAAAATAAAAAATTAATAATATATTGCATGCTTTGGACTAGTTTAATTGGCTCAAACTCAAGTGTGATGATGATTGGACTAAAATCACATTGGATGTTTGATGATATTATTGAAAGTTTGTTCTTAAATTAAACAGTTGTGTTATTTGGACACAAAAATGGGCAACAATTTTGACAACTATTTGGATGGTTAACGAAGTTCAAATACGTGGTTAATTGCGTTCAGTGGATGGTTAATGTATATAACAAGGTGTCGCAATCATTAATCATCCACTAAACGTAATTAACTACTGTATATTTGAACATCTGAAAATCGTAGTTAATGACGTTAAAAATCGTGATTAATTAAGTTCAGTGGATGGTTAATGGTTATAACAAGGTGTCAAAACTCATTAACCATTCACCAAACATAATTAACTACATATTTGAACTGCGTTAACCATCCAAATTGTTGTCCTATTTTTTGTGTCAAAAACCATTTCTCTAAATTAAAATATTTATGTATCTTTGATGTAATTTTTCAAGCAATCATGGTGTTAGTTAGTGTAATAAGCGGTTTTTTTTTTTTTTTTTTTTTTTTTTAGAAATCAGTATAACCTCCATTTTTTCATGTAATTTGTAGATCCCTGTATAGTAAAACAAAATTGTTTAAATTTAATTGGTGTACACTATTAACATAAAGACTTTTTATACTGCTAACCAATCATAAATTATCTTCTTATTAAAAATAATAATGCTTTTTAATACAAATTGAATTTTGTACTTTGCATACATTGTTATCTAAAACAACTTCTTTCACTTTTATCAATCGGTCAACCATGTTCTCTGTGAAAGCTTGAATTTGATTGAGAGATTCTGATTTTGTCAAATTTTGTTGAGTCTTCATGCTGAATAGCAATATTTTATTAAAAATATTTGACTCTTATAGTAATTACCTTAAAAGTCCCTCGTATCATAATTTGTGATTTTTTTTTACTGGACCATAATTTGTGATTGATTGACAATGTAAATTTTTTTACAATAACCATGCATACCAATTAAATTTAGATGGTAAGCTTCATATTATCACATGCATAACATGAGATAAACTAATAAACCCAATTTTAGCGAGTGTACACACAGTCACACATGCATGAATTGTTATGTTCTATCGGTTTATTAAACAGTTAACTAATATCGATGGTTAAATACTTAAATTGTCTGTGAAATAATTTTGAACGGTATAACAAGACATAAAAATCCTCCACATATGGGGTTTGAGTTGGTCATAGAAGAACGGATGGGCCTCAAGCCCAACTAAAACAAAGTATCCTAACCCAAAACAAAAACAAAAACAAATAGCCTACCCGAGACAAGTTTCCAACGGCTAGTTTTTCATTTCAAAAAAACAGGATTATAGTTTACCAAAACTAACTTTTGCTTTATCCCCTTATCCCAAACCAAAAGCGGTTGGTGCAATACTATAATGGTTCACTTGTGATTTCTCTCTTCTCCCATTTGCGTTTCACCATCTTCAGCCACCAAATCACACCGACACAACACTTTTTTTCTGCCAAGTGCCAAGTTATTCTGCAAAAGCTGCACTTTTCTAATCTCTAAATTAGGTCAGTTTCTGGTTTCACCTCTTTGCTCTTTGACTTGTTCCTTAGTTAATTTATCATGGGAATATTTGGAATTTCTCTGTGATTAATTATGATCTTCTTGTTCAAAACTAATATCATGTTGAGTATGTTTTATTCCATGGCATATAATTTGATAAATTGAAAAAGAATAAATAAAATCGGATACTTTGTTAAGGCGAGTCAACATAGAATGGGGAATGAGACTTGATATTATCCTAGCATCTTATTCAGATTTTAATTTTATGCAATTTCTTGTTAAATATCTATTCAATTTTTTTCATTTTCAGGTATATTTGTTCTTTATGATAATTTGGGGGTTCCATTCCATTTTATATAATATGCTTGAGCGAACCAAGCAACCTACATAAGATACTTATCTCTACACTAGTGGTTGTATAAAGTCAGTCTTTGAAGTTTGCGGTTATTTATTTAGGTATTAGCATCTACCAAGGGTGAGCAAGTAAAGGTGCATTCACCCTTAATTACTTAGTGAGTTAAGATTACAATACACGTTAGATGAAATCAAAGGGTTGGATACATCTTTACTTGCTTACTTTATGCACATACTCACTTTAGAGTAGTTTTCTTTTTTCCTATTCTGCAGCACAGAATTTATAGAGAAGTAATCTACAAAGTCAACTGAATGCCAAGTTTGTGTTTCTACTAATGCAATGTATATGTCTCTTGATGTACAATGCCTTTTCATTTTTGGTCCCTTTCCCTTTTTTCTTTTTCTTGGTTTTGGTCTGGGACATGTAACACTCCTTGTCTTATGTTGCACACTGCTGGCAAACAGGTTTTGGTTTTTAATGTGTCGTATATGTAAAAGGAAATGGACAAGGTTTATGAAGAGCTGGATGAAGCTAAAGCTGAAATCGAGAAACTCAAGGCAGAACTAAGAGCCAAGACAGATTCACTTGAGAACTTGAAGAAATCCCATAGTGCACAGGTCAATCAGACACAGGAAGCAAAGTTCAAAGCTGAGAAACTGGATCAAGAACTGCTTCAAAAAGTAGATGAAATCACTGAGGCAAAAAAGGAGTACGAGGATCTCAAGGTGAATTTGAATAGAAAAGAGTCCATCATCAAAGATCTGAGTGCTGCAAATGATAAACTTAGAGTGGATTGTGATGAGAAGATTAAAAAGTGGGAACATGAAAATAGAGGGTTGGTATTGGCATTAGAGGAGGCAAATGAGAAGGCAGAGAACCAAGAACAACAGATTCGTGTTTACAGACAAGAGATTGAAAGCCTAAAAGGTTGCCTTTCAGTTTCAAAGAAGAAATGTTTGGAAATAGAGAAACATTTGAAAGCATCCAAAGAAGCAAGTGAAAGAGATGAAATGATCCATAAGTTGGAGGAGGAAAGCAGGAAGGTGGAAGATGAATTAAAATGGAAGAAGGAACAGTTTAAACATCTAGAAGAAGCACATGAAAAAATTAAAGAGCAGTTCAGGTCTAGCAAGAAGGAGTGGGAGATGGAAAAGTCTACATTGCTTGATGAGATTTATTCACTGCAGATTAAGTTAGACTCTCAGATCAGAATATCAGAGGATCTACAACATCAGCTACAGACTTGCCACCAAGCCCTTGCTCATGTTGAAAGTCAGAAAAAGCGTCTGGAAGTTGAAGTTTCAGATTTTAAGGCACAATTTGATAATGTTAGTGGTGAATGCCAGGATGCAAGGTTACAGCTTGACTGCTTAAACTCTCAGCACGACAAAGATAATGCAGATTTGAGATATTCACTGAAAACAAAAGAGGCATACTATAAAGAATCAAAGTATAGAATCGAGAAGCTAGAGCAAGAAAATCAAGAGCTACGGATGTCTGTCAAAGAGCTTCAGGAAGCTCAAATTCAAGAAGCAGGAGCTTCATATTCTCAGTCAAAGTTGCGGACAAAGCTCAAAAATTTGGAACAAGCTCATAAAGGGTGTGCCTCAACTTTTAAGGCTAAAGAAGCTGAATGGAACCTTCAGTTAGAACAATTGGCAGGAGAACTGAACAGCTGTCAGTCTGAGTTGGAAAGTAAAATCGCAGCAGTAGAAGAGCTCGAGATGGAGTTGGAAAGGTCTCATTCTTTAACTATTGAGATGAAGTTGCAGAATGAGGAGTTGACTGTGATGCTGCTTGTGTTAAAACAGGGAATTTCTGAATCTCAATTGAAGCTTGCCAACCTTAAAGAAGAAATGGATCTAATCAACAGAGAGAAAGAAGAGAAGTATTTTCAACTGATGAAGCAGTTGGAGATGAAAGATGCTGCCCTGATCAGTGTCCAGAAAGGCTTAGGTGAAGAAAGTGAGAGAGCAGCATGTTTAACAAGGCAGGTTGAGTCCTTTGGATTCACCATGGAACTGCAGCATTCACTGCAAAATGAACTTGATAGGCACAAGGAAATGCTGGAGGAATCAATCATGTGTCAGCTGATCCTCAAAGAGAAGGTTATGCAGATGGAATGTCATTCAGAAGAACAACTTAAAAAAGTTCTTGAAGCTTTAGACAGTGCAAACATTGAATTAGATGAGAGAATATGTGAAAGAAATGAAATGGAATTTGAACTGCATATATGGAAGTCAATTGTTGAACGTTTGAAAAATGATCTCGAAGAAAATCGTGTAACGCGTAACGAACTGGAAACTGCACTGCTTGCACAAGTTGGAGTTGGTGAAAGCCTCAAGCAAGAGAAAGAAAGCTTGGTTAATAAGTTGGAAGAGAAAGAGAGGAGTATAGATTATCTGCAGCAACATGTTTTTCTATTGGAACAAGAAACAAAAGCAAGGGAGACATTATTAGCTTCTGTTCCAGCTAGGGGAGAATCAGGTGTGCCCTCTGAGCCTGATAATGTCAGATATCTCCACATCATAGAGGAGAAGGACAAGATTCTAGAGCAGCTCCAAAACGAGGTTGTTTGTCTGGAACAAGAATCATTTAGAAGAGAATTTGAGAGTGCTGTGGTTGCAGAAAGCACTATGGAAAAAACCTTTGAGCACGAGAAAAAGAATCTTATCCAGCTTATAAAGGGAAAAAATATGAGAATGGATGAACTCATGCAGCATGTGACTTCACTGGAACAGCAGTTCACTAGCTCGTTGACCGCCTTTTCGTCTCAGTTTGCTAAGAAACAGGAAGAAATTAATCTCATCCAGGAAGCTTGTGATAAGATAACGGCATGTCAGATTCTTGCCGCGCTTGAAATTGAAGAAAAGAAGTTGATGATAGTGGAACTTGAGGATGATATCCATCATATGCAGCAGAAATTGAGATTGCAGGATGAAAACCGGAACCAATCAGAACAACTTGCATTGGATGTTGAAATAAAAATGGATGCAGAGCAGTTAAAAGTAAAGGAGTTGAATGATCAAATGGAGACAAAACTCAGAAAGTCAAATGCATTGATTCAAAAACTCAAGATGGAGAATAGAAATTTGCTTGAAAATGCAAAGAGATTATCATCAGAAAGGGAAAACTTGTTGAGTTTTGTGCAGGGATTGGGTGATAAAGTATGTGAGCTCTCTACTGCAGACTCTCAACTAATGGACATGTTGAGAAGCATGGTGCAGTCTTTAGAGAATGATTGTCCAGGAATGAATTTGAAAAATGATGATTGCTTCCTTGTAAAAGAGAATTTGTTGATTCATTCTCCTACGAGGATAAAGAAACCTGAAGCTTTTTCTGATATAAGGTCACCATTTAAGGAGCTTAATAGTTAGTTGCAATAGGAGGATGTGTGCAGCACTTTTATTTTCTGCAAAAACGTCATGCAGTTTTAAGCATGACCATTTCTTTGGATTGTATATGGAAAACATTTGTATCCTATTTATGCTTTTTTAGTTTTCCTTTGAGTTTCAATGCAGCTGTATTCCACAAATGAGAATGATTCCCTGTTCTTTTTTGCGTAGCTAATATTATTTTCCCTCACCAAACTGAAAAACATACTTTTAGATAAGTAACTCCAAATGAGGTTGGGACAAGTGATGGTAGACTTGTGCCCCTTAACCAAATGGCTGGGGTTTGAATCCTATCTCTTGCGTATGGAGTGAATTTCCACTGGAGGGGGTTTCCCACCTTCAGGTGCCATTCATTCTCCCGCAAGAGATTTGTCCCCGCTTCCGGTGGGGTATACTCTGGTCAAGGACAAAAAGATAAATAACTCCAACGAGGTATTGAAGGAAAGTTGGGATCCATTTGTCCTTTTCATGATTCTTCCCAACAAATTCTCAATGATTCTCCACTTCCCCCAACGGATAGGAAGTGTGGGATAGTGAGATGTTTTCTGCCATACACAATTTACATCAAAAGAGGTTCTCCCTGCACATTGGACAAAATTATTTAATAAGCAAAAACATAAGTAGTATAATAAAAATTTAAAAAATATAATAATATGTATTTTTACAATATTCATACTCAGAGGTAAGATGCATTATATATTAAATCATTCTTTTACCAAGATAAATGTTGTATATTGCATAAGATAAAATGCATGCATACTAAACTTGATTTGCTATAGATGCCATATTAATTGCAAAAAGATAAAAAAGACACCATGAAACTCAAAAAGATAATATATTGTATAATATATGTTAATGTACTAAAACTTAGAAATATGATCCCAATCAATTAAACATAAACTTAAATCAAATAATCAGAATTTTCTACCACTTAATAAAGTGTCACTCTCCTTTCTTTTAATGACTTGAAATCATCAATAATAAAATCAAAAGTAAAACAAATGTCTATATTTGAAACAAGCAATCCTATGAATTTATTTTAAATAATAATAAACACTTAAACTTGAATATCACATTCCTTATGTTTTATTATTTTTAATAACTGTAAATGCTCATGTTTGAAATATTATGTAGGACAAGTTCCATCGCCGCCGAGTGGAGGTTGAGGCCTCTAGTCAGGGGCACCACTCTGCAACCTTTGACAACATCATCTTTTTGGAGGTGGTTGACTGAACAAAAAGAGACACATGGATGGGTGAGGGCAGCTAGGGGGTGAGTTTGTGGTCTCAACAATGACACACGCACACACACTCCGACCTTGACCTTATCACGGGCTATCAAGGGTTATTGCTATAGCCTCAACGATGAGCTCATGGTGAGGACAATGAGTTATAAGATGAGGGGTGAGTTCAGCAATAGAGGAGTCATTATCACCAGCTATTCCATCACTCACTACAAGAATTAAGGTGTGTAGTTATAATAAAAAAAAATCGATCGTTAAGCATGGAAATTCGATCGCTATCTGACCTAGCTACCGATCTGTTTATAAACAAAACCAACTAGCTAAGGACAAAGCAACCAAATTCAGAATTCGATCGCAATTAGTGATGGTCGAATTCGGATGCTAAGCAATGGAAAATCGATCGTTAAATCAGTAGTCGCTTTGTTCCTAGTGACCAACTTAGTGATTGAATAAGTGGACACAAATTTTGTTGCAAAGTTGTACTTGGTAACTAAAATAGAGACATAATTAGCAGTCGGTAATTCGGTCACTAAATGTTTATAATTTTTTAAAAAAATATAATTTTAATTAAACTAGAGTATTAAAATATTATTAGTATTACTATTAATTTATTTTATTATTAATGTTATTATTTTATCATAAATATTATTTTATTATAAATATAATTAATACTATTGATGTTATCGATTTTTTTTATTAACGTTATTATTAACATTATTTTACGAATATTATATATATATATATATATATTATTGATATTATAAATATATATTTTATTTGTTATTAATAATAATAACAAATAATAAATATTGAATATATATATATATATATATATATATAATTTATTAAATACGCTCAATTTTAACAAAGTATAACTACATTAAACTAATGCTTTTTCTCATTTCGGTTAATGGAAATGCTAAAAGATATGTATAAAGTTCAAAATAACTATAATATTTTTAATTTTCTAATATTACAAATAAAATAAACAAAACTCATTCAATAAAATGATAACGAGTTTCTCTTAATTATTTTTATTTTATTTTTTGATTGGCAAAAGAATATATTACTAGAAGTATAAGGCGCACTCCAACCCTTTTACAAAATCCTTAATCAACCCAAACAACAATCAACTATAAGATTTAATACATTCTCTAGAGGACAATGATAGCAACTAGAAAATACTCCCTCCGGTCTCTATTATAAGCAAAAATTGAATAAAAACACATATTAAGGAGCTTAATTAGTTAATCTCATTTAGAAGAGTCATTGGGAATTTAATAAGTTTGTTACCTAAATTATCCTTCCTCTTATTTATTAAGCTTGTGTTGTTGAGAATAAAAGAAGTCATTGGAAAACAAAATTTGTATTAAATAAAGGATATTTTGATAATAACTTCATTAAATAGGATGGAAGTAGTTGATATTTGCTTATATTTTGGACAAAAAAAATTAAAATTTTTTGCTTATATTATGAACCGGAGGGAGTAAGATTCCAGAAGGCACCGCTCTTTGCGACAAACCATTCAGGACCTAATCTTAATAAGTCTAACACTTTTATAAAGTCAACCATGTGATTATGAAACACAATGCGATTGCGCATCAACCAAGTTGAGTATCATAACAGCTGTCACCCAAAGTTTTACTTTCTTTCCTCTAATTAGGCCCAATGATAACAATAGTAACCAATAGTAGAGGAAGGCAAGACAACTGAAAACTCAAGTCATGCGTAAAAAGTAGGGTAGCCATGGTCTTGGCTAGACCCACTAAACCTGACCAACCCAACCCAGATTTTGTGGGTTGGCTCAGGTGATTGTTGGGGTAAAAACACATAATACCTATATAGTATGGGTTGAGTATTGGGTTTCAGACCCATTGAACCCAACTTATACACTACACTAAACTTAAAGTATATTATTTTTATATGCCCTAATCCCTAATCAATGAGTATCAATGGGATATTTTTCTTATGGTAATCATTAATTTCTCTAGTCTCTTCTTTCCTAATCCCTAGCCTAATCCGAATTAAATCCCAAATCCCTAATCCAAAATCCCTAACTCCTAATCCCTTGTAATGTTTTAGAATGTAGTTTGATAAACTTTGATGACTTCAGTATAATGTTTTAACTTGGTTTCAGTTGGAGAACAAGTTTATTTATGTTTTTCTGCCTTTTTTTAATCACATTTTTATCCTTTCAGACCCGAGGCCCAACCCAATGGTGAAAATCTATGTGTTTCATACCAGACCTGAGTACCCAACCCGTAAGTGATCGGCTTGGGTTGGTTCGAGTTTCATAACTTTTCTTTGACAAACCAAATCCAACCCACTCACCTTTGACTATATTGTGTGCTAAAACCCACTGAACCCAACCCAACTCGACCCATGATCACCCTGATAAAAAGTAATCCATACCTGATAGGAGAAGGAACACATAAAGAACAAGTGCATAGATGACTCAATGTCTTCACCACAAAATGAAGTGGGGTGATTGATAATAGATTGATTAGTGATGGGGTGAGGTGACAAAGTAAGAGTATATGACGATTCCATTATTTGGAAGTTTAATGAAATAATAGAGGGAGATCTTAAACCCCAAATTGAAAGATATGAAAATTTAAAGATTTAAATGGGATGAAGTGGTTTAGGTTACCATCATTAACCATTTTACTTCATATTACTTAAGAAATTATGAAACATACAGTCTTAAGTTAGGAAAGGACATAAGCATGAGGAATGATCCTTGACAAAAATGGATTCTCCACGAAAATAAATCCCTGATTAATAGCACTATCCTGTGACAGTGTCAACTTAACATCAAAGACAATAATCGATGGTGCGAGGAAAGCTCCACTCCAGAATCTAGGGTCATACATGCCATTGCAATATCTATGAAACAAAACTAGGAGGTCCACCTTTTATAGGAATAGACTTCAAAAGTTTTGAGCTTGAATTCTCTCTTTGTTCTCTTCCCACCAAGTCTTTGCATATGCCTCCCCAAATCCTTCCCAGCTACAGACATGAGCTGACGATATATGTGCTATATATCAAACCGTAATAGTCTTTTAAAGTCTAAACGAAACCCAAAAACTGGTAGAAACTTAAAAAGTATGAATAATTATGTCAAAAACTCATCTAATTTTTTTAAACTTCCATACCAAATTGACTATTGAAGTTGAAAAAACATGAATTGGCTTAAAATTCATCAACATGGCAATAATTTAACCTAGATAGAGTATATATTTTCATGTCACCATAATTCAAGTTTCCCTGGTTCATCTTCTGTTAAGGAAAAGCAATAATTAAGTAACAAGTTTGAGGACATGCATTATAGTACTTGAATTTGACACGCCAAATTAAAGCACCTTCCTCACGCCAGGCAATTTCGTGATTGTAATGTAAATCCCATGCTCATCTTGGTCTACCCATTCAGCCTCCACTGCTCCACAGTCCTTGCTAATAGAACGTTGCTCCACATAAGAGGTTGATGATTTCGAAGAGGACGACCCTGCATGGAATCGGAATTCAAATTCATGGCCACCAAAGGGTTTGTTGTGACTTCTCGGTATCTGATCCTTGTTTGAGGCCTTGAGGCTTTCTCGCGGATATGTCATCATCATGCTTGAGGTAGAAGAATTTAGCTGTTTAAACACAATATTATGTATATAATTAATGGATCTAATTGAATCCAATAAAAGTATGCAAAAAATAAAAATAAAAATGCAAAGCTTTCATTTATGGCAGCATCTTCTCACTATAGTCATAAATATGCAGTATCCAGTGGTTATTAAAAGTAAATCTAAGATAAATTTTCATTTTGGTTTTCCAACTTTTTAAATATAAATACATATATACACAGAATGGAATTGTTGAGAAGCACAATATTTGAGCTAAAATTGTAAATTGTTACCTCATCATCAGATGCTGGAGAAGTGTCAAGAGCATTTTCAGTATATCTGTGGACCCTATAAAGGTCCAGGATTCTCTCATAATTCTCAGCCCACCATATTTGAGCTTGCAATTCGGTGAACACTCTTTGGCTTCAAATTCAAAAGCCATGGTTTGTCAGTCTTTGCTCCAACAATATAATAAAGTTTTAAACAGCAAAAAGATCCCATAAGTTTTGTATAATATTAAGGCCATCTCCAACTGGTATCTTAAATTGAGATCTTGTCTATTAAGCACATCGGTGTTTATAAGCACTCACCGTTAGAGATCATTTTGAAAAAGGTGCTTATGAAACAGAAATGCTTATTGAAGCACCGCTTCTTATTCTTGTGTGTTGTGGACAATTTTAAATTTTTTAAATAAAAGAAAAACTGTGTTGGTCCGTTGAAATATATGGAGTCACCAGTGGGATCTATTTAGTAAATTTTTTGAAGGTGTTGATTTGGAGAGATGAGATATCTAAATTGTAAAAAATAAAAACGAATGATATGTAAACATATGACCCACTTAAGAACCCAAAAAATAAGAAAAATATGGGGTGCTGGGTTATGGATGCTCCATGTGCTAAAGTACACATTCTTTCATAACTTTGATTCCATGTTTCAGCTAAAATATCATTCGATAAGCACAGTTAGGGCAGAAATTAAGGACAAATTTAGTGCTTAGTAAGTTTATGTTTTAGTGTGTGTCAACTCAACATAAATCTACCATCAGGAAACTTGTACTCAAACCAGAGGTCAAGGTCTATTGTTAATTTGTTACCATACCTGAAGCGAACCCTTTTGAGATGATTAATTTACCCCATTAGGGAGAGAAACGAAGGTCATATGAACCCCGAGCTCCACCTCTCCTTTCCACTCTTGAGTCACAATATCCTCGTCTTCTAGCACTATATCACCCTCCATTAATCCTCCACCTCCTAGGTAGTTCACTGTAAAGTCCCATGCAAGGGTTGATCTTAAACTTTGATCATCTCCAATATAAGGGTTTGGTCTTAAACTTTCATCTCCAGTATTAGGGCTTGGAAGCCCTTCTGAGATTCCTTTCTTTCCTTTGATGGATTTGCTTTTCTTGAAAGCACCTGATAACTTGAGTACCATATCTTTTATCTGCGTATAAAGAAATAAAACCCACACAAACATCAAAACATATTAGAACTCTGGAAGCTTCCCAATCATTTAATTAAAAGAACAAAACACCAACAAAAGATGGTTTCTGTCGAACATGTAAATCAATAAGTTCTATCACAAAACACCAACAAAAGATTAAGTTTGGACGTGAGACATGAGCATTCAGAAATTGTAATATAAAGAACTCCATAAAACTATATTTGATGACAAGCTAGAAATATAGAATTATATCATATTTAATTTTCAAAAACCATAGGTAATGTGTAATGGCAAAAGAAAATGAAAAGAAAAACAAACATGAGTCCATATTCTAAATAATTTACAAATATCCACATCAAATAATGACAGAAGATTACACAGAAGTGTGTTTGTCAAATTCAACAGGAGGAAGAGGGGGGGAACTAGGCCTGGAAGTTTCGAACCCTGAATTAAAAACCAAGTATGAATGAAACTGAAGAGACCGTCTGGATACACCCTCCCAAGAACAGAAATGTATTTCCTGTAGTTGCTTTTTGATTACAGGAAAATCTTGGTCATTGATTAATTTTATGTATCATAAATATGTTAACGATAAAAATAGATGTATGAAATCTTGACCATTAATTAAAATACCGTCTGTTGATTTTTGTATGACAACGATAGCAATTAATTACCAACACTTAATTGGTAGATTTTTAAAAAATTATAAAAGTAAACAAAAAGTTTTATTTTCGTTTCATCCCACTTCTCCTCGACTCAACCCTGCTGGCCAGCCACCGGCCAATAGCATCAGCATCCTCAGCCGCCGCCACCTCACGCCCGTTGGGGGTGGGGTCTAAGGTTTCAGATTTTCGAGATTAGGTCATTTAAAAAAAGAAATACCTGTACAGCTGGACCGGCCGGGGGAGAATATACTTGGGTTGAAGATGCAAGTGTATGACAACATCCCTGAACGTGGAATACCTATACCACTATAGGAACCTCACATATATATATATGCTACTGTCAACTATGTTACCTCTATTGGAAAGTATTCAGTTAATTTGGAGACAAATCATTTCAAAGTAGTTACGATATGCATCGAAAAGTGCCTCACATACAAGTCAGTAGTCACTATTCTGTTAATTCAAAAAGGTTCCATTCCTGTTAAAACGTTGAGTGTCCAACTTAAAATTGCATGTAGCATTGACTTACGAGGAACTAGGATGGGCCATATAACTGGACTTTTTGAAAGCATTGTAATGAAAAGAATTCAATAGGATGAGCAATCCAATTGAAAAAATTATTATGAGAGGAGTTTTCACAGCCCTTATATCAAAACCATGGACTAGATTAAGACACCAAATTAAGGATGGTAGGGATTCAGGTTTGTTTTTTACTAATTGATGTATAAATTCAGTTCAATATCTAAGACAATGTCGTGATTATTCTTAGTTTGTGATTCTTTGTAATCGGGTTAAAATCGGATTAGAGTATTCATTGTACTTGTTTGAATAAACTAATTAACAAGCTTAACAATGTGATGCCTATTGTCATGCTATAGCTTACCCCCCTCAAACATAGGGTGATGTAATGCTTATTTTTTTTTTATAAGCCAAAGTGTATTAATATGGAATACAAGAGGTACTTAACTCATTTACATAAAAACGGGAATCAAAGAAGGAAGATAACATGTAATTTACATACTGATCGAAAAAAGCGAAACAGTATGAGCATTACACGAATCAAACCATAACTAAAGCCCACAAACAATCCACTTATTAAAAAAAAAACACAGGGTGATGGAATGTTGAGTTTACTAAAATTTCTGACCATGAGTTTTCACAATTCAATTGAAACAAGACAAGGCTTTTGTAAAAGCAATCAAGTAATTTTCCTAATCAAGCAGATAGAGTTCATTATGTGTGAGAGAAGAGGTGGGATTAAGAACCTGTATGGTTAGGTTTTTTATGCCTTTTTTCCTACTTGGCGTGCCACTTTCACGAGCTCCTCCTTCTTCAGCCCTCCCTCTCTCTGCCATTTGCTTGGAACGCGCTATGCATCTAAACATCTTCTTCTACTCTTTTGATCTTTTTTGCTAGCTCTTGCACAAAAGCGAAAAACTTAATGACTAAACAAATATGTCAATGAAATAAAAGAACAGTGTTGATAATATTCTTAAATTGAAGAGTTGTATTGGTTAAACCATCTTACAGATGATATGTGGCATTGGTTTTGAATGTCTAATAAATTAAAAGGAAATACAGTGAAGGAAAAATATCTTCGAAAGTATTGTTTGAAATCTTCCTCTATGTAATCTTTCTAATTTTTAATAAAGAAAGTAATCAATACTTTTTATATTCTCAAAATTTGAATACATTTAATTTCTTATTTAATATTCTCTTTATTAACTATTAAAAATGAAGATGATTTAATTGGTAATAAATGAAGACAAGCACTTTGTTGAATGAAATAACGATAGAGGCATCTTTATCTAGTAACGGGTACCAATAGTTACGTTACAAGGAAAGCACCTAAATAAAATAATATCCAAACACCAACGAGTAAGAATGCAAAAAAAAACAAAAAAACAAAAAACAAAACAGAAACAAAAAAATGGGATCTTTAGGGCCTATTTGCTTTACTTTCACTTTTCTGTTTTCATTTTATATTTTCAAAAATAATTATAAACTGTCAAATTCTTTCATTCAGTTTCCTGTTTTTAAAGACCTGTATATGAAACGGCGGAAAAAAAATTGATGTTTTCTGAACAAATTTTTGAAAATAGGAAATAGAATGAATGTATATGTTAGTTTTATAATTATTTATGAAAACATGAATGGAAACATAACACTGAAAACAAAGCAAATATTCTAGGGTCTGTCTGTTTTGTTTCCATATTCATGTTTTAATTTCTTATTTTCAAAAATTATTACTGTAAACAATCATGTATCATAAACTGAATGTGTATATACTGTGATTTATGATTAATCAGAATTGTACATTTCTTATGTGAATGCTGATTCTATTTATATCAGTCATCCCAGTTGGTTATATCAGTTATGCATCATAACTGTTTGATAAAAGACTTAGCTAATACAACTACCTACTAACAGATAAAACTAACTGTAACTGCACTAACAGACTTTGACTATTTCTACACTCCCCCTCAAGTTGGTGCATTTAAGTTTATAATGCCCAACTTGCTAAGAAGTAGCTCAAATCTGTCCTTCCCTAGAGGCTTTGTAAAAAACATCAGCTATTTGGTCTTTAGTTCCAATCTTCATAGGTTCAATGTCCTTTGATTGCACTCTTTCTCGAACAAAATAGCAGTCCATTTCCACGTGTTTGGTCCTCTCATGGAAGACAGGATTCATTGCTATATGCAATGCTGCCTGGTTATCACAAAAGATACCAGTAGCACCATTCTGTTCTGCCTGTAATTCTGTCAATAACCATCTCAACCAGATGATTTCACTAACTGTTGCAGCCATTGATCTATACTCTGCCTCGGCTGAAGATTTTGCTACAACTGTTTGCCTCTTGGTCTTCCAAGAGACTGGAGATCTGCCAAGCAGAATTAGATACCCAGTGCATGATCTTCGGGTGAGGGGCATCCTCCCCAATCAGCATCACAGTATGCTTGTAACTCCATGTCTCCTTTCTTTGGAAAGAGAATCCCCTGCCCTGGAGTAGTCTTTAGGTACTTTAATATCCTTTCCACTGCATCCATATGTTTTTGTTTGGGTGCTGTCATGTATTGGCATAAAGTGTTTTACAGCATAGGTGATATCCGGCCTTGTGACTGTCAAATACAACAATTTGCCCATCAATCTTCTGTATCTAGTTGGCTCTGTATCAGGGTCTTTATCACTCACCCGCAAGTTGCAATTTTGTTCCATTGGGAACTTGCTTGGCTTGCAATCTTCCATCTTAGTTTCTTTTAAGATGTCCAAGGTGTACTTCCTCTGGCTAAGAACCAATCCTGCCTTCGTTCTTGTGACTTCTATCCCCAGAAAATATTTCAAATTTCCTAGGTCTTTGATGCTGAATTTTCTGTCCAGGTACTTCTTTACTTTCTCCATGTATTCCAAGTTGTTGCCAGTCAATATTACATCATCTACATAGATTAGAGCAGTGAGAAATACACCCTTTTTCCTTGTAGATGAAGAGTGAATGATCTGCTCTTGATGATTTGAAACCAATTGCATTTAGTGCATTAGTAAACTTTTGATACCAATTTCTGGAAGCTTGACGTAGTCCATAAATTGATTTCCTCAATCTGCAAACTCTTCTATCTCCTTCCTTTGCAAAACCTTGTGGTATGCGCATATAGATCTCCTCAGTCAAGTCTCCATGCAAGAAAGCGTTGTTCACATCCAATTGGTGGATGAACCATCCTCTCTTTGTGGCCACTGTTAGTAAGCATCTCAAGGTTACTAACTTAGCCACGGGTGCAAAAGTCTCATGGAAATCTTCTCCTTCAACTTGAGTGAACCCTCGAGCAACTAATCTTGCCTTGTATCTCTCTATGTCACCATTAGGCTTGTATTTGATCTTGTACACCCATTTTGAATCTATTGTA
The DNA here is from genome assembly GCA_035048595.1 of Echinosophora koreensis. NCBI lineage: Eukaryota > Viridiplantae > Streptophyta > Magnoliopsida > Fabales > Fabaceae > Echinosophora > Echinosophora koreensis. The sequence continues at coordinate 1,543,880 of JAPCYP010000103.1, forward strand.
TTCTTTCCTGGTGGTAGAGTTTCCAAGGTCCATGTGCCATTGCTTTCCAATGCCTCTATCTCCCTTTTCATTGCCTGTCTCCATTCTTCATGTGTTGCTGCTTGCAAAAAATTCTTTGGCTCATCTCTTGAAGAGATGGCTGCTAGAAATGCTAAATGAGAACATGAAAATTTATCATATGACAGATAGCTAGATAATGGATAAGGTGTACTGTGTTTGGTAGACAGATTAGACATAGGAGGCATTATAGAAGATGGTAATTCAACTTCATAGTCTTTCAATTGACTAGAAAGTTGCCTTACTCTTCCACTGTGCCTTGGTTGAAACTGATTTTGATCATTGATAATCTGTCCCTGCTGTTCTTGGACAGATTCAATGTTCATTTCATTTTCTGCATGTTCTGTTGTTGAATCAATTTCCTGAACCTCTTGGGTGGAAGTATGTATTTGTCTTGCTTCATCTTCCCAAGGTATTTGTTGATCCATTCTTTTCACAACCTGTGACTCATGATTTCTAAAAGGAAAGTTATTTTCACAAAAAAACACATCCCTTGATACATGAATTTCTTTGCTATCAATGTCATAGATTTTATAACCTTTTTGACCCGAGGGATAGCCAATAAAAACACAAGCTCTCCCCCTCTCATCAAACTTTCCTTCCTTTCTAGGTTTTACAGCATACACTAAGCAACCAAACACCCTTAAATACTCATAATTTGGTTTCCTATTGAACATAATCTCATAAGGGGTTTTGTTGTTTAAGATCCTTGTTGGTAACCTGTTTATAATGTGGACAGATGTAAGCACACATTCACCCCAAAACCTATCAGGTAATCCAGCATGAAATCTTAGGGCTCTAGCCATTTCTAGAATATGCCTATGCTTTCTCTCCACTACCCCATTTTGTTGTGGTGTGTAAGTGCAAGTTAATTCCATAGCTATTCCTTTTTCTGCATAGAACTTTTGTATATGCTTTGAAGTGAATTCTAGACCATTGTCTGTCCTTACCCTTTTAATTCTTTTACCAAATTGTGTCTCTATCATGCAAATAAACATAGGCAAATAATGTTCTACTTCTGACTTATGCCTCATAAGGTATATCCACACACCTCTACTAAAGTCATCTACTATAGTTAAAAAATAGTGTGCTCCTGAAGTAGAAGCATTAGCATACCTACCCCATATATCACAATGAATCATATCAAAGCAAGATTCTGTTTTTATTGAACTTGATGGGAAGGGCAGCCTTGTTTGCTTGGCCCTAATACAAGAGTCACAAGGAACTTTGTTTCTATCTACATTAGTAATGAAACCTATGCTACTCATTTTAACATCAGAGGTGTGTCCCAATCTCTGGTGCCAAAGATCAGCATCTACTTGTTTAACCACTTTCATTGCCATTGCTTGTGTAGGCTCAAGAAAGTATAGCCCATTTTGGTGTTTACCCATTCCAATCAAGGTCTTCGAGGCTAAGTCCTGTATAATACATGTATCAGCCACAAAAGTAATTGCACAATTATGTTCTTTTGTTAGCTTACTAACAGACAAAAGGTTGCAATGAAAGTCTGGAATATACAAAAACATTGTCAAGTTTCATGTTATTGAACAGATCCAATTCTCCTGATCCCTTTACTGGTACACTTGTACCATTAGGGATGTGAACCATTTTCTGATTGGAAACAAGAATTTCCTTCAGCAAATTTTTATTGCAAGTTATATGCTCAGTGGCCCCAGAATCGATTATCCAGGGCCTATTGACTAAAATGTTACCTGCCATATTCACTGTAGGTTTTGCTTGCTGTGAAACTGCTTCATCATCCATCTTTAGGTGTTGAATCAGTCTCTCATATTGCTTCATTGTGAGTCCTGGGATGGGGCTTTCTTCTGTTGTGACTTGAGCCACCTTGAGACCTCCTTTTTTGTTGTTCCAAGTCCCTGATCTATCCCTTCTTTCTTTGTTGGATTTCCTCCAATCTTGTGGATACCCTACTATCTCCCAGCATTCTTGTTGGGTATGACCTATCTTTTGACAATGCTCACATTTGGGCCTTTCTTTCTTCAGATTCTTGCGATCATCTTGCTCTTTGTATCGACTGTTTTGTGCTTGAAAGGCAGTGATCTCTGTGGCTGGCTTATGTGTTGCAGATATGAGTCTTTGTTGCTCATCTTCAGCAACAAGATGATATGCATGACCAAGGGTTAGCTTCGGTGCCATGCTCAGTATTTGTGTCTTGACTGTGCTGAAAACCTCATCCAAGCCCATGAGAAAATCGTACAATTGCTCCCTTTCTCGCATCTGCTTGAGTTGATTCTTCACATCACATTCACACCCACGACATACACATTCAGGCCAGGGAGAAATTGACTGAATTTCATCCCAAAGTCCTTTCAGTTTAGTGTAGTAGGAGGGTACAGACATCTTTTCTTGTCTTAGATATGTAATGGCACGTCGCAGCTCGTACACTCTTGGTGCACTACCTTTCGAGAATCTTTCAGCGAGCTCAACCCAAATCTCTCGGGCTGTGTTTGCATACCGAACAGTGCTTCTAACCTCTTTGCTCATGGCGTTCTTCAACCAGCCTTTCACCATCGCGTTGCACCTCATCCAGTGTGCAAGATCGCAAGAATCTACGTCTGGCATGAGAATCGATCCATCCACGAACCCAATCTTATTTTTAGCATACAGTGCATTGCCCATATCCGCGACCCACTCTCCATAGTTTCCATCATTGAGTGGTTCGCTCACAAAGATTTGCCCTGGGTGATCAGAGGCATGAAGATAAAAGGGAGACATTGTGTCGATGCATCCTTCTGTGCTTGTTGAGGCTTTATCCTTTTGTTTCTTTTCTTTCTTGGGCGATGATTCATCTGATGTTGATTCGTCAGCTTTGTCATCTTTGGGTGATCTATCTTTCGCCATAGTTGGAGATTGCCGAGGAATTCAAACTCTCAGGCTTTCGGCTCTTGATACCATGTAAACAATCATGTATCATAAACTGAATGTGTATATACTGTGATTTATGATTAATCAGAATTGTACATTTCTTATGTGAATGCTGATTCTATTTATATCAGTCATCCCAGTTGATTATATCAGTTATGCATCATAACTGTTTGATAAAAGACTTAGCTAATACAACTACCTACTAACAGATAAAACTAACTGTAACTGCACTAACAGACTTTGACTATTTCTACAATTACAAAACTGTCACCTTGTTTTTTATTATTTTCAAAGATTTGTGCAGGAAGCAATGAAAATAGAAAAAGTTGTTTTCTGTTTTTCTTGTACAATTTTTTTAAAACAGAAAATAGAATGAAAATAATGTGATAGTTTTGTAACTATTTCTGCAAACAAGAATAAATGAAAACTGAAAACTGAAAACAAAGCAAACAAGCTTGTGTTATGGAGGAGCAGAAGAGAAAATGGGGAAATACAAAAGCAATTTCAAAAAATTATAATAAAAAAATGGGGCAAATTAAAGTAGGGGAAAAAAAGGAAAGGATGATTAATTAAGAACGCTACTATCATGGGCTTTGCTTCAGTGTACACATTTGAAAAATAAAAAGAAAGAAATCAAAGCATGTCTGAATGAAGTTTCAGGGACAATCCTTATCCACACTAACACTGAAAAAAATAACTAAATTAAATTAAATTAAAAAAACCATTTAAAAAAAATTTTTGATCTATATATCCCTCCCATTTTTATCTTTTGTAATGTAACTCACATCAATCCTCATTCTCAAAGAAATATATGTTTACGGGTTTGAATAACAAATGAGTCTGAATGAGAATTGGTAGGGGTGAAGAAATATAGTACATAATAATGAAATAGTTTGAAGGAAGAAGAACAATAGTCGAATCGAAATCAACTTAATTACTAAGCAAACCTCAATTGATTCTTCTTCTCTTGTCTCTCTGCGGTTTCTCACAGTACCACTCAGCACCACCACACTAGCACCCACACACAGATAAACAAATTGATATGATTTGATGCTCAAGTGTCAAATAAGTCTACAGCAGAACTTACGTTGAGGGCACACGTTGAATTGGCCATGATATTCAAGTGTGTGGGGTTAAAAAGTTTGTTTATTTAATATTAATACAAGTTTTTTTTTTTTTAATATGGCCAAAATCATTAATAGGAGTACAAAACGTACTCTATTAAATGTTAGAATACTTTGGATTTGAATAATATATATATTATCAAATAATATAAGAGTTTTGCTAATCAATATCTTATGGGTACGAGTTAAAAATTCTAATAATAGCAAGTTTTCAATGAAAAACTAAATATAATATACTTCTTAAAATTTTAAATATATAATTTTTCAATGAAATTTTTCTTTATATTGATCTCTTATTCAGTGACCTTAGGATATCGGGTACATTCCATAATAGAAATACAACTCATACACTTTGTTTTTATGCTTAGAAAACAAATAAAAAATGAAAAAAAAAAAAGCTACGAAACTAAACTTATTAGATTGAAAAACATACATTATATATGAATCCTTGAAACCATGCACCCAAACGTAATTTTTTTTTTTTTAGCTTTTCATTTTTCCCATCTCCAAACTCACTCATTTCGCTACGTTTTAAACTTCTTCTCCTTCTTTTAAAAGAAATAAATTGTTGTCAGAGATTGCTTATTAGAGATTCACGAGTTCACAATTTGATTTTTTTCCAATAAATATGACTTTCAATTTGTTTTTTTTTTAATAAGGAAAAGAAATTTATTAAAAAGAATACGAGGAATACTCTAATAAGCCATATACAATGAGTGAAGAACTAACATGGAAAAAAGCATCACAAAAGTCATCCTAAACTATATTGACACCACGGTCCCCAAAAAATCATTTGCAGACTCTAATTCAAATCAACACAGTACAACTATTTGTTCGAGACCATCCTGCATGACCCAACAACAAAAGCTCCAAAACTGACACAACTTATAATAATTCACAAAAAGTGCAGCAACCAAATAAGCGCCCTACACCCAAGCCACAATGCTAAATGGTTTGAGGTAGAAAGTAGCAACACCAGTTCAAATCCCAAACAATAAACTAAGAAGCAGGCGAGAAGTTCAGATTGCCGAAGCCAAAGCCAAGTAAGCGCTTGTGATAGAAGAAACCAGCAACATGCAGCAGCAGAGAGTTGCAATAAAACACATCTGCATATGATAAAAGAGAGAAAATAAGTGCAATAGTACAGCCAACGGCGGTTCCTTTCCAGAGACCAGAGCAAATGCATGAAAACAGCCCATGAACAACACCCACTAAAAACATATCAGGATCGACCCTTGTGTTGTCTCAAATATTGTAACGGGTTAATAAACCAATCGGAAAAATTCAATCCTGAATTCCTACGCACCCTATATATGAACCAGTTCCAAGACAAGAACATAATGTGTGCTAAAATTGCAATCAGATAAGCAGTAACACCCTGAAAAATGATCCTGTTTCTCAACAACCACATGCACCAAGTGACAACTAACCAAATAAGATACCTCACTTTATGGAAATGTTTCCCAGGCAAAAAGAAACCATGTTGAAGAAAATGTTGCAAAGCCTCATTATGTATCACTCCAGAATACCCCAGCCAAGCATAGATATAAGACCATACCAGAGATGAAAATGAACATGAGAAGAAAATGCGGTTGCTGTTCTCTGAGTCGTGAAAACAAAAACACAACACAAATCATGTGTATTGTGATAACACCACGACGATGGAGCTGATCCCTGGTTGGCAGCCGAACATAAAGCAATCTCCATGAGAAAACCAATATTTTTGAAGGGACAGAACACCTCCACAAGCGTTTTAAAATACTACCATGAGGGACATTCGATGGAGCAGGTAGCTGTGGCTGAATAAATCTATACGCAGATTTAACTGAAAAAGTACGTAAGACTATTATATCTGCTTTCCAAACCCAAGAATCTTAGGAATCCTACTGTAAAGTCACATTTGCAAGTTTTTTTTTGTAATTCTCCTAAAAGTTCCTCCTCCGGATAGAAGCATGTTGAGACCCTCTGTCAAAATGAGAAATATCTGGACCAAAAAAGCCATATTTAACTATAAAAGCCAAAGTTTTAAATTACGGTTGCGGTCACGGTTGCATTGCGGTTGTTGCGATCCGATGCGGCCCTATTACGGCCAATGCGTTCCGCAATCACGGTCCGATGCGATTTCGGTGACCACCGCTACCAAGATGTTGCGGCCGCATCACGTGATGCGGTCCGCAATTTAAAACCCTGATAAAAGCCTATATCAACTTGCATCTTGATCCACCAAAAAGCGCCACCTCCATTTAGCCACCAAACTAACATTAAAAAGCTCCAAATGCTTTATCCCGAGCCCTCCACTAGCTTTAGATAAACACACTTGGTCCCAGCTAACCCAATTTATTTTATGTGCTTCATCACTCCCACTCCATAGAAACTTCCGTTGTATACCAATAAGAGTCTTCAAAACTTTCTTTGGTGCTTTATAAAAGGAGAAAAAATAAAAGGGCAAACTAGAAAGCACGGAGTTGATTAAATTAACTCTTCCCCCCGATGAGAGATGTCTCCCCTTCCACACGGTCAATATCTTATGCATTGATGTTATAACCAGCTCCCAAGTTTTACACTGTCTTGGATTTGCACCTGTTGGCAAGCCAAGAAACTTGTGTGGTGAGTTTCTTCTAGATGTATAAATAGTTTTAATTTTATGTTTTTCTAAAGTAGTCGATGATGGTGACTTGGGCTTTTTTTGAAAGTAACCCACTTTTAGAAACTATATACCAAAATAACCTATTTTTCAAACAATTTACCAAACTAACCTACTTTTAAATAAATTTTTTTTTTTTTTTTTGTTGACTAGTGGCACTAGTTTGATTGGCGCCATTGACTTGTTGACCTGCCACGTGGCAGGTCCTGATTGGTCCGGAAAATCTGCCAAAAAAAAAATTCAGTGCCACGTGGCGCTCTCTGGTGCCATTAACCTACCACGTGGCAGCTTCCTATTGGTCCGTCAGATTTTATAAAAAAAGAAATTAAAAAAAAAGGTTTTTGAGTTAAAAAAAATTAGATTATTAATTAATTAATATAATTCTATTAATAAATTTTATCATTATATAATTATACTAATTAATAATATTATTAATATAATTAATAAATAATTAATACCAATTAAATTTTATCATTATATATTAATTAATAATAATATACTAATTTTTAAATATAATTATACCAATTAAAAGGTTTTTGGGGTTAAAAAAAATTAAGTAAAAGAAAATTATGTTATTAATATTAATAAATACTAATATAATTCTATAAATTCTATTAATATATATTAATATTAATATTATTAATACATAATTATCAATATAATAAATACATATTAATATTATTAAAAAATAAATATCAATATTATTAAAACATAATTATGTTATTAAAACAATTGAGGGACCAAACTGAATATTTTTAAACATCATTGAGGAATTTTTAAATATAATTATACCAATTAATAATATTATTAATATAATTAATAATTAATAAATTATATTAATATTATTATAAACAAAAATACTACTAAATTTTATCATTTAATAAATTTTCTCATTATATAATTATATTAATTAATTATTAATAATATAATTATATTAATATTATTGTAAACAAAAATACTAATGTAATTAAGGGAAAAAATATTATATTAATGTTATTAATGCATAATTATATTATTAAATACTAATTTTATAATTATCAATATTATCATTATATAATTAATATTGATAACTACTACCACCGGACTTAATTATAAACAAAAATAACTAATTTCACACTTATTAAGGAAGTTAGTTAATTTAGTTTAATTGTCTTGATTTTTGTATATAAAAAAAAAAAGAGTTATAATTACTAATAAAGGGAGAATTGATTTTAAAAATCCCTCATTGATGTTTTAAAAAAATTAAATAAATACTTATATAATTCTATGAATTAATTAATATAATTCTATTGTGAAAAAATTTAAAATTGTTATGATTTGATTAATTTTCTTTCTCAAAACTCTTTTTTTGTTTACTCCTATAAAACTAACTTCTAAACAAATATTATTAAATTATACAAATAAATTTATATTTATTAATTATTAATTATATTAATAATATTATTAATTGGTATAATTATATTTAAAAATTCCTTAGTGATGTTCAAAAATAATCAGTTTGGTCACTCAATTATTTTAATAACATAATTATGTATTAATAATATTGATAATTATGTATTAATAATATTAATATTAATATATATTAGTAGAATTAATAGAATTATATTAGTATTTATTAATATTTATAACATAATGATAAAATTAGTATATTATTATTAATTAATATATAATGATAAAATTTAATTGGTATTAATTATATTAATAATATTATTAATTAGTATAATTATATAATGATAAAATTTATTAATAGAATTATATTAATTAATTAATTAATAATCTAATTCTTTTTTTTAAATTTTTTTAACTCAAAAACCTTTTTTTTATAAAAATCTGACGGACCAATAGGAAGCTGCCACGTGACAGGTCAATGGCGCCAGTCAAACTGGCGCCACTCCACCAGAGTGTGCCACATGGTGTTGACTTTTTTCCCGCCAATTTTATTTTTTTTTTTTTGCAGATTTTCTAGACCAATCAGGACCTGCCATGTGGCAGGTCAATAAGTCAATGGCCCCACTAGTCATAAAAAAAATATATTTAAAAGTAGGTTAGTTTGGTAAATTGTTTCAAAAGTAGGTTATTTTGGTATATAATTTTTAAAAGTGGGTTACTTTAGAAAAAAAGCCCGGTGACTTGTGTAGATTTGGAGTGGTTACAGATTTAGTAATTTAAGGTTTGAATCATGGTTGTCAAAATCGGATCGGACTGGCCAGTCCGACATCCTCGTCTCGATCAGTGAGGCCACCCAGAGAATTGGTTGACATTAAAACTGGACAAAAAATTGGTCAAACCGGCTGGAATCCAATCAAATCCTAAAATTGGCGGTCCACCGATTTGGAAGTAGATTCCTTTTTCTAAAAAAGAAAACGTGTGAAACGTCGTTTAATACTTTCAGTTTATGGTTGGTTCCTTCATTTTTCTACTTTCAAAAAAGAAGTTGCCTTCCTCATAGAAGTTGCACATGGAAGTGACGATTGACGAAACAAAGATGCAACAGAAAAGATAATAGGCAAGTAAAACATAGGCGCTTTCTAGGGTGAGCGACTTAAGCATGTCGCTCACCGTGCGCAAGGAATAAATCGCCGTTGGACCAAAAATACCATAGGATACCATCGTGTTCTTTCCCACACCCGATTTTTTTTTCTTATGTCTGTCTTCTCTCTCACACTCATCGGAGTTCAGACCCGCCACCTATCTTCAACCTTGCCATCAACATCTCATCGTCGGCACCGTTCTCCATTGCCGCCGTGGCAAGATCCGACCGCCGTTTTGCAGAACCAGCCGTCAGCCACGCCAAATCCAACCAGATCTAGCCTCGCGCGAAGGAGCAGAGAGGCAACAACGGCATGAAGCTGGGCGGCGCGGGATTGCAGAGAAGACCGAAGCTCAGGGACGGCGCAATGGTAGGTAGAGAGCAACCACCGCCACCGAGCCCCATCACCACCGGCATCGCAACCCGCCGCCATCGAGCCCTGCTTTGTATTTGCCATCCTCCAATCCCAAGTAGCTTCACTCCAACCCACAGCCATCCTCCAATCCCAAGTGGCTTCACTCATCTTCCATTCCCATTCCTCCTCTTCAGATCCCCTTCTTTGTATTTACATCGATTTCAAAACTCAATTTTCAATTTCAATTTCTTTTTCTATTTTTTAAACCCTAAGTCCCTAACTTTCATTGGGCACGACAATAATCACTTTTAATTTGAATAGTGTGGTGATGAATTGATCCAATAACAATATCGTATTGGCATTTGATTTGTGAATTGTGATGAATTTTGATTGGCATATGAATTCTAATTAGCAAGACTACAACTTTACAGTGAGGAGGTTTACACTTATATTCCATCTTATAACACAGATGAGATAATTGGATGGTGCATGGTGAGGGTGGGGGTGGGGGTGGGGGTGGCGGAAATGGGAAAGGTGCTCTGCTCACGGTGGGGGTGGCTGGCACGGAGGAGGAAGCGGCTTATGGCGGTCGGTTATGGTTCGATGACGAAGGTGAGGGAATGAGAGAGGAGAATCACAGGGAGAAAGGAAAAAAAGAAATAATCGGGTGTGGGAAGCCCACATTAGTATCAATGCAACTTGTTGATCTAACCATTAAATTTCCTTGCGCACGGTGAGCGACATGCTTAAGTCGCTCACCCTAGAAAGCGCCGTAAAACATAAAGTACTAGGTTCTAGCTTTTTGAATGCTAACAAGGGCTTTTTCTAATGTGCGCATCCTAGGATATCTCTCACAGTGAGCAAGCCTTTTATTATAATTTTTTATTAATCTAAAATCCTCAATCTTTTTCGAATTTAAGAAATCACCCCAAAGAAGTTGCAGGCATCTTGGCGAATGCTGCCTTTCTCAATCAGTTCTCCAAACTCAAGATTGTATGAGTTCAACAACCATTTCTCTATCTCATACCCACTTGAGTAATAGTTTGCCATTCATTCATTGTTATTAGAAAAGATAAACTAGGCAAGGGCACCTGTCAAAAATCCTCTCTGCATAACTTCTATCCCACACTTCCCGGACATGTTAACAAGTGATGTCTAAACCATAAAATCTAATTCAAAACCCAACTTGAGAGCAAAGCAATGTGTTTCTTTTCCTCTTAACAATACACACATAGAACACGCCTCGAGAGCAATGATTAAGATGACTTATTTGGACAAATACCAAGTCACAGTATTTCTCTAAACAATTTAAAGAGCTCAATGTTCCTTTTTTTGCTTTGTTTCAAGTCCAACATTTTCAGAGTGTGATTTCTTCGTCATAAACACATGATTTAAAAATTTAGTTTAGGGCTTCCTTTAATCGTGGTTAAGCGACTACTATTCTGAAAAAAAGAGGATTTTGGTGGCCATAATAGTGAGATCCCGTCAAACAACTCGTTTCCTCTCATGCAGGTAAAGAAGAAGGTATGCTTCCGCAAATGCTTCAAATAGATCTCTGCCTTCACCTTCCTCAAAATGGTTGTCCACGCTTGCTCCGGCGACTTCTCCGATGGTGTTGCCAGATTGACTTGAGGGAGGTATGTGAGAGAGAGAGGGAAGTCAAAAAGAATGAGATGGGGTGATTTTTAAAACTTGAAAAATGTATAGAAATTCGAAAATAATAAAAAAATTTGCAATAAGGGGCTTGTTCATGGTGGGAGACATGAGTGACACAGTCTCCCACCGTAGCCTTCGCCTGCTAACAAGTGAAGTTGTTGGTCTAATTATGTTTGAGAAAGACTTGCATAGGCATATACCCAAAGTGTTGGGCACAGCCAATAATAAACTGACAACACACTAACATTTAAAATATTTATTTTAAAATAAATAAAAAAGAGAAAACCTAATTCCCTTCAACCACCTCCCTTCTCTCTCTCTCTCTTCTCTCTCCTTTCTCCTTCCAATGCATTGTTTCGTCGTCCTTGCATAGATTTCAGGAGTTATAGCAACTATTTCCTATATTTGTTCTAAGTTCTAACAACTACAATTAAACTTTTTTTTTTAAGAAAGTAAAGATGTTACTTTGCCAGGCACAAGCTTCTTTTCTACCTGAAACTACAAACAAGGAATCAAGATCAGGTGGGTGAAGTAACCCTCCTCGGTGGTGGTAGTCTCTTTTCGGCCACCGGCTTCTTCCTCGACGGCGGCGGTGGGTAGAGAAACACCTGAATCTGATTTTGCAACCACTCAAACAAATCAGATTTCACCTATATTTTCATACACCTTTTTGGCCCTTCTCCAAATTGAAACCCTTTCTTAGTTACTTTCAATTCATGAACTATGTTTTTACAGAAAGGTATATGTGTTAAGTTTATTATTTAATTTCCGTATTTTTGAAAATTTGAAAAAAAAAATGGTGGATCAGTGGGGGAAATGGTGATGATCGCTTGCAGTTGTGTGATTTGGAAGGGTGATAAAATTATTGGTACCGTAACATTGTTGTAGACCCTTTCTCTATTCTCAGGATTTCAGATACTCAACAATGGATTCCTAAAAGTTGTTCTATTAAAAAATGATGGGTGTGGTTTGTTACCAACAATTGTTGTGTAAAGTTGGAAGCTTTACTTAAAAAACCTCATGCTATAACTCCATTAAATCTGCAGAATGATGGAGATGAAAAATGGAGTTTGGATGAGGAAGAAGAAGAGTAGAGAAAGGAAGAAGATGGGCTGACATAAATAAGTTGTCTCTTTTATTTTTATTTTAAAATAAATATTTTAAATGTTAATGTGTTGTCAGTTCATTAGTGGCTGTGCCCAACAATGAAGTGTTGGGTATGTGCCTATGCAAGTCTTTCTCATTATGTTTATTCTCAAGCCCAACATCGTTATAGACCTTGGCGACTTGTGGATATAATGATAAAAAGTTAACATATATTTTGCGGGGTTGAATTCAAAATAGGATTGAAAATTCTATTTTCTATTAAAAATTCACAAGTGTGTATCACTTATTTTTTTTATTAAATATATTATATAAAACTATATATATATATATATATATATATATAATTAAAAAATTGGTTCGACTATGATTGGACCGTAGTTGGACCAATAAATCGTGAACTAATCGATTCAACAACTGGTCCGATTTTAAAAACATCGGTTTAAATGTAAAGGTCAACTAACCACACACTTAGCATAAGGAAATTAGGTCACCCGGGGGTGGAGAAGAAACTTGAACGAAGAAGACCCGCTCTTACCATGTAATTCTTACTTTTTCCTTAAATATGTGGTCTATGAATTTATTTTTTTAATCCATGTACTGATAAAAGTAAAAAAAAAAATGATTATATCAATTACTTGATTTTCTGAGTGCATTTTTTTATTGCATTTTCTTTGTATCCTTTGTTCCCTATAGATGCTACATTTTTTGTTTATGCTTGATTATATCATTTGATTAATTATGAAAATAGGGTTTGATACTGAGTTGCTTGTGAGAAATGAATGATCTATTTCTATATACTCACCATGGTTGATTGAAAAATGCATATGAGGTGTTTGATAAAAGTTCGTGTGAGGACATTTTTAATTGGACTACCATTTTCACCCTGACTCCTATCAAGTTATTTTATTTGACACTTTGATTCACTGATATTCTAGTGGCTATCTTTCCTACTTCACTTAATTACCTTGTTCATCTGCCCTTCCTCTTGAATATATAATGTCCTTTTTAAAAATATTTTATAAGTGACCATAATAAGTTTTTATTCCTTCGAGATACTGGAACTGATGATGGGGTCAAGTGAATTTTCTCTTATAAATATGCATTTGTAGGAGGACTACTGGCCCTACAAGGCATTCTAACAAAAGGATACAAAAAATTATGTTACATCTTTCTAAAGTTTGATAATGTTGTTTTGATTGTGCCAAAAAATTATGTTACTTTATTTATCCTTTTATAGATTGGTAATATTTTATTTGATGCAATAAAACCTTGTAATACATGAAACTTTTATCTAATTTTTTTTAATTAGTATTCTTTATAAACTTTACAACCATAGATGGTAATATAAAACATTACTCTTTTCCATCGTTTTGGTATATTTGTGCATTTTAGAAATTTAGAACTTAAAGATTTTATTTATTTTCTAAGGAATAAATTTTAACTTTAGAAATTTGATATATATATTTTTCACTTCTAGGTATGTTTGGTTCTTGGTGGGAAGACAAGGGATTCGACTATCGAGGACTGTTGGCAAATGATGAGGATGCTAGTAATGAAGACAAATTGTTTATGGCTATCAGTTTCATTATGAGGATTCTTGTGAGAGTTACATTCTTTCCAAGGTATTGCTTATCTACTGTATTGGTGAATGGCATGTTATTTGAATTATTTTCATGAAATTTAGCTTTTAATGTTGGTCAAAAGTCCACGCTACAAGGGAAAAATAGACCCCATGGTTAATTTTATATTAGAGTCGACTTGGCCCACGCAAAACTAATATTTTTAAAAAAATTGCAATCTAGCGACGGGTTAGCGTTCATTTGTACGATGCTAGGTTACGAAATTAGTGTGAGCCTCGTGGCGGACGCTAATTTCCGTAGCTAATATGTCATTTTCTTGTAGTAACCACATATGCTGATAAATAAATTGTAGCAATAAGAATATATGCTGATATTAATAAGTAATGTAACACACACCAATAAGACACATAAGTATATAGTGGTGGGGATCTAACAATAAAGTATTAGTAGTAATTTTTTTATTGCAAATAGCTACTGCATGAAATGACTAGTTTTTTCTCCATTGTGTATAATATAATGTATTAATTCCTTTTAATTTAACATACAATGTATCATGACAATCAACTATGTTCACACACTCAAATGATTGTAAATCAAAAGGAAAGTATTTCTTGAATATTAAAATAGGAATTGTTTCTTTGTTTTTTTTATGTAGTTTGGTGGTCCTAATGTTGAACTTGGTGGTTTGGGATCCAGACATTGTGGACTCACAACATTTATATACGTTGTAATTCTCAAAACTTCTTATAAACTTTTCCTGACCATTGAATTTGATCCAGGTTAAAGTATATTGTTTTTTATAAACAAGTTCTTAATTTGACTTTTGAGAATATTATCACCAGATTATTTTGATAGTTATAAATTAAAGTTTTTAATATAAACAACTCGATGACTTTAAAAATAATTATGTAGTTCAAATCTTCGTAAGATTTGGAAATGTTGTCCTATTTAGTAGAAAATATTGGTAGTAGAAGCAAGATGGGTCCAAAAAAGCAAAAAAATTCATCTTAGACTAAGTTCATCAAAGTTCCGAGGTAAGCCTTCTTCACCTTTTTTGATGAATCTAAAAAGATTTAGAAACATGATTTTCTAATAGCATGATCATATCAATACTTTGTATATCTACCCAAGAGTGCTTAGATGAGATGACACGTGTCTTTTCTAGCTTAACCAGTGGTCTCGAGTTCGAATCCCGACCCTGGGAATGCAGCAACATTAAAACTCTTGAGGGAGAGCTTTGCCACCCTTGTGGTCCTACCCGGCTCGAGGGGATTAGTCTTTGCAGTTGCACGAGAAGATACCTGAGGGAACCAAAAAAATACTTTGTATATTACTTTTTCAAAACATCAAAATATAATAACTAAGCAAACCATTGCTTTCCTTGCATAAGCAACACATAATAAGACTTACAATAGTTGGGAAGTAATAAAAATTAGAAAATCAAAGGCAAATTCACACTAACAACCAAGCAATCAGGCGAGTTGCAATGGTTTTATAGGAAAGTGACGGAAAATAAACTAGCCAAAGAAATGTATGGTTGAAGGTCTAATTTTGGAAGAATGATGGCAAGAGCATCATCTACCTGCTCATTCTCTTTTTGTGTAAAATTTCTGGTAGACTTTTAAACCTGTAATGCTATGCAAGCGTTACTATCGAGACATCGATACAAAATCAGGGATTGACTTAATCATATAGAAAATGCAATTTCTAAACATCAAACCTTCTTAGAATGCAATGCTTGAATCACTAGTAGAAAATATACCTTTAATGACTGGATGTAACAGCGATTAGATTGAAACCGATGTTACAAAAAGGAGATGGAAGTATTTTAAATATTTGTCTTATTTAAAATACTTGTAACGGCGGTTGTATGATAACTGATGTTACAAGTGTAACATCGGTTTTGACACAACCGACGTTACAAGTGGGAAATCATTAAAAAATTGGGTTGGGGGAAACTTGTAACAGCGGTGGTTACACAACCGACGTTACAAGTGACATGTAATAAAGGTTGGCCAAGCAACCGACGTGACATGTCTTTATAACGTTAACATAACTCACAAACATTAGCTAACTCCCGCGCCCCAACCCCTTCATCTCTATTGCAACCCCCTTGTCTTCCATCTTCTCGCATAGCCACTGTTCACCTCTGCCACCGTCCTATTCTATCTCTCAATCGTGGACGTAAGTAATGCTCTAACCATTTCTGTATTCCCTCTTTCTCGTATTTCCCATTTCTCCCATTTTCCCTCAAACTCTCACATTTTGGGGTTTTGCATAAAACTACCGAGCAGTCCTTATTTTTGGGTTGAGAAGGATTATGGTTCCTACACAACCGAGGCACTCTTTTGGTTCCCTCATTTCTGTCATAGGTCGCGATCCTTCTTTTAAGCACCTCTCCTTCGTTCTTCCTCTGTTTGATGCCATTCAATTTCTTGAGATGTTTGATGTAAGGTCTGATGAATCAGTTTGGCCTCTAACTTGCTCTCGTACTATCATTTTGTGTTGGAAGATTAAAAAATGATAATTAGTATCTAAACCTAATATTGAGTTTTGATTGAATGATGCTTTTTTTTTTTTATCAAGCCCTAAGGACCGAAGTCTGATATTGAGTTCTGACTGAATGATAACTATATTGAGTTCTGACTGAATGATAACTAGTATTCGAGTTTTGACTAAATGATGCCATTGTTTACACTGAGCCTTTTGTTATGGCTGATTTGTTGTGCTATTGAGTTGTTGTTGTTGTTGTTGAGTTGCTGCTGCTGTTGTTGTTGTCTTTTGGCAATTGAATTGTGCAATATTTACTTACTGATACTGTAAAGGGGGCACATTCTTATGGTGCATAATTGTTACTATTTTTTCTTTCTAGCAAACTGCAAAGCATTGCCTATATTTTCAGTTACAAAGTATATATTTTCAAAGCATATGGACAACTCAATACATGTCTGATTGCTTGTATCCAAGTATACTACCATTTTCTTTATGATTGAAAGTCACTTATCTAACTGGAGGTATGTATCATTTTCATTGGACCATTCATCTATCTTTTACTGCCTTAGGGAACTAATGCCTCGTGTTGTGTTAGTTTTCCATTCCTATATACTAAACCTAATTTATTATTTTTTTTGTCTAAACAGGCATACATATATATATGGCTGATTCACAGGGCGGTGCTGGTAGTCCCTCGTCGACTAGTATCCCTCCTTCACAGGGCGGTGCTGGTAATACCTCTTCTAAAAAGAGTGGTAGATCATGCAACCACCATGAAAAAATTGACCACTGCCCTTCCTAATAATATGAAGTAGCCGATTGAGTTTGATAGCTATGGGGTGCCTATTGGCAAGCATGGTAAGTGATTTTTCTAGTTTCTTGGCTGTTGATAAACTGTCATTTTGTATACTTTATTGTTGGGAAACTAGATGTGATTTATTATTTATTTGGATATTATTGTGAATACTCACCCTATTTCTCATGATGATTGTAGAATTTGTCATCATGACAGTGGAGCATCTAATTGGAGAAAAAGCAACAAATCTGGAAGAATTTTGGATAAAATGAATGTGTTCTGGGAATATCAAAAGAGCACGGCCGTGCTCAACATTAAGCACGACCGTGCTCATCTGAAGAACCCGTGCTGACCAGCACGCCCTTGCTTGGATTGCTGGATTGACGTCGATTAGTGAGCACGACCGTGCTCGGTATTGAGCATGACCGTGCTCTTCAGCAAGGCCTTGCTGACTTCCTCAGTTTTAGCACGGTTTGACGCCGTTTTAGTTGAGCACGACCGTGCTCATCATTAAGCACGGACCGTGCTCGTGTCTCAGGAGGCCCAATTACGTAGGTTTTACGTTGCCAATATAAGGAAAGGGCAGAAAAGGGCCAGCGCCGTTCCATGCTGGAAAAAGCAGAGATTCACATAGCTTTTGCACAGCAGCCGTTCTTCACCGGAGACAGCAGCCGTCGTTGAGCACAGCGAGGAAGATCGAGTCTTGAAGTGAAGGACCGTCTCCCAAATTGATTTGAAGAACTGCTTCGCGTCAAAAGGGTGTTCGGGTTTTAGTTTTCTTTTTCTCTCTTTTATGGATTGTTACATGCCTTTGATTTGTACAGTGAATTTTGTTATTATGAGTAGCTAAATTCATTCCCTAGGGTAATGGTGGATCTTATGTTTCGATACCGTTGATGTTTGCCTTATTTTTAAGATGATTCAGTGTTTCTGTTAATTGATTGGTTTTTAATCTATTGTGTTTGAACTTCTATGAGAATTGATCCCCCATTCTGTTTTTTTTTGCTTTTTAAAAAAGTTAGTTAATGTAGACTGCGCGACCGTACCACAATTAGTTAACGGGTTAATACTCTAGGATTAACCGGATTTGGGGTTGCGTGGGGGGGGGGAAAAACCAAACGCAATCGCTCGTTTTCAATCAGTTATTGAATTAATAAAAACTTGCCAATTCTTTATGCTTCTTTTAACTGTTTACCTTGCCGATGACCATTGGGGGTAACTGGATTAAGGGAAAAGAATATTAATTATTGCATGACCATTGGGTATTAATAGATTTAGAGTGAGGTGATTGGCAATCAATAAGAAAAACATATTATTGAGAATTGGGTAACATCTATTGGTAGTGACATAAGTGAAACCAAGCACCCTAGGCTTTCCATAATTGATCCTTTGCTTGCAATTCTCTGTACTTTCTTGGCTTATTCCCAATCTTGGCTAACTTTATATTCTGGTTCGTTTTCAACCAATTCGGATTGTCTAAAATTAACATAAGGAAATAATTAATCCTAGTAAATTGTCAAACAATCTCTGTGGGTTTCGATACTTGGAGTCCCAAAAATACTCCTATATTACTTTTGGCTGATAGGGTTGCAATTGCTCTTAAGTGTAGTTTTAGCGCAACAAGTTTTTGGCGACTGTTGCCGGGGATTGTTTTTGAACAATAATTCTTAGAAAGGATTAAAATCCTAGTTACTTTAGGACGCCATTGCATTTACTTTATTTTTATTTTTTTTTTGACTTCCTTGTATGCTGAACGCGTTCTCAATCTCCTAACTTGCAGTATAATCCTGAAGATAGAAAGAACTGCGTGGCAAAAAAACAGGAAAGCAAGCTAGAGAACGGAGAACCATGGATCAAGAGGATGACAAGGACGGATGTTGGACCTTTTGCTCGGTCCTTCAGAGAACCACTAATGAGTTTTTACAGGGCGTAGTATTATTAGGGCCTAACATTGAGGCCAACAACTTTGAGATCAAACCAGCTTGGATCTCTATGTTGCAAAATGGCAATTCAATTTTAATGGTGAAAGTCCAAGTGAAGACCCCCATGATCATCTTGCTGATTTTCTTGAGATTTGTGACACCAATCAAACATAATGGTGTCTCAAATGATGCTTTTAGGCTTCGACTGTTTCCCTTTTCTTTAAGGGATAGGGCCAAACTTTGGCTTAAGTCCTTGCCGTCTAGTTCCATAACCACTTGGGACCAACTCTCTTCTAAATTTATGGATAAGTATTTTCCACCTGCTAAGTCTGCTAAACTGCGTAATGACATAACTTCTTTTGTGCAGGTTGAACTGGAATCTCTGTATGAGGCATGGGAGCGATTTCAAGAGGTATTGAAGAGATGCCCCCATCATGGTTTTCCTGTCTGGCAGTTAGTCCAAGCATTCTACAATGGACTATCTTCATCAAATAAGGGCATGATAGATGCAGCAGCTGGAGGTAGTATATGGAATAAGAGGCCACAGGCGGCTTATGAGTTGATAGAACAGATGACTTCTAGTTACCAATGGCCATCCAGTGATAGGCATGTGAAAAAGAGGCAACCTGCACTTATACAACCTGGGGCCTACAAAGTGGATGCTAACACCGCATTGGAAAACAAATTGGAGGCTCTTTCAAAGAAGATGGAAGCAATGATGCAGACACAAACTCAGTTGATAACTCAGACTGCTCCACCTCCTGATCTTTGTGATCTTTGTGGTATAGAGGGACATGAGAGTACAGAATGCCAAGCAGGCAACCCTTTTGTGCCAGATGAAGAAGCAAATTATGTGGGTAATCCTAATCGGGGTAATAATGATCCTTATTCAAATCACTACAATCCCGGTTATAAGCAACACCCAAATCTCTCATATGGAAGTCAGAACCAGAATGTTCTCTACAGGCCACCTCATTTGAAAAATCAAGGCCCGAGACAAGAGGAACGCAGGCCAAATCTTTATGATACAGTGATGAAACACATAGAGAGCAGTGATGAGAGGTTTAAGAATTTAGAGAATCAGATGTCTACCTTGGTAACACTGATGACCCAAAGAGAAAAAGGGACACTGCCTAGTCAACCAGAAAAGAATCCAAAGGAGCATGCTAAGGTGATTACCCTTAGAAGTGGGAAAAAGATAGAGGTTCCTCATGAAGAAGAGGATAAGTCAAAACCCAAGGAGGTTTCTACTGAAGGGAACCCAAAGGATGAGGTAAGTGAGAAAGATCTAGTGAAGGAAGTTCTTGTGCCATCTCCCAAGTCAACCATTCCTTTTCCTCAAAGGTTTAGCCAACAAGACCCCCAGTTCACTAGGTTCTTGGATATGTTGAAACAACTCCATGTAAATATCCCATTCGTGGAGGCTATTTCTCAAATGCCCAAATATGCCAAATTCCTTAAGGAGATTTTGAGTAATAAGAAGAAATTGGGAGAGTTTGCTACAGTGAGGCTTAATGAGGAATGCTCTGCTATCCTCCTCAAGAAATTGCCACCTAAACTTAAAGATCCAGGGAGTTTTACTATTCCTTGTTCTATTGGTACTTCTTATTTTGAAAAAGCTTTATGTGATTTGGGTGCCAGTATTAACTTAATGCCTTTGTCTGTTTTTCGCAGGTTAGGTATGCAAGAGCCAAAGCCCACTACTGTTTCATTGCAGCTAGCAGATAGATCCATCACCTATCCTAGAGGTATTGTGGAGGATGTTCTTGTCAAGGTTGACAAGTTTATCTTCCCGGCTGATTTCATAGTGCTTGACATGGAGGAAGATGAAGAGGTTCCCATAATTTTGGGAAGGCCATTTTTGGCCACTGGTAGGACCATCATTGATGTGCACCAAGGGAAGCTTACTTTAAGGCTTAATGATGAGCAAGTGGTTTTTAAAGTTTTTGATTCTTTGAAATTTCCTTCCTCTTTTAATTCATGTAATTTTATAAATGCCTTGGATAGTACATCTGCACTAATATCTTCTTATTCTCAGCAGCAATTGATTGAGGACGCCCTTGAGAAAATTTTATTTTTCGAAAAGGATGAACTAGTGGATTCTGAGGAGTTGATAGATGAGATAATGGCATTAGAGGCAGGGATTGTTGCCCAAGAAAAATGGAGAGGGACTAGGCAATTTGAAGTTCTTGAGGGACGTGATTCACAAAAGCCAAAATCATCAATTGAAGAACCCCCAGAACTTGATCTTAAACCCCTTCCTTCTAATCTTAAATATGCATTTTTATCTCCCCCTTCTTCATTACCAGTAATAATTTCTTCTTCTTTGACAGGTTCTATGGAGGAGAAACTCTTGCGAGTTCTGAGAGATAATAAGGAAGCCTTTGGGTGGACCATTCATGATATTAAGGGTATTAGCCCCTCAATTTGCACCCATAGGATACACATGGAGGTGGAACACAGACCCAAGGTGCAACCTCAAAGAAGGCTCAACCCAAATTTAAAGGAAGTGGTGAAAAAGGAGGTAATTAAATTGCTTGATGCGGGTATTATTTATCCTATTTCTGATAGTCCTTGGGTGAGTCCTGTGCAGGTTGTCCCTAAAAAGGGAGGAACTACTATCATGGAGAATGACAAGAAAGAATTGATAGCTGTTAGGGAGGTAACAGGGTGGCGTATGTGTATAGATTATAGGAAATTAAATGAGGGCCACTAGGAAAGACCACTTCCCCCTTCCCTTTATTGACCAAATGCTTGAGAAATTATCTGGGTCGTGAATTTTATTGTTGCTTGGATGGGTATTCCGGATATATGCAAATACCTGTGGCTTTTGAAGATCAAGAGAAAACCACTTTTACTTGCCCATACGGTACTTTTGCATATAGACGGATGCCTTTTGGTTTGTGTAATGCACCTGCCACTTTTCAAAGATGCATGATGGCTATATTTTCTGATATTTTAGAGGATTGCATTGAAATATTCATGGATGATTTTTCTGTTTATGGGTCCTCATTTGATAATTGTTTGCATAATTTGGGAGTGGTTTTGAAAAGGTGTAAAAACACTAATCTGGTTCTTAATTGGGAAAAATGCCAATTCATGGTGACTGAGTGCATTGTTTTGGGGCATAAGGTTTCTCATAAGGGTATTGAGGTTGACCCTGCAAAGGTTGAGGTAATTGCCAAATTGCCTCCTCCTAACTCTGTTAAGGCCATTAGAAGTTTCTTGGGGCATGCTGGTTTTTATAGGAGGTTTATAAAAGATTTTTCTAAAATTGCAAAACCTCTTTCTAATCTTTTACTGAAAGATGCCCCATTTGAATTTTCTGATGCTTGTTTGGAAGCCTTTAAAATTTTGAAGGCTAAATTAATTGATGCACCTGTTGTTGTTGCTCCTGATTGGTCTTTGCCATTTGAACTTATGTGTGATGCTAGTGATATGGCAGTAGGTGCTGTTTTAGGCCAACGTAAGGATAAAATTTTTCAAACCATTTACTATGCTAGTAGGACTCTTGATGAAGCACAAAAGAATTATACCACTACAGAAAAAGAGTTGCTAGCAGTAGTATTTGCTTTTGATAAATTTCGTCCTTATTTGGTTATGTCTAAGGTTGTTGTTTATACTGACCATTCTGCTATTAGACATTTGCTTGCCAAACCAAGATTGATCAGATGGGTGCTGTTGCTACAAGAGTTTGATGTGGAAATTAGAGACAAACGGGGTGTGGAAAATTCAATGGCAGACCATCTCTCAAGAGTGGATGCTTCTGTTAGACCACAAGTTGAAGAGGCCATAAAAGAGACATTTCCTGATGAGCAATTATTTTCGGTTTCCAAACTTCCCTGGTATGTAGATTTTGTCAATTACAAGGCAGGTAATAAACTTCCCCCTAACCTTTCATATGCTCAGCGTAAGAAATTTCTTTCTGATGTTAAGTATTATTTTTGGGAAGAACCTTATCTGTTTAAGGTATGTAGTGATAAAATTATTAGGAGATGCATTCCTGAGGTTGAGACACATGCTATTTTAGAGCACTGCCATTCTAGGGAAGCTGGCGGCCATTTTGGCCCAACTAGGACAGCTCAAAAAGTTCTTCAATGTGGATTTTACTGGCCCACTCTTTTTAAGGATGCATATAATTTTGTGAAATCTTGTGATAGGTGTCAAAGGAGTGGGAATATTTCTAGAAAACATGATATGCCTCTAAATAATATTTTAGTTTGTGAATTATTTGATGTTTGGGGCATTGATTTCATGGGACCTTTCCCCAAATCTTTTTCAAATGAGTATATTCTGGTTGCTGTGGATTATGTCTCAAAGTGGGTGGAAGCAGTGGCTTTACCCACTAATGATGCTAAAGGAGTTATAAAATTTTTAAAGAAAAATATTTTTACAAGATTTGGCACTCCTAGAGCAATCATTAGTGATGGTGGCACCCATTTTTGTAACAAACAATTTGATAATCTTTTGACAAAATATGGTGTCACTCATAAGGTAGCCACCCCTTATCACCCACAAACTAGTGGGCAAGTTGAGGTTTCCAATAGGGAGTTAAAGAAAATTTTGGAAAGAACAGTTAACAGTTCTAGGAAAGATTGGTCTTTAAAACTTGATGATGCATTATGGGCATATAGAACTGCATTTAAAACTCCCATTGGCATGTCCCCCTATAGATTGGTTTTCGGAAAAGCATGTCACTTACCTGTTGAGTTAGAGCATAAGGCTTACTGGCCATTGAAATTTTTGAATTTTGATATACATCTTGCAGGTGAAAAGCGCTTATTGCAGCTTAATGAGATGGATGAATTCCGTCTTGAGGCATATGAAAATGCCAAACTATACAAGGAGCGCACTAAAAAGTGGCATTACAAGCACATTCAAAAGCGTGAGTTTCATGTTGGTAGTAAAGTTCTAATTTTTAACTCACGACTTCGTTTGTTTCCAGGAAAACTAAAATCTAGGTGGATTGGCCCTTATGAAGTTACCAAAGTCTTCTCATATGGCGTGCTTGAGGTAACTAGAGATGGGAAAGAAACCTTCAAGGTTAATGGGCAGAGAGTGAAGCATTACGAGGATGGCGTGGTACCTGAGCGCTACACAGTAAACTTAGAATAACACCCCTGTCGGGAACAACCGTCAGGCTCGCGACGTTAAACAAGCGCTTCGCAGGAGGCAACCTGTGTTTCTTCCTATATCCTTTTTATTAACTGTTTATTTGGTAGTTGAAATTTCTTCATTTCTTTTTCCTTAATTTAATTTTTTTTTTTAAAGAATTGAATTAAGTGTGGGGAGATTAGAAGTTTCTTTAAAAAAAAAAACAAAAACAAAAACAAAAACAAAACAAAACAAAATAATTGAAAAATGAATGAAAAACCATTGGGGCAAATACTCTTGCTGCTGCTTACTGCTCCTAAGCGTTGAATTGAGCACGACCGTGCTTAATAATGAGCACAACCGTGCTCCTTTGCTGGTTTGAATAAGTTAAATTGGGTTGAGCACGACCGTGCTTACTAATGAGCACGACCGTGCTCCTTTTCTGATTCAAATTCGAATTTGATATTGAATTTGAAATTTTAAAAAGGAATGAGCACGACCGTGCTTAACATTAAGCACGACTGTGCTCCTGCACTGATTTGAATTATAAATAACGGAGGACAGGGAGAGCGCGGATTAGGATTAACCGCGCTCTCACCTTCTCCTTCTTACTTTTTGCTCTGGCAGTCCCTTTACCCCTTTCCTAAAGTGTTTTTGCTCCAATTATTAAAAGGTATGTTCTTCATGTTTTCCATTCTTATTGTATGTTACAGTGAATGAATGCATGATGTGATCCCTTCTTGTTTCCCTTTTCTTTTTTTCTTTTTCTTCTTGTTTTCTTTTATTATTAAATTACGAATACTGACTAAGATTTTATTTGTGAAAACAGATGTCATTCTCAATCTCCTCGGATCATCCAGAGTTTCAACACATCAAAAATTCAATCAGGGACAGACTGTGCCCATTCCCAGAAGTTGAAGTTTTGACCAAAGAACAAAAGGAGAAGATTGCTACCAATTCTTACCCCGGATACACTCCATCTCGCTTGAATTTCTGTCAGGATGCAAACGAGTATGCCAGGGTAGAGACCCTTAGAGATATTGAACGAAGGGCAGAAGAACGCCCACGTGGATACAGTGCTGGGCGTAAGTGCTATCATGACATGATTGACAGGAAAATCAGGAGACCGACCAGATCCCATTCCCAGAGATAGAGCGCTACACTGAAGAGGAGAGAGACAGATGGTGTGACCTTTACTTGGTAGAAGCTGAAGCAACAAATGATTATGCATATCTGAAGATTGAAGAGGCTAGGCTTGCTAAACTAGCATTGGAAGGAAATCCAGAAGGAGAACCGAAGGCGGAGGAGAAAGAGAAGGAGTCCTCTCGGACTCCTTGAGATAACAATTTCTAAACCCTTCCCTTTGTTTTTTGTTTTTTGTTTTTCCAAAATTTGCAAATAATTTTTGGTCATTAAAAAAAATAAAAATAAAAATAAAATAGTGTCAATGAGTCTAAGTAGGTAACCTGTTTCTACTCAGTATTTACGTATTTAATAAAATAAAAAAAAGTGTAAAAAAATTTTTAAAATAAAATAAAATAAATAATAATAAAAATAAAAATAAAAAATAATAAGCACGGCCGTGCTCATTGAAGAGCACGCCCGTGCTCATCAGCGATTTTGAAAAAAATAAAAGTGGTCAGAGCACGGGCTAGGGTTCATTTGTTGAACCCGTGCTCCCTCTGCAACTGTCCCAAAATCCTAGCGCCCCCAACACAGCAATCTCTTTTCTCCAACTTTTGCTCATCACTTCACTTAATCCAGGTAATTTTTCATGTACCTCTGTCTATTATTGCTCCTTACTCGGTTTAAGTGGGTATATGGTAATATGATTGGGTATGCATAATGTTCATGATAATTGCTTATGCTTGTGGTTTCTGTATGCACATGCATTGTTAGGGGTGATTTTGGTATGCGTTTTGGGTTTCTGTCAATCGCTGTTTTCTTCGTTTTCTGGATTCCTGCTTCGAGCACGGTCGTGCTCATCACTAAGCACGACCGTGCTGTTCATCATCTGCAGTTTCTGGGTTTCATAACTAAGCACGGCCGTGCTCATCATTAAGCACGACCGTGCTGTTCCTCATTTTCCAGAACCAACCAGAAACAATGAGCACGACCGTGCTGTCTGTTAGCAAGGCCGTGCTCATTCATTTTCCAGAATTAAAATAAAAAAATTTAAAATGAAAAAATTTAAAAAAAAAAAAATCATCGCAGAGAGTGCATGCATCAACTAAACTGCTTATTGCTTATGATGCCCTGATTTAGTGCCTGCGCTATTTGTAATTTCCTTCGGCACTGATATACTTTCTGTTTGATTTTCAGGACTATGCCTCCTAAACGCGCTCGTCAGGCCGCTCAGGCTCCACCACCTCTTCAGGATGACTATCCACAGTTTCAGCGGCCTGAGCATATTCAGAGATTTCACTGGCTAGCCTCTTTCGAGTTCGTCTCGACTAGGAGGCTAGACATGGATTTATTGGGCGTTTATGGGCTTGCTCCCCATATCCAGCAGCTGCTTCAGCATATTGGGTGGGAACGTATCAGATCCATCACATCTCCTACTTATCGGGAGCCCACCCTGGAGTTTCTCTCCACGCTGAGATATGTTTACGATGATGAGGAGGAGGAGCCCCTCGTTATTTTTCAGATGCATGGATTACAGAGGGAGTTGACTCTGACTGAGTTCAACATCTGCATCGGCTTTGCGACTGCAGAGTCGGTACAGACTGATTTGTACCAGCAGGGATTATTGGAGCCTCCAGCAGAGTTCTTGGATTCAGTCATGTGGGCCTCGATCACCGGTGGGGATGCACACTATAACCCCCGGATGTCGAAGGCCTCCACCATCACTGACATGCCACTGCGTGTGATTCACCGTTGGTTAGCCCACTCCATCACAGGCCGCTACTCCACGCAGGGCGTGGTCTCGAGGACAGATCTGTATATCCTCTGGTGTATGGTTCAGGCACGGCCGCTGAATGCCGGCCATATCTTTCTACAGACATGCCTGAACATTGGCATGAGGCTGAGAGCGGGGCAGACAGGATATATCTTGGTGGGATCCTACATTAGTCAGTTGGCACTTAGCTTCGACGCCATGGACCCACGTGCACAGCAGATGTGTCCTATGCTCACCATTGATGAGAGGATGCTGACGCACATTGGTGTTTTGGTGTGTGATCGACGAGGGGGTCTACGCGTCGCTGCTCCAGTTGCCGCTTAGGAGGAGCCTGCAGCTGAGGCCCAGGATGAGCACCCACAGGAGGATGTTCACATAGATGACCAGCCTGCTCCACCACCACCGCAGGGAGCCTTGGATACCCTCATCACTCGTTTGGATGAGGCGCAGGTCCAGGGTCTATACCAGCGGATGGATGTTTTGGACACACAGGTCCAGGGTATTAACCAGAGGATGGACGCACAGGGCGAGCAGTTAGCGGCTATGTACCAGATGATGCAGCGCTATTTTGGCCCTCCTCCACAGTGATTTTATTTTATTCATTTTTGTACACAAGCTGATATGCTCTTGTATAAAAAATGAATAATCAGTCAAGACTACTTTTACTGGGAAGATCTCTATCTCTATTTCTTTCGTTCTAGCTTAGTTAATTTTTCTTTTCCATACTTGTGCTTTTAATTGTTTGCATTGGGGACAATGCTAGATTCTAAGTGTGAGGAGGGGAAATTACTTGTGCTTTTATTCCTCTGCATTGAGGACAATGCTAGATTTTAAGTGTGGGGAGGGGAAATTCAATTTTGTCTTTACTAAGTGCACACAGATTCACTTGATTTATATGTCACATACACTTAGCTAACTGTGATAATTGCATTATGTCCTTGGGTGATGATTCTGTGCCATAATTTTGTCGAGAATTTAGAGATCTGCATGATTAGGGGACCCAATTCAAAATTTTATTACCTTGATAGACATATAACTTAAATTGGGTTGGGGATTATCAATTGAAAGCTGAAAATTAGTATGAGGTTCCTTGTTTGATTGCTTTTCATTGAATTGAGCTACTAAATGTGAGACTTGAGCCATTATAGGGGTATTTGCTAAATCATGAATATTCACCCCTCTCTTTGTTTGTGTGATGTTCCCAACGTTTTTGCATTCTAGAACTTGTTTTGTGACCATTTCAAGGCGAATTTGATTTGCATGCATGTTGAATATGATTGAGGCAATTGTAGGTATTTTTTTGGCCTTTCAGATATATTGTTTTGCCATACCATTAGTTGCCAATTTTGAACCTTAAAAAAAAAAAACATATAAAAAAATAAAATAAAAATTCCCTTGGTACCCAAGTATTAATTCAAAAATTATTTGGCGGTAACCTCTTGGAAACATAAATGGAGCAATTAGATTTGAAATGTTTTAGTGGGATATTGCTTATGCATGAGTGGCAAAAAAATTATTGTTGGGAATTTCTCTCTTTGATGTGAAAATAAAAGAAAAATTGAAAAGAAAGAGAGATAAAAATAAGTGTTGATTTAAAAAAAAAAGAAAAGAAATAAAGGAAAGAAAGAAAGAAGAAGAAAAAGGAAAAAGTAGTGTAAAATGTGAAATTCATTAGAATGGGTGAATGATGTTATTCTATAATTCATTTCTAATGCTCCATTTATGCTCTAAGGGTTATTTGCTTAATTCTTGATTTCCTTTAGCCATTTGTATATCCCTTTTCTTTCTTTTTCCTACCTGACATTATTTCCATGGCCACGTTACAACCCATGAAAGACCTCTTGATTCTAGATGCATGTAAACTTTTAGTGGAGATTTGGTCTATAAACAAGCTTATGGTAATGTACTTTCTTTTAGGAACTTGAGTGATAATTGTCTTTACCTTTTTACACTTAGGGAGTTGTGAGAAGAGTGACCCTTTATTCCATTGAGGAGTTTGATTTCAAGGAACCTAAACCTCTAATTGGGCAATCTGTTGATCTTTCCCATAGAAATAGAGGTTGATTTATTAGTCATCGTATTTGAAAATTTAGGGTCCCTTAATGGTTAGCTCTTTGATTTTCTCATATTTCTTTTAGGCCAGGATTATTGCTTGAGGACAAGCAATCCTTAAGTGTGGGGAGGTTGATAAACTGTCATTTTGTATACTTTATTGTTGGGAAACTAGATGTGATTTTATTATTTATTTGGATATTATTGTGAATACTCACCCTATTTCTCATGATTATTGTAGAATTTGTCATCATGACAGTGGAGCATCTAATTGGAGAAAAAGCAACAAATCTGGAAGAATTTTGGATAAAATGAATGTGTTCTGGAATATCAAAAGAGCATGGCCGTGCTCAACATTAAGCACGACCGTGCTCATCTGAAGAACCCGTGCTGACCAGCACGCCCTTGCTTGGATTGCTGGATTGACGTCGATTAGTGAGCCCGACCGTGCTCGGTATTGAGCACGACCGTGCTCTTCAGCAAGGCCTTGCTGACTTCCTCAGTTTTAGCACGGTTTGACGCCGTTTTAGTTGAGCACGACCGTGCTCATCATTAAGCACGACCGTGCTCGTGTCTCAGAGACCCAATTACGTAGGTTTTTACGTTGCCAATATAAGGAAAGGGCAGAAAAGGGCAGCGCCGTTCCATGCTGGAAAAAGCAGAGATTCACATAGCTTTTGCATAGCAGCCGTTCTACACCGGAGACAGCAGCCGTCGTTGAGCACAGCGAGGAAGATCGAGTCTTGAAGTGAAGGACCGTCTCCCAATTGATTTGAAGAACTGCTTCGCGTCAAAAGGGTGTTCGGGTTTTAGTTTTCTTTTTCTCTCTTTTATGGATTGTTACATGCCTTTGATTTGTATAGTGAATTTTGTTATTATGAGTAGCTAAATTCATTCCTAGGGTAATGGTGGATCTTATGTTTTGATACCGTTGATGTTTGCCTTATTTTAATATGATTCAGTGTTTCTGTTAATTGATTGGTTTAATCTTTGTGTTTGAACTTCTATGAGAATTGATCATTCTTTGCTAAGTTAGTTAATTGACTGGCGACCGTACCACAATTAGTTAACGGAACTCTAGGATTAACCGGATTTGGGGTTGCGTGGACCAAACGCAATCGCTCGTTTTCAATCAGTTATTGAATTAATAAAACTTGCCAATTCTTTATGCTTCTTTTAACTGTTTACCTTGCATGACCATTGGGGGTAACTGATTAAGGGAAAGAATATTAATATTGCATGACCATTGGGTATTAATAGATTTAGTGTGAGTGATTGGCAATCAATAAGAAACACATATTATTGAGGAATTGGGTAACATCATAGGTAGTGACATAAGTGAAACCAAGCACCCTAGGCTTTCCATAATTGATCTTTTGCTTGCAATTCTCTGTCTTTCTTGGCTTTCACAATCTTGCTACTTATATTCCGTTGTTTTCAACCAATTCGATTGTCTAAATAACATAAGGAAATAATTAATCTAGTAATTGTCAACAATCTCTGTGGGTTCGATACTTGGAGTCCCAAATACTCCTATATTACTTTTGCGATAGGGTGCACTTGCTCTTAAGTGTAGTTTTAGCACAACAGCTGTGCAAGCTAAAAGCCATGCTAGCATATTGATTGAGGAATAGGCTAAAGAACCGGATAACGTGAAGGATCAGATTTTAGAGCAACCATTGTAAACTAATTTTTAACCTCTTCGTTTGTATCTATTATATTTAAGCATATTATCATACACTAATTCTTCTATGTTGTTCTGTAATGTAGGTCCATTTTGATTTACCGAATACTGCAGCTATGAAGAAGAAAGTGCTTTCACTTGCGACTAAGCGTTGGACGGGGTTTAAGTCAACCCTGTCTAGTAACTACATCTTTGGAGAGAAGGTCGGCAAGTCTTCTACTGATGTGTATCCTTTCCTTGATCGAGATACGTGAGACCAGTTTGTTACGATTTCGACGCTCGCCAGCCTATCTGGTTAGTTGAAGTTAATTTTTTTTTATAATAGGCAAACCTAATTTATTTATTTAACTGATCGAATTGAGTACGTGCTATTTGTAGCAGGAGAAAAGGGAAAAGGCGCAAGCAATCCAAAAAATGAATGTCCACAAACACACAATGTCTCATGGTGGCTATAAACTGGTTTGGCAGAAGATGGTGGAGGATAAGTTGAAGAAGAAGTAGGAGATGAGGAGACAATTATTGATCCCCCGTCTCCACCGCCCACGCGAGGATACATGGATTGAAAGCCGAAAGACAAAGTCGTGGGTTATTAAATCTGAGCCCACAAGCGTTGTTGCTGAAAAGATTGTAAGTAATTAATATTTAATTCTACTTGTAATTTGTAACACATTGTCTTACACACTGAAGGAAGAAAGCTAGCAAGGATCCTTCGTTCCACAGGGATGTCAGGATATCCTGGTCCCTGCCCTAGACAAAGACGACCACCCTGGCCGAGTCATTGGTGTTGGAGGGCAAGTGGGCATTCGGCAATTCCATGGACCACATTCACATGAGCGAACCATGGGCGAGCGGGATCGTCACCTATTCGCGGAGCAGATTAGAGAGGATGTTATCCAGTCACTTTTAAAGGACCTATCCACCTAGGGGCTCTTCGAACTATTTTGTCATCCATGCAACCTGAAGGAACCCCAGCTGTTCAACCTTCACATGTGAGTACAAAGGGGAGCTGTCCAGGTCAACATGTATTAGTTGATAATGATGAGGAAAGGGATGATGATGAGCTGGTGGAGCCGAAGGTATCATATTCATTCAATTAATTATGTCTTTCTCTATTTATAATTGAAATGACTTGACAATATTTACTAATGCTTTATCTTTGTTAATTATTTAGGATAATGACAAAGTCGACGATCCATCGAATCAGTCGTAGTAGAGGGGGAAGTCTCTTTCACCCCAAGTATTCATAATCATTCAATTATTACTTATGTTTTTTTATATTTACAATTGAAATAAATTAACCCTTTATTCATAATGCTTTATATTGTTTGTTTAGGACGACACAACTCCGTCGAATCCGAATAAGAGTCTCTCGGCGAAAACTCCTCTGGCTGCATGGGCGATGGAGCACCAATACGACGAGTTTGAGTTTCCTTTGGAACACGGCGCTGTAACTGACTGGTTACGGGTGATTTCTGCCTTGAAAACGATGCCATCACCAGATACTTGCAATCCATAGTTGATGGTAGCTAGCCACTCTGAGGTATATATGGCACCACTTCTCAGGAATAACCATTGGCAGTTGCTCCTACTTTGTCCAGCGCATCATACAGTCGTATTTCTTTGCTCGTTGCACTATCAGCTGGACCTTAAAGTGAGACAGAATATTGATAGGTACGTAAACTCTTATATAATTTGTAACATTTTGCTTTTATTTTATTACATATGCATGAACATATATCATTGATCACATTCATATTTTTTTTTTATCATAGTGCAATGATTGCATGTACCATTGCTTGCACAAATGGTAAAAGTAGGAGTGTAAAGTCAAAACATAAGCCTACATGTATTATTCCAAAGGTAAGTAGTTTAATAAATAATAGTAATAATAATAATTATTGCACTTATACATTATTTTTACTTGATATTGATCAATTTCAAATTGATTTATAGTCTCGTAAACAAGTTGGCAGTTGGGAGTGTGCCTACTATGTCATGAGACATATGTTAGACATTGTCTCCACTGGTATTAAAGACAAATGGTTGCAGGTAATAAATAGCTCTCTCTCTCTCTCTCTCCATCTCTCTCTCTCTCTCTCTCTCTCGATATATATTCTATATATATATATATATATATATAAGCAGTTAATTAATTATATTATGTTTTTGTTATTGACTTAATTTAATTAATGTTGCATTAATTTCAACTTGTGCAGGTTTTCGAACACAATCAATCTAGGATGACTTTTTCAGAATTCACAGACTTGAGGGAGCACTTTGAAAAGTTCTTTTTTGAGTATGCTGCAGAGAAACAAATAGACTTAGATCGTAGGCATAAATTTTAGTTACTTAGGACACTATTAGAATGTGTATGTATAGATGATGACTTAATTAGTTACTTAGCTTAGTCAATTTTGGTATAGTGTATATGTTGTGAGATATATATATATATATAGCAATATAGCTTGATTCTGCCATTTGATATGAATTCTGGATTCTGTGTATATATCTGAAAGCAGGTGCAATGTTTGTGAAGTAACTGAAAGCAAACAAAATTTAAACAAAAAAAATTCACTTTTAACAGCGGTTAAGGTTCTAATCGACGTTACAAGTTACTTGTAACAACAGTTTCCGAGTCAACCGATGTTACAACTCAATTTGTAACAGCAGTTTTAGCCTCAACCGCTGTTACAAGTTAACTTGTAACATTGCTTTGATAATTCAATCCACTACTGATAAAGGCGGTTTTCCCTAGAACTGTTGTTATAGGTTTACTTGTAACCATGGTTTGGTAACCGTCGTTACAAGTTAAACTTGTAACATCGGCTACAGTAATGTCATCTTCGAAACCAACATTACAAGTCAATTTCAACCGCTGTTAAAAGTGCTTCTTGCACTAGTGAACGTTATGTCGAGGTGGGTTATGATACCATATCATAGATTTACAAGCTTCCCCCTGACATGAGCTTGTAGACAAGTAGCCGCTCTCCAATCCTCACAATAATACCCAATTAGCTCGACCAAATTAAGGTGATCATGTCTTTGGTTGGCTAAGAAATATTAAGCAAAAGTATCCAATTAGCCACATTAGTTGAGTAAATCATTAGTTTCTTCTACATTTCACAATTTTTTTTTGTGTGTACAAAATTCATGGTTTGGTCATATTGGTTTTTTGTGCTAATATGTTATCTTAAACTTGATTTTGGTGTTTGATCTCTTTCCACTATATAAACATTATCCTAAATTCTTAGAAAGTAATAACGATAGGAAGTTATTTTGGTTTGTGATATAATTATTTTATATTTTATATTTTTTTTAGTAAAATTAAAATTAAACACGAATTAACATGAACGCAGAATGCCAATGTATGTCATGATATTCATATTGCAAAATGACAAAATATTGGCTGCCTCTCTTTTTGATCTCATGTTAATGAACTTCCCCTTTTAGTCTTAGAACACAAAGTTAGGGGAAGCCAAGAAGATGGAACCTTTCATCCTCACCCCCCTACCTCACGTGATTTGTCTTATCCTCAAAACACCATCTATAACAAAACAAAATATTATGTGAGAGTTTGTCTTTAAAGTGAGTAGGTAAAAAGGATTGGGGTAGCTCAAATGGTTTGAGCTAAGATATAAGAAGTTGAAGGATCGATGTTTAAATCCTAGCAAAAGAGAAAAAAAAAAAATAACATAACAACTAAGATACTAACATTTACCGATAAAAAAAAAATGAGTAGGTAAGAATCTATTCATTTTTAGATCATTTAGTACTTATTTGTTTAGATCATTTATATCATTTAATAGTTCATCTGGTTTGAGTCAAGGAAATAAAGAGTTGAAGGAGTTGGAGGATCAGGGTTCAAACTCTGACAAAGGAAAATTAACATAACAAGTAACATACTGACATTTGCCATTAAAAAATGTGAGTAGGTAAGAATCTATTCATTTTTAGATCATTTAGTATGTGTTTGGTTTAGATTTTGGGTTACTCAAAATCACGTTTGCTTTCGGTGTAAGTTATTTTGATTATGTTCACTAAAATCATTAATGGGTTTAGTAGAACCGATTTTAAGAGAACCAATTTTTTTTTAGCTTTTCCATTGAATATAATTAATTCCAGATATGAGACTCACAAAATTCTTCATATTTATATCTCAAAAGTGATTTTACTTTATCATCTAAACAAAATCAATTCTTCTAAACTTACATTTAAAATATCTTTACCAATCACAAATCAATTTTTTAACCTCAAGTTTTTTTTTTAAAATCAATTCTTTCAAATTTCTTTTTCACAAGAACAATATTTAAAGTAGCTTATAAGCATTTATTAAAGAATAATTTGATAATATTTTAAAATAATCAACAAACAATGAAATCATCGATAATTTATCTTAATGTTTTATGAGACTTTTTAGTATTCGAAAATTACTTTAGACTCTGATTAATTCGAATAGAGTCAAGAAGACTCATTTAAAGGAGAAAACTCTCCAAATAATCATTTTTATTTACAAAAATCAAACTCATGACATTATTTAGAGTGAATCAAAATTCTTATGACTAGAATGAACAAGTGTTGTTTATCTTGAATACTTTATAAAAATAAATTAATATACTATAACATTTTCTCATAAATACAGAAGCTGAGGGCGAAACGTGAACAAACAAGAAGCGCATAATATTCTGTGACCAAGAAAAGCCCAACAATCTCACATTCCTCAAGACGACACCGTACCAGCGCTGCCAAACCAAACCAAACCACCTTCTCCCTCCATTTATTATCACAGCCCAAAACCAAAATGGTAGTACACAAAAGGCACAGCCAGTAATGATACAAAACCATAAAGCTCCTCTCATTTACATTCATTTTTGAAAAATTTGCATTTGCCTTTCATTCCATTTCAGTTCACTTTATTGTTTCAAATTTGAAAATTGAAAGAGGAAATCTGAAAAGCAAGTGACTCAGAGCAATGGCTGAGCAAAGGAACCGGTGGAGTTGGGACGTCACCGGCTTCGAGCCATGGAAGTCATCGCCGTCGCCGTCATCACCGTCACCGTTGCCGCCGGCGTTCGCGTCAGGTGAGAAAGAGGATCGGAAATCGTTGGTGAGGAGGTACTCCATTTCAGCTACTTCGGTCACTCCGCAGTCCAAACACTCCATAGCCTCCAAGGTTCAGCGATTGAGGGACAAAGTTACGGTAATGTTTTCTTTTCCATGTGTAGCTGTAGCATCTTCTTTTTCTTCTTCTTCTCGATAGGGTAGCTGAATTTTTCGTTTGGAGCTTTTTGGCAAGAGTTTCAGTTCTCACTGCTTCAGTGCCAGAATTTAGAGTAAATATCTATTTTAGTCCTTGAGAAAAATGTCGGCCACTTTTGAAAAACAAAAGCTCTAAGAAACTTTCAGTTTAATCCCTGATAACCTCCGACGTATGCTATGTTTGGATTGATGAAAATGGAATGGAGCAGGATGAAATAAATGCATGCATTGGTTGAATGTTTAAAATAGGATAGACTATAATAGTTTCATTCAAGACCTCTACTTGTTGTTTCCATCCCAATCCGAGGTCCTTGGTAGAATAAGTTAGCTCCATTATACTTCATTTCATCCTACAATATCTAAACAATGGAATGTTACATTTGATCCATTTCATTTTATTCTATTCTATTTAATTGCTGAATAACCAAACATGGCCTTAACATTCTTAGGCATCAACTTGAGAGTTATTGAAAGTTTTAATTTCTGTCTAATTTTGAGCCGGTATTTTTAGGTACTACAATGAGTATTTACTCCATTATTTGTAATGACAATGTTTTGGTGAGTTAGTTTTAGGACTTGGAATCATGTTGCGCTCTTCTATAACTTCTTTCTGCAGTTGCTTGTGCGTATCAGGTTTCTTTCAAGAATCATTCATTAAGATTCCGGGTTCTGACAAATTCCAGTTTTGGTTGGCTTTTCTGCTAGGTGTATTGTTACTTTGGTACTTTGTGTTTAAGGTGTATCATGTGACTGTGCTAGGTATCTATCTTTTATAAGTAATTTTAGCGTAACTGAGAGAAAAGAAGGTGTAAGGTAAGCTGTATATTTAGTTCATTTGGAAGATCTTTTGGGTCATCTCGAGGCTTCTTAGAATCTCACACATGCCATGCCATGCCATCAGCACCTGCTTAGGATTTCCTACAGAGTTAAAAGATCTTGTCATTAATATGAGCGCATTGATCTGAGTGTTTTATTGAAGTTTTGGAGTTCTTTCTTTCTGCAGTCATCATTGTGAATTTCAATTAATTGTTGGGAGGCTATTGCAAGTTTGCAACTTTTATTGAACTTAGTGCTTCGTGTCTGGGATGAAAAGGACAAAATGGGGTTGTCTGTCATGTTGTATCAATATTATGAGTTTTGGCCTAGGTTGTGTTGGAATAACATGAGCTAGAAGAATTCGGGAAGGTAAAATCTAGGGTCAAACCAAATGCTAATTTGGAGGGTCTGAAGATGTGATAATGCACATTATAGAAAAAGAATTATTGTTATTAAAGAGTTTGGGCTTCCCCTATCTGAAAAATTTCCTAGAGCTGTCTAATATCATTTGTTTCCGATGTGTGATATCTAACAAATGTAAGCTAAATGACTGGATTCTTATGTAGTCTAATAATTATAGTATATAAAATAAATTATTGAAAGTCTCTTTTTTGGACTTAAGGATGGATTGGGTTGCTAAGGTGTGTGGGTAATTTGGTATTAGGTTCGACTCTCTGTGCTCCCGTTGATCAAGCAAAAAAAAGTTAGCTAGAAGATGTGCATCTCTGGAACATCTCTTTTACTATTTAAAGCACATCCTTACAGGCCACTCTTGCTAGTTTGACTTATTGATTTTATGTGATATATCCTTGTCTATTTGTCGGGGATCATATGATTTTTGTTTTAGTCATGTGTTAACATTCACATCATATATTTTCAACAGCTTGCTAGAGAAGACTATTTGCAGTTAAGACAAGAAGCGAGTGAACTTCAAGAATATTCGAATGCAAAACTTGATCGAGTTACACGATATCTAGGTGTTCTTGCTGAGAAAACCCGCAAGCTAGGTAAGAAACTAATTGGTCTTGACTCTTGGCTCATGCTAGATAAGCGAAAGTTTTGGAATGTCTTTTCTGTCATAAATTCTTTTGCTTGATTGGATCACTTAATTTCAGTGACAAAATGAGACTTATTCTCTAAACTCATGTTGGGAAATGGTAATTGTTAGAATATATTTAGAATATCTTTAGAATATATCGTGGAATCAATTAGTCATCTTAATAAGGAAGCAATTTTCGGAGTTGTTTCCTGACTTCATTAGATTTCCTGATTTGTTTAAGTAGAAATTGATTAGGATTTATTAGGAATTATATTTATAGGATTTTTAGGGATTTTTTGTTGGTTAGAATAAAATCTGAATCAAGCTCAGATTCTATTAGATAAGCTGTTTATTATTCTTAATTTTATTTCCTTTTTTCTCTTAATCTGTAGCATATTGGTTATCTCTTCTTAACCAATTCTGTATATAAATCCTCTCATATGTGATTTAACAATGAATAAGAGAATATACAGTTTCTCTCTAAACCTACATGGTATCAAAGTCTCATGCTCAGGACCTTGCTTCTACAATGGTGAAAACAACGATGACAAAACCACCCCAAGTCCCCTCAATCACCTCAACAGACTCATCTTGGGGTGCTTTAACTGTTCAACCAGCACTTTCCACATCATCTGTCTTGACTCTTTCATAAACTGAACCTGCAACTCACAGTACACAAGCTCAACGTGGAAAACTATCTCTAATGGCCACAATCTGTGAAGTTGGCAATGAAAGGAAGGGGAAAACTGCAGTACTTGGAGAAGTAGTGCAACCAGCAAAGAATGACCCCTCCTAGACAAAGTGGAAGTATGAGAATTCGCTTATAATTGTGTGGCTGATTAATTCCATGGAGCCAGCAATTGGGAAACCTCATCTGTTCTTACAAAGCTATTCAACCTTGGAAAACTCATCTCAAATCTTTTAGACTTAAAGACACGACTTTGGCAATCCAATCAAGGTGATCAGGATGTCATCACTTGTTACAATGCAATGGTGACTCTTTGACAAGAATAGGATTATTGTTACGAAGATGATTAAGAAAATCCCAAGGACTTGGCTCGATTCAAAAAGAAGGAAGAGAATGATTGAGCCTACATGTTCCTCGTTGGTCTTAATTGCAGCTTGGATGAGGTACATGGTTGGATTCTAGGCCGAAAAGTGAAAAACCATAACCCTCTATCCGGGAAGTCTCCTCTGAAGTTAGATGAGAGGAATCAAGGAGAGCGATTATGCTGTGCACTCCGGAACACAATATAGGAAACCGAGGGCTCAATCCTTGTGACTAAAGGGTTCGCCTTAGAAGAAGATAAACGGAAAAATCCATGGTGTTGACCATCATAGAAAACCCTGGTATATAAAGGAGACTTGATGGAAAATCCGTGGAAAACTATCGAATTGGAAGAAATACAATGGGGAAGGTCGTGCTTTCTAGACTAAATACTATGAGAAATTCGCTCAATTTATCACAAAACAAGGTTATACGCAGGGACAGACAGATCATACTATGTGAGGCGTTCAATTGAATGGAAGGTTGTTGTACTCATTGTATATATGGATGACATAATCCTTATTGGAGATGAGTCAGATGACTTGCCAGAAATGAACAGGTTGAAGAAATCTCTTTCTGCAGAATTTGAGATAAAGAATTTGGGGTCCTTAAGAAACTTCCTTGGAATGGAAATTGCAAGGTCAAGGAAAGGAATTGTTCTCTCTCAAAGGAAGTGTACATTGCTGATCTTCTTAAAGAAACTTGTATGAGTGGTTGCAGACCTGCTAACACCCCGTTGACCCTAATCAAAAGCTTGGAGACGACAAGAAAGGTGAACTTGTGGATACTTCTTGTTATCAAAGGCTAGTAATAAGGAAGCTGATTTACTTGTCACATACAAAACCTGATATGCGTTTGTAGTA
This sequence comes from Echinosophora koreensis, assembly GCA_035048595.1. NCBI lineage: Eukaryota > Viridiplantae > Streptophyta > Magnoliopsida > Fabales > Fabaceae > Echinosophora > Echinosophora koreensis. The sequence goes on from JAPCYP010000103.1 coordinate 1,583,781, forward strand.
AGCTTGGTAAGTTAGTTCATGCATTCTCCCTATAAAGAACACCACGAGCATTGTTGTGAAAATCGAGATCCTAGCAAGGATCGGGAAGGGGATCAAAGATCGTAACTCGGAGGATCGTAACAAGGATCGTAAGATCCTTGCTAAAGTGGAAAATTATACTTATACATATACATATGCATGAAAAATAATATAAATAAGGAAAATAATCTTTAGATATTCATAGATAAGGAAAAAAACAATATACATATACATATTCTGTTTAATATATTATTATTTATTTTATTTAGTTTATTATATTATATGTTATTATTTAGTTTATTATATTATTATGAAAGTTATTTTAACTTTATTTATATGTTATTCTGAAAGACAAAGATTTAGTTTCTAAGGCTCAACAAAACAAAAAACAAATAGAGAACACATAAAAACATTTGGGCCACATGGCCCAATTTCCTGAAACCCTGATTTCCTAAAACCCTAATACTTGTTACCCCTTCAGCATGTAACTCCCCCTACCGCCTCTTACCCTGTTACCCCTTCAGCATCTAACTCCCTCTGCCGCCTCTGTTATGCCTCTTATTCGAAAATGAGCATGGCTGAGAGGAGCACATACGGGAGACGCAGTTTGAGAGAGGAAGACGGCGGTTTGACTGAGAGAGGGAACAGAGTTTCTGACTTCGAATGGCAAACAGGGGTACAAAACTCGAACGGTGTTTTAGGGTTTTACTGAAATGGGGTTCGAAAATTAATTGGATTTTAAAAAACCCATTTTTTTCGAAACGGGTCAGCAAAAGCCCAACCCACGTGCACAGCCTCTCCTTGGATCGGGCGACTCGGGAAAATCGACGATTTCACGATTTTCTGCAGAAAATCGACGATTCTACCTCGATCCCAGGTGGCGACGATCTTCCTCCCGATCTTGCACGCTCCAGCCTTTGAAAAACGTAAGATCGGACGATTTTGCGATCTTACTCTCGATCTTAACAACAATGACCACGAGGCAGTATATAGGATCTTGAGATACTTGAAGGGTGCACCAGGCAAGGGTTTGTTCTTCAAAAAAACCACACAATAGACCATTGAGGCCTACATAGATGCTGGCTGGGCAGGATCTATGACCGTTAGGAGATCTACATCAGGCTATTGCACGTTTGTATGGGGTAACTAGTTACATGTTGAAGCAAACAACATAATGTGGTTGCAAGGAGTAGCGATGAAGCAGGATATATAGCTACGACTCAAGGAGTTTGTGAGATGTTATGGCTGAAAAGGAGCCTTAAAGACTTGGGAGTGTGATAGGAACTCATATGTGGACTTGGGGTCCAAATGGGCCAATAGCTCAGCAGCCATCCAGGCCTGTAACTTGGAGGATCTATACTAGGAAAAATAAGAAGGGGCAAGGAATGAGTGCTGAGAGTGTTTTTGCTGAGGTGGCAGAGAGAGAGTGATGAGAGCAGGGTGTGTGAGTGGCTTTCGGTTATAAGGGGGAGTAGGGGAGAGGAAAAAGGCATGGACAGAATCATTCAGATCAGTGAAGGGCAGAGAGCATTTGTTCTCTGAAGGAGCTTAGCTCTGTGGTAGTAGGGATATTCATCTCTTCATAATTCCTCTACTTTTAGAAATAATATACACTTTATTTTCATTACTGAGTTGTCTTTTCTCTTTCAATTACTACTGCTATTTTGGGTTCGTATTAGAGTGTTTATCAACCTTCCAATGAAACTATATTGTGACAACCAAGGCTGCAATAAGCGTTGGCCAGAATCTATTGCAGCATGATCGAACTAAACATGTTGAAAAAATTGACAGACACTTCATTAAGGAGAAGATAGATGATGGAGGTATTTGTATGCCATTTGTTCCACTGCACAACAAGTGGCAGATATCCTCACTAAAGGACTATTTCAACCTAACTTTGAATTTCTTGTAAGCAAGTTGGGCATGATAGATATCTATACACCAACTTTAGGGTGGTGTCGAAATTAATTAAGATTTATTTGGAATTATTTGTTATAGGATTTTTAGCGGTTTTTTGTTGTTTAGAATAGAATCTGAATCAAGTTCAGATTCTATTAGATAGGCTGTTCACTATTTCTGTTTTTGTTCATTTTTTCCTCCTAATTTGTAGCATATTGGTTATCTCTTAACCAATTCAATCTATAAATCCTCCTATGTAAGATTCAATGCTTAATAAGAAAATACACAGTTTCTCTCTAAATCTGCAGTTTCCTTATTTAACTAGGATTGATCCTAGACATGGTATTAGAGTCTCCTTGACTAAGTGTTCAAGAGTTTGATTCTTGCTACTCCCATTCTTCTAATATAAAAAAAAATAAAAATAAATTTCAGCACAAGGTAAAATGGACCTGTGCATTATTTATGCTTCAAGCCCAAAGGGCTCTTTTGTGTGGGGGTGTGTTAGAGATATGTGTAAAATGATATTGAATATTATTGATTAATTCAAAGAGTACAAACACTAATAAGATTATATAGGCAACGCTAAACCTAATGGGCCAGACTAATGGGCCTAATACAAGATTTACAATATTTACAACACTCCCCCTCAAGCTGGTGAATGGATATCTATCATTCCCAGTTGATAAGCCCTTTGTTAACACATCTGCCAGTTGATGCCCAGAAGGAATGTAAGTCGTAGTTATCAGCCCGCTATCCAGCTTCTCCTTGATAAAGTGTCGATCTATCTCAATGTGTTTTGTCCTGTCATGCTGACAGGATTATGAGCAATACTAATAGCCGATTTGTTGTCACAAAGTAACCTCATAGGGCCTTCACACTTTATCTTCAAGTCATCAAGCACAATCTTCATCCACAATAGCTCACAGATTCCCTGTGCCATAGCTCTAAATTCTGCCTCGGCACTTGATCGAGCCACTACACTTTGCTTCTTACTTCTCCAAGCGACAAGGTTCCCACACAAAAATGCACAATAGCCTGAAGTGGACCTTCTATCACTCACCGAACCTGCATAATCAGCATCGGTATAGGCTTCCATAGTTAGGCTTCCACCTCTTTTGAACAAGAGTCCTCTTCCTGGAGTGGCTTTGAGATATTGCAGAACACGCTCTACAGCTTGCAAATGTCTCACCCTCGGATCATGCATGAATTGGCTTACAACACTAACCGCATATGCTAAATCTGGTCTAGTGTGTGCCAAGTAAATCAACTTCCCCACTAATCTCTGATATTGGACCTTGTCAACTTTAGCACTCTCCTCTTCAATGCTCAATTTGTGATTTTGCTCTATGGGAACACCTGCAGGTTTACATCCAAGTTTGTCTGTTTCCTTCAAAAGGTCAAGCACATACTTTCTTTGAGAAATGAAAATGCCTTGTTTTGAGTAAGCCACCTCAATTCCAAGGAAATACTTAAGTTTCCCAAGGTCCTTCATCTCAAACTCTGCAGATAATTTCTCCTTGAGTAGTTGTCTTTCAACCAAATCATCTCCTGTAATAATGATATCATCAACATACACAAGAAGTACAGTTAGTTTTCCTCCTTGTGAATGTTTGAAGAAAAGTGTATGATCTCCTTGACTCTGCTTGTAACCCAGGCAAACCATTGCTTTTGTGAATCTCCCGAACCACGCCCGAGGAGACTGTTTAAGCCCATATAAGGCCTTCCTCAATCTACACACTCTGTCAGTTCCACTAGTAGGTCCAAATCCCGGAGGAATCTCCATATACACCTCTTCCTCTAAGTCTCCATGCAAAAACGCATTTTTAACATCAAACTGGTGAAGATCCCACCCCGAGTGAGCAGCAAGAGAGAGTAAAATACGAACAGTATTCATCTTTGCCACTGGAGCAAATGTCTCCTCATAATCAATGCCATAGGTCTGAGTATATCCCTTTGCCACTAGTCTTGCTTTGTATCGATCAAGAGTGCCATCTGATTTATGCTTGACTGTATAAATCCACCTGCAACCAACTGGTTTCTTGCCCCCTGGCCTCTCAACAATTTCCCAAGTTCCATTCCTTTCAAGTGCTTTCATCTCCTCATCCATAGCTTGGACCCAATTTGCATCCTTTAGTGCCTCTTGAACAGATGCTGGGATTCTCACAGAGTCAACCGCTGCAATAAAACTCTGATGCTGCAGGGAAAGATGTTTAGAGGAGACAAATTGAGAAATAGGATATTTGGCACAAGACCTTTTCCCTTTTCTCAAAGCAATTGGTAAGTCATCTGGATCAGGGTCAATAATATCAACACACTGAGAATAAAAAATGGGTGGATTATTTTCAGTACTTACCTCCGGTTCGGACAATTGAGGTTGTTTCTGGACCAGGTTGGGTTTTACTCTCCTCTGATACACCACAGGTAACTCATTAGCTTTGTTCTTCGCTGGTGCTGAAGGTGCAGATTCCTGTAAAACAGAAGACACAGGAAAAACAGGAGCAGAAACAGGTGACTCAAAAACGGGAGGCTCGTAAACAGGTGACTCAGAAACGGGAGGCTCATAAACAGGTGACTCAGGAGAGGGTGACTCAGGAGCAGGTGACTGAGGGACAGGTGACTGAGGAACAGGTGACTCAGGCAGGCGAGGACCAAGATTCCAAATTATTGCTCTCCCCCTGAAGTTGAGGACGAGTGAAGAATGACACATGTTCATGGAAGGTAACATCCATAGAGACAAAGTACTTACGACTGGAAGGATGATAGCATTTGTACCCCCTTTTGTTAGGTGCATAACCCACAAAAACACACCTGAACTGCACGAGAATCCAACTTAGTTCGATGCTGTTTATGAACATGAACAAAGGCAACACATCCAAATACCCGAGACTCAAGACTCTGCATGATAGGGACAGATGGAAAGTGTGAAATCATAAACTGAACAGGACTAACATTACCTAGAACACGAGATGGTATCCGGTTAATCAGATAGGCAGCAGTCAGTACTGCTTCTCCCCAGTATGAGTTTGGGACTGACATTTGGAAGAGAAGGGCTCGAGCAACTTCAAGTAAGTGGCGATTTTTCCTTTCTGCAACCCCATTTTGTTGCGGGGTGTCAACACATGTAAACTCATGGATGATGCCCTGTTTACTAGTAAAGCTTGAAAGGCTATGATTGACATATTCTTTTCCATTGTCCGAACGTAATCTTTTAATGCCTTTCCCAAATTGTGTTTGCACCATATGATAAAATTGAATAAAAAGTTGGGGTACTTCTGATTTTTCCTTCATCAAGAAAAGCCAAGTTACTCGAGTACAATCATCAATAAAGGAAACAAACCATCTCGCACCAAAAATATTAGAAACAGGGGCTGGCCCCCAAACATCAGAATGTATAAGATCAAATGGTTCAGCACTTTTCCTAAAACTAGAAGGGAAAGTAGCACGATGGTGTTTAGCAAATTGACAAACGTCACACTTAAAAGACTCGACAGACTGTTGTAAAAACAAAGAAGGAAACATAGACTTAATTAGAGAAAATGGAGGATGTCCAAGACGCTTGTGCTGAAGCCAGACCTGTGATGCAAGAAAGTGAGACTCAGACTCAGACTGTAAGCAGGAAGACTGCACCCCCTGACCATATCTTTCATCAGACAGATAGTACAACCCTCCCTGTTCCTTAGCAACTCCAATCGTCCTCCCCGTGGCAAGATCCTGAAAAACACAATGAGAAGGGAAAAATGTTACTGCACAGTTCTGGTCCTGAGTAAGCTTATGAATAGAAATTAAGTTGTTGGAAAGTTCAGGAACATAAAGCACATTTTTCAATTTAAATGATGGTTGGAGATCAATGTTCCCAGAACCGACAACACGGGTACGAGAACCATCAGCAACAGTAATATATTGATTACTGGAAGGTGAAGTGTAAGAGGAAAACAACTTGGAATGGAAGGTCATATGATCAGTGGCACCAGAGTCAACAATCCAAGCATTCTTGGGAATATTACCAGAGGCACTAAAGGGGCGGGAGCAAAAACTCTTACCAGTCATTTTCACTGAACAAGAATCAAAAAGCTTACTAAAAGAGTCGAGCAAAGTCCTCTACTGGTTCTGAAAAGTCCTCAATTGGTTCTGAACTGTATAAGAACGGCGGAAAAACAGCAAACGCAGGAAAAGCACAGAGGCTTCAAAAATACCCACGGAAAAAGGTTCTCCGATCGCGATTTGGACCACTCAAATGGACTGAGGAAGGGCTGGCGAGGCTACTGTGAAAGTCGCGCCGCGATACGGTGGCCGGAGGGCGGCGCGTGGGTTACACGCGCCCGGAAGTGAGACGCGTTGTGGTGGCGCGTGAGGGCGCGTGCGGCGGACGTTGGCCACGATCTTCTGGGTTCCGGCCGATCTGGAGGAGCCGAACCTCTGGGTGTGGTCGCCGGAGTGATATCGGCGGTGTACGGCGGTCAACGGTGGTGGACAGTGGTCAACGGCAATGAACAGTGACGGATGGTGGGCGACGGCCAAAAACTGGACACGATAAAGGTGTCAAACGCTGCTATGAAGACAGCCAAGAGAGCCGCAATGGAGGCGGCAAAGAAAACCGCAATGAAGGCGGCTAGGGTTTTTATGCGGAAGCGAGACCCCCAAGACCGGGAGCTCTTGATACCATGTGTAAAATGATATTGAATATTATTGATTAATTCAAAGAGTACAAACACTAATAAGATTATATAGGCAACGCTAAACCTAATGGGCCAGACTAATGGGCCTAATACAAGATTTACAATATTTACAACAAGATATAAAACCTGAAGTTGACACAGGGAAATACAAGAAGGGGATGTTGAATTGTGTTTCTTAACTTTTTTAAAATCTTTTTCAAAAACGTTTTAGAAAGCAAGCAGAAAGTAAAACACATAAGAAAATACTTTTGTAAAGGAATGTTATTAAACTCAATATCAAATCCCCACGAGTTAGTTTAAAACAAAACTTAAAGAGAGAAGGGATAAGAGAATAATCACACGAGTGATTTATCCTGGTTCACTCTCTTCTAACCGAGAGCTACGTCCAGTCCCTTCTACCTGAAGGTTTTATCCACTATAAACCAAATAGCTTACAAGTATTCTTTTAACTTGCCTCTTCAGGCTTACAATCTCTTAAGTATTCAACACCTCTCCAGGCACTCAAGTATTCTTTTACAGTCAAGCCTCTTCAGGCTCACTCTAACTTAAGAGTTTAAAGGTTTGAGGGTATGACAAGTTTAAGCTCGTGGTGAAATACCATGAAGATTACAAAGAAATATTTGAGCAAAGTTTTTACACTTTGAATATCAGAGCTTCGTTATATTTCTTCAGTGAAGGTCGTCCAATATTTATAGACGAAGTGCTTCTTCAACTGTTGTTCTTCAACGGTCTTTGAGATATATTCGTTTAGAGATAACATTAAATGCTGAGATTCGTTGAGTATGATAACATGATTTTTTATCTTCAGAATAGAGCTCTTGGTTATCAAATAGCTCAAAGTAGAACTGCCTTCTCTCTGTTGTACCCGAAAGTTGCCTTTTGTCTTTCCTTGTTTGAGTAGGGTCAACTTTGCAGTAGCTCCGTGTCTGAGCAGAAAGGCAGTTATGTAAACGAGGGTACCATGTTTCTTTTACCAAGATAAAACAATATTTTATATTTAAGGCATGCAAGGTAAAGTCACGTGAATTATTTAAACATGAGAAAAACTTAGTTAGACGAGGGTCATACAAACTTGTCTCAGGCAGCGAGTACGTCTTTGGACGTCTATTCAATAAACCAGATTAATTACCATTGGACGTCTGCTTAAAATTGATGTTGAATATCTTTGGACGTCTACAGAGCTAGTCGTCTAGTGTTTTGCAGACACTTTGCGATTACTTCTTTTATGGACTTATTTACTTGTCTAATGGACTTATTATCTTCCTGCACACTTAAATAAATAAGTTAGTCCATAAAACTAACTTTGTTCTTCAAATTTAATCTTTCTTTTTTTTTTAACATCAAAATTTAGGGGTCATTAACCATAACCACTTTGGTTCCAACCAAACCAATCTTGAGCCTCCATCTAATAGCGTAAGTTTTTAGGAGAGTTGGCTTTGACAGGAATAATGTTTTCACATGGTTACAAGGTCTGATCCGTGCTACCATAATAAATGCAGTAGTTTTATCTCTGGAATGCATTTAATTTCTTGAAGTACCTTATGTGAGATTTTATCTTTGTTTTTTTCGGTTACCACTTACCAAAATGTTTAGGTTAGGGGAGGTTGCCCATTCATACATTCAGCACACTTTTTTTTTTTTGTGAAGTTATTGTAGTTTTGGTTTTCTGTCATGAAATTTTGATTTCTGTGGCCCTAATTGTGAGTTTCAGATCAAGCTGCTCTTGAAACCGAAGCAAGAATATCTCCTGTGATTAATGAGAAACGAAGATTGTTCAATGATTTATTGACATATAAAGGTAATCGTGTATTATTTGTTGTTAGCCTCCCAAATACACTGTTTAGACATTGGCAGATACAGTAACTGGAACTTAATCTAGTTGGATAAACAACCTTCCTATTATTTAAGCATATCCAAACTTAAGCTTTGCCTGCAGAAACATCTACTTAGCTATTAATACTGTTTTCAGGAAACATCCGGGTATTTTGCCGTGCAAGGCCATTATTTGAAGATGAAGGTCCCTCGGTCGTTGAATTTCCAGATGACTATACTGTTCGTGTAAATACTGGTGATGAATCATTGTCTAACTCGAAAAAAGATTTTGAATTTGACCGAGTTTATGGACCTCATGTTGGACAAGGTACAATGGTTCTGTTTTGTATTACTACCACCTCTGAATTTAACCCTGGTAATGGTCTCTGATATGCAGCTAACTTAACTTTTATATTCTGTTTGCAGCTGAGTTATTCAGTGATGTTCAACCACTGGTGCAGTCAGCTTTGGATGGATATAACGTTTCCATATTTGCATATGGACAAACCCATTCCGGAAAGACACACACTATGGTTGCTTTTTCTTTCTTTCACTGTGTGTGTGTGTCTGTTCCTCTCAAAATAATTGGACTGGGGTCTCAAATTCAATGTTGATTGACAATTGAAACAGCTGCCCCATGGGTGAAATTTGTTATTTTTATATGTTCTTTTACTTCTTGAGTCAATGATGTTTGGCCCGATCAATATCTTCTTTGATGTTCATTCATTGTTGATTGTTCTCAGGAAGGATCAAGTTATGATCGGGGTTTATATGCTCGTTGTTTTGAGGAATTGTTCGATTTAGCCAACTCAGATACAACCTCTACTTCTCGATATAAATTCTGTATTACAGTTTGTGAACTCTATAATGAACAGGTCTCTTTCTTTTTTGACTTACCATGGACACCCTGTCTGGCGTGTCTCTGGTTTGCATCCTGTTTTTGGTCCGCTTAAGATTATTAAGGTTTTCATGTAGTCTCCTGTTATGTGCTTTCAGACAAGGGATCTGCTTTTGGACTCAGGGAAAAACATGCCTAAGCTCCACTTGGGATCACCTGAATGTTACGTAGAGCTGGTGCAGGAAAAAGTTGATAACCCTGTGGATTTTTCTAGAGTTTTGAAAGATGCGTTTCAGAGTCGGGGAAATAACATATTAAAGATTAATGTATCTCATTTGTATGGTCTAAATTCTCTACCCACATTATGTATGGTTGTATTGTACTGTGGCTTTATTTATGCTGTTTTAAGTTGCATGATAAACTTCTATCGATAGACATGATTTCGCCAATATAGCTGGTGTTGCACAAATGAGAGATTGTTCTATGCTAAGTGTTTTTTTTTTATTTTTTTTTATTTTTTATATAGTTTATTAACTCGTAAAATAACAATAGGAAGCAGAAAATATCAAGGACTGAATTATAAAAGGTTTATATTTCCTCTATTATATCTCTTAGAATTTGGGCTTTAAAAGGTGAGGATTGTCCAAGCCTTATAAGGACTACTTTGGTCATATCTCTAATCGATGTGGGATCTCAACAATATTACTGTGATATTCTATCAGAAAGAAGTTTGCAAAAGATTTTTGTAGTTGTTACTATTTTCATATTTGGGTGCATCTATCCTATGCTGCTGGATTTTCTGTAACACTAATTCAGCTCTGTGGATTTCATGTCTTGATGTTTCAGGATTGTCACGGTACACATATTTTATAACAATATGATCACTGGTGAAAATTCATATAGCAAACTCTATCTGGTTGACTTGGCTGGAAGTGAAGGTTTAATAACAGAAGATGATAGTGGTGAGCGTGTCACAGATTTGCTGCATGTTGAGAAGTCACTTTCAGCGTATGTAATTTTAATGCACAAGTATTCTCTGTTATCCTTGATTTTTGTGGTTTGGCAGTTTTCATCACTTGTTGCAAATGTTACTAGGTTAGGGAACCCGTCTTGTTATCTCTCTTCCTGCCTGGGTAAAGGATCTGTAGTTAGTTGGTCTCCTATAAGGCTATAACTGGACATGGGTTTGTGTTTTTCCCTTATGGTGGTTGGGCAATACACTTAAAGGATTTACTTTATGTTCGTGTTAGTCACACCTAATTCCCTGTTTCCCCTGTCAACAGCAAACTTGATTGTATGATTTGCATGTGACATGTTGGTAGAAGTATAGAATTGGATCAGAATTGAGGACACTATGATATTGTTGATGTAAAACACTCAATTCACATGTATTTGAGAGCCTTCTCACTCCTCAAACGCCTTAACCCCCCCCCCCCCCCCCCCCCAACCTCTCCAAAAAGAAATAAATTAACTGACCACTCATCCTTCAACTGTAAACCACTCCTCTAATTACAATTAACCATTCTGTTATAATTGTCAGTTAAGACTTGAGAGATTATAGCAGAGTAAGTTCTTAGCAGATGCAGCAACACTTTAATCACTTTGCATAATTCCAATTCTGCTCTCCTTTTTTTACCTTTCTCATTCACGATAGTTGCTGGCAGAAGCAAGGCAGCTCTCCAATACGACACCCCTCTCCACCGCAAGCCCATGGTGGCTTACTTCCCACCGGTCGCCACATGTGGGCTTGAGTCCCGTGGCTCTGGTGGTGCCGCCGTACAGTACTTCTGCCGCTGCTCCAACGATGGCGGCTCGATCAGCATGTGCAAACTCCATGATCTCCATGGTTGGATCACAGAAAATTCTCAAGAAAATCCTCAATCTTTTTCAATCCAGCTCTTGAATCCCTCTGTCTCTTCTAGCTTGTTGCCTTCTTTCCACTATCTTCAAAGCTTGAAATCTTCTCTCCAACAATTCTCGATGAATCTCCATTGTTGGTTGGACCCCTCTTGAGAGCTCTAATACAAGTTCATAAAACTGGACTGGAATTATGAATGTATACGAGAGCAAAAATCTCTGAACTATATTAATGTGAGTATGTGACAGACAGAACAGAGATCCAGTTCAGACATTTCTCATATTCATCCATAAACCTGGCCCAGTTCTATTACATGTTAACAATCCGATTATGCAAACTGGTGATCCCATTTGAAAGAGGCGAGGGTTTCTGATTTACCCGTGTCAGCAAGGAAGACAGAGGGGCAACCATAGTGCCTCGCTGCTTACTGGGTCGCTGCCAAATAGACTCAAGATGAGAAGAGGGGAGAAGAGAGTATTTTGACGTCTTGATCTCCAGTTAAATCATATTTTTTAGTTTTGTTGAGTCCTTTATCTGGAAGAGTTAGATAGACGAGTCAAAATGCATAGACAGCAAGGAAGAGATTCAGCTCACAGATTGCATTGGAACTGAGCAGTATGGCAAATGTTTCTTAGGCAGCTGCAGAGGACCCAAGGCACAGATGAACAAGATCCTACCAAAATGCTATGTTTTAACTTTTATTCAGAACATTATTATTCGGCTGTTTCATTTTTTTATGAATCTATTTCTTTCTTCTTTTAGATACTACCGTGTCCACAAGGAAATATTTCTTTTATTGTTTGAATGATTTATAAGCATTTGCTCAATTTTATTAAATTAAGTTGTTAGTATATGCTAGGGTTAATAAATTAATAATTATTTTTATGTTGAATAGTGTAGAAACGAAGGAATGTTGGAATGATTGAATATTATTCCTTGAATAATTGTGTGCAGAAAGTTACAATATATAGGCAAAGGTGATTTAAATTAATCCCTTAAATTAAGGAATCAAATCTGTCCTAATAATGAACAAAATAAAAATCTAATCTGTCTAATTATAACTGATAGAATCAGCCATAAATACAAGATATTGTATGATATTATAACACTCCCCCTCAAGCTGGTGAATGGATATCTATCATTCCCAGCTTGCAAGTAAGACCATGAAACCGCTATGTGGGAAGTCCCTTGGTGAAGACATCTGCTAATTGGAACTCTGAGGGCACGTACTCCGCAGCTATAAGACCATCATCCAATTTTTCCTTGATAAAGTGTCTATCTATCTCTATGTGTTTAGTCTTATCATGCTGGACTGGGTTGTGAGCAATACTAATGGCAGACTTGTTGTCATAAAGTAATCTCATAGGAGCTTCATACTTTATTCTGAGATCATCCAGAATGATTCTCATCCATAATGATTCACATATCCCTTGGGCCATAGCTCGAAATTCTGCTTCGGCACTAGATCTTGCAACGACATTTTGCTTCTTACTTCTCCAAGTCACTAAATTTCCTCCCAAAAACATGCAGTACCCTGAGATGGATCGCCTGTCTACAATCGACCCTGCATAATTTGCATCTGTGTAGGTCTCTATGGACAAGCTTTCCCCTTTCTTGAATAATAATCCTCTTCCTGGGCTTGACTTCAAATACTAGAGGACTCTATTCACTGCTTGCATATGTCTCTCACGTGGATCATGCATGAACTGGCTAACCACACTGACAGCATAGGCTATATCCAGTCTAGTGTGGGATAAATATATCAATTTCCCCACTAGTCTTTGATATTGTGCCTTGTCCACCCTTGGGCTCTCCTCATTGTTTCCAATCCTGTGATTCTGTTCAATAGATGCCCCTGTGGTTTTGCAACCCAGCTTACCTGTCTCTTTGAGATCCAGGACATATTTCCTTTGGGAAATAAAGATGCCTTGTTTGGAGTAGGCAACTTCTATCCCAAGGAAGTACTTCAGCTTTCCCAAGTCTTTCATTTCGAACTGTGCAGCTAGTTTCTCTCTCAGAACCCGTTTCTCAACCTCATCATCACCAGCAATGATCATGTCATCCACATAAACCAACAGAAGTGTGAGCTTGCCATGCTGAGAATGTTTAACAAAGAGGGTATGATCTCCTTGGCTCTGTCTATAACCTAAGGATACCATAGCATTGGTGAACCTTCCGAACCAAGCCCGAGGAGACTGCTTGAGCCCATATAAGGCCCTTTTCAATTTGCACACCTTATTCCCTCCACCAGTAGAGTCATACCCTGGTGGAATATCCATATATACTTCCTCTTCCAAGTGCCCATGTAGAAAGGCATTTTTAACATCAAATTGGTGCAAGTCCCAACCAAAGTGTGCTGTCAAGGAGAGAATAATCCTGACTGTGTTCATCTTTGCTATCGGGGCAAACGTTTCCTCATAATCAATCCCATATGTCTGAGTATACCCTTTTGTAACCAGCCTTGCTTTGTACCGGTCAAGAGTACCATCAGACCGATATTTCACTGTGTAAATCCATCTGCACCCTACTATCCTTTTGTCCTTGGGCTTCTCAACAATTTCCCAGGTCTCATTCTTGTTCAAAGCACTCATCTCTTCATACATGGCTTGAACCCAATTCTTATCCATTAAGGCCTCTTGTACTGAAGTGGGGACTCTGGTAGAATCAATTGCTGAAATAAAACTCTGATGCTGTACTGATAGGTTTTTAGTGGACACAAACTGAGATATAGGGTATTTTGCACAATTTCTTCTGGTTTTTCTTAAGGCTATTGCAAGTCATCAAGATTAAGTTCACAAATATCATGTAAAGGATTCAAAGGCTCAGAATCAGCAATGCTTACCTCTGGTTCGGGCGACTGAAGTTGCTGTTGGACCAGGTTGGGTTTTTTCCGATAATACACCTGTTTGTATCGATCAATAGGAACCGATTCTTTAGGTGTCTCTGAAGTACCAGAAGATGATGGCACATCCTTCACCAAAGGAGTCAGAAGAGGAATAAAAGATGACTCAGGAGACTCAGCTGGAATAAAAGATGACTCAGGAGACTTAGCTTCTGGATCACTCTCCCCCTGAAGCTGAGGACGAATGTGAAAAGACTCGGATTCATGAAAAGTGACATCCATGGAGACATAGACACGACGACTTTGAGGATGATAACATTTATACCCCTTTTTGTCTGGTGCATAACCTATGAAGATACATTTGACAGCCCTGGGATCCAACTTACTACGATGTTGACTATGGACATGAACAAATGCAACACAACCAAAGACACGACACGGGAGATTCTTCATGGTAGGAACGGAGGGAAAGAAGGAAGTCATGAGTTGCACAGGACTAAGACCATCTAAGACACGGGAGGGCAATCTGTTCATCAAGTATGCGGCAGTTAAGACAGCTTCCCCCCAATAAGACTTAGGGACAGACATTTGAAATAGAAGTGCTCTTGCAATTTCTAGGAGATGACGGTTCTTTCTTTCGACAACCCCATTTTGTTGAGGGGTATCAACACAAGTGAACTCATGTAACACACCATGTTCTTTATGGAATTTTGTGAAATGTTGATTCACATATTCCCTGCCATTATCAGATCGTAACCTTTTTATAGACTTTCCAAACTGGGTTTGAACCATGCGATAGAAATTCAAGAATAATGGAAACACTTCTGTTTTATCTTTCATAAGAAATATCCACGTGACCCTAGTACAATCATCAATAAAAGAAACAAACCATTTTGCACCAGATATATTAGAATTAGAGGAAGGTCCCCACACATTAGAATGAATAAGATCAAAAGGTTCAACACTTTTATTATTACTTGGAGAAAAAGTTGTGCGATGGTGTTTCGCAAACTGACAAACATCACAAAGAAAAGACTCAATAGACTCTTTTTTAAACAATTGTGGAAATAAAGACTTAAGAAGACTGAAAGGAGGATGACCAAGGCGTTTGTGGTGAAGCCAGATCTGAGACGCAGCGGAATCTGAACTCTTCTGATGTCTGGATGTGGACACTGTCTGACTGGTACTACCATGAGTCCGATGAAGGACATATAACCCTCCCTGTTCCTTAGCAACCCCAATCGTCCTCGCCGTGGTAAGATCTTGAAGCACACAATGAGAGGGAAAGAAGGTCACTGTACAGTTTAAATCTCTGGTAAGCTTATGAATAGAAATAAGGTTATTTGACTAGAGCTGTCAAACGGGCCGGCCCTAGCCCATTTAGCCCTAGCCCCACATGGGTTAGGGCCAAAAAGCCCATAGGGCCAAAAGGGCCAAAATACATAAAGCCCATAGGGCCAAAAAGCCCTTAGGGCCAAGTGGGGCTAGGGTCAGCCCATGGGCCAAATTTTTTAACAATAAAAAAAGGATTTCAAACTCAAACTCAATAAAAAGCACATATTTATACAAAGAACATATTGCATTACACTGGTGTACTATAAATGAACATTCTGATGCAACATTCCATAACGAAAACAAACATTATAGTGAAAAACTGAAGACAACCTTCAGAACCACAAATTAAAATAGAATAGACCTGCAATTCCTAAACCACAAACCAATAACAGAACCAACAATAAAAGCAAACTAATCTGTAGTTCAAACACATAAGTCTTCAATTTCATCTTGAATTCCATCTTCTTGATGCACATTCAACTCCGCTCCTATAGTCTCTTGACAAATAGGTTGACCATCATCTTCATCTAAAACTCACAACCAATTAAGAAACAATTAGACATTCAATCCCAACATAATTAATTAATAGTAAGTATGATTATAAAGAGATAATACAAATTATTACCATTAGGATTCAAAGCAAAACCGTGCAACCAATTTCTAGTGCAAATAAGCATCTGAACCTTTTCAGGAAGGGTGGAACTTCTATATTTGGTAAGAACACGTCCGCCGATACTAAAAGCGGATTCCAATGCTACTGTAGTAATTGGAATACTTAACACATCTCGTGCCATGGAAGCAAGTGTGGGAAATCTTTTTTCATTAGTCTTCCAATAATTAAGCACATCCAAATCCTCATTGTCATCATAATCAAGAGCTTTTTCTTCCAAATAAAGATCTAATTCACTCTTTCCAGTCTTAGGCTTAGTTTCACTCTGATACACTTTAAAATCCTGCAATATATAATATATTAAGTATCTAAAACAACAAGAATGGAAGTAAGAAAGAAATAATGACCAAGTTAGCATTGAAAATAATACCTTGAATACTTTTGCTCTCTTGGACCTACTTCCTTCTCCACTTGGCTTATTTAACATGCAAGATTCACCGGCTGGTTGAGATTGAGAAGCATTTGGTGTGTTGAAATTACTTACATATTCTCCATAAAGCTTCTCAAACTTTTCCCTCACATTTTTACCCTTCTCTTCAGCGGTTGACCTATCAAGAAGCTTGTAACAATAGAGTACGAAATCAAGTTTCATCCTCGGGTCAAGAATAGCTCCAAAAGCAAGGACCACACTATACTCCTTCCAATATTTATCAAATTTCTTTTTCATCCTTGTAGACATTTCCTTTATTACCTTGTCATCATTTACCAAGTTTTCATTTAACATGCATTCAATCTTCCAAACTTGAAAAAAGTACAAGTTAGAGGTCGGGTAAGATGAACCAGATATAATGTTTGTAGTCTCATAAAATGGTTCTAAAAATTCACACATTTTCTCCCCCCTTCTCCATTCTTCATCCGATGGACAATCAGTAAAATTTGTATCTGTCACCTTCAAAATATCAAATGCTTTTTCATATTTGATTGCACTTTCAAGCATTAAATATGTTGAATTCCACCTAGTTGACACATCCAATCTTAAACCAACACTTGTGTCAATGTTTGCTTGTTGCACACAACCCTTGAATTTAATCATCCTCCCGTCCGACCCTCTCACATACTTAACACTCTCTCTTATTTTACCAAGTGCTTCACTAGCCACTTTCAAACCCTCTTGAACAATCAGATTAAGTATGTGAGCGGAACAACGCACATGAAAGAATTCACCATCACACAACAAAGTACTTCGCAAACGAAGATGAGTTTTGAGAATGTCTTGCATAATTTTGTTAGTGGAAGCATTATCCAAAGTAATTGAAAACAGTTTGTTATCAATTCCCCAATGTTCCAAGCAATCAAATACAACAGTTTCTAATTCAGATCCAGTGTGGGGAGGCTTCATCCGACAGAAATTAAGAATTTTGCTAACTAATTTCCAATTTTCATCAACAAAGTGTGCAGTCAAACAAATATACCCCTCTGTAGTAGAGGCCGTCCACACATCAGAAGTTGAACACACTCTATTAGGGATTTTGGACATAACTTCCTTAAGTTTGTCCTTCTCCCTAGTATAAATTTTTTTAATATCTGATACAGCAGTGTTCCTAGAGTTCATCACAACATCTGGATTCAAATAACTTGCCCATTTTCTAATCTTCTCATATTCAACAAAATTAAAAGGAAGATCATGTTGAATAATGGCTTCTGCAAGCAAGTCACGATGGGTCTTTTGGTTAATCTTTCTAGCACTAGATTTCTGGTTAGACAACAACACATCATCCACATTCAGATTTGAGTTCAAAATCTCTTTACAAGCCAAAATATGGCGACTTAAATGTGAAGTCCCATAACTTGTTTTGGTCTTAGGATTTTTACCTAGTGCATATGTACGTCCACAATAATTGCAACTAGCCCTTTCAATACCATCCTTATCTTTACCAGTTTTGGTAAAAAACTTCCAAACAGTTGAAATTACTTTTCTTGTTGATGCAGTATTTTCAGAAAAAGCAGCAGTAGTTTCACAAAAACCTTCATCTTCTACATTCATAGTTTGATTTGCAGACTCCGTAATATAATTTTTTATGTTCCTATACAGTTCATGTACAATAACATATAAGGAAATTTATAAGAAGAGGCACTCTGTTTGTGGTGCTTAAAATAAGAAATATAAAAAGAACACAGTAAAAGAAGGAAAAAGCCAGACAAAGTGTGAGTCTTTTAAGAAAAAGTAAACACCAAGAATACATGAAGTCCAAATGAGAAAATAAAGATTCCCTAGGGATGCTTTTTCATCTAGCAAACATGTAAATACTATTGATCAAAACAGAACAAAACATATCAGCAATCTGTTTGACACTGCCATTGTCTTCCCACAACAAGCTGTTTTCAACAAAAAGAATCCTCACTATGATGCTAACCATACTTCGAAATTACAGTAACAATCACTGCCAACAGATTATCCTCAAATTACATTCACGATTGGAAACAAACCATTTCCTCTCTCACCAGAACAGGTCTGAGTTTTATGATCAATTTTTGTATTCCTCATTTGTTTCATCAACATGACTTCTCTGTTTCTTTTACATCAATGCCTTGGCACTAGAAAAATGAGCATGCCTAATGTATTTATGTCAGCTACCTACCTCGAGTTTATTTGGCTCTCCAATTTTCTCTGAAATTTTCATTTATTCCTTTCCTAAAAATGTTTGGAAAAACTGAATATAGCAAAGTTTTGGTTGGTTGTTGCAATTCATATTTTGTTACTATTTCTTAACCTTCCAGACACAACCCTTGCTAGTTCCTAGGTCAACGCAGAAGCTATCATTATTTAGCAATTAACCACACACAACCAAGGAATTCACTTTACTCTGAGTATGTCCTTCTCATCAACCAAGGTACAATATCTCAAAAAGAATAGATGTCCAAAATATGAATCAGTTTTAAAAAGATTGGCCATATGCTTATTCCAATTCAACACCAGATAAAAAGCATGCTCACTACTCTTCACACAAACTCATAGATAAACGTTCCTGTATGATGGTCAAACTCAAGACAGCAACTCAGCCATTTACGTTCAAACCAAAAAATCATACAGAAATCATACAACTGAACCAAAACCCAGAATACCCAGAAGAAATAAACATTGAATAATCACAAAAACAATGAAACGAAGTTGAACAATCACGGAATGAACCTGCAAGGACGAAATCAGTGCAGTGTGCACAGTTTGTTCACAATCTTCTCAAACCAGAGGTGAAATTAGGGTCCAGTGTGCAGAGTTTGTTCACGAGATTCTCAAACCAGAGGTAGTGATGAAATCGTATTGAAGAAATAAAAGAAGAAACAAACATTGAATAATCACAAGAACGAACCTGGACGAGATCTGCAATCACCGAATTACTGATGGAGAGACATGAGGTTAGGGTTCATCATTTCAAAATTTGGGGCTAGGGTTCTTCAATGTAGATGAGACGAGACGAGACGAGCTTCAGCAGAGAGGGCCATAGGGCTAGCGATTGGTGAGGAACCAAGGAAGAGGAAGTCGAGCGTAGAGCGATTCGATGTGCGATTCAGTCGAGCAGAATCGCGATGCAGATGAGCAGAGTCGAGCGAGCGATGCAGATGAGCAATTGGCTGGAAAAGAGAGGGGGAGGGCTCATAACGGGCTAGCCCAACCCTGACCCTTAAAATTTTGAGTTTTTTGGGGTTAGGGACCGTGAAAGCCCTTTTCTTGTTGGGCTAATAAAAAAAACAGCCCTCATGAAGGGCTGAAGGGTTACTCCCTTGGGCCACAGCCCTATTTGACAGTTCTATATTTGACAAATGGGGGACATGAAGCACATTATGCAAAGGAAGGGAAGGTTGAAGTGAAATTGTACCACATCCTGAAACAGGGACATGGGATCCACTAGCAACCGTTATGTGATGCTTACCAGATAATTTAGAGTAAGTGGAAAAATATGAGGGATAAGGGGTCATATGATCAGTAGCACCAGAGTCAATAATCCAGAGATCCTCAGATACAGTACTAGAAACATTAAAGGATAATGAACTTAAATTCTTACCAGTCATGGATAGAGAACAAGTGCCAGACGGCTTACTCATAGAATCCGACAGAGTGACGTTGGTGGAGGTCTGGGTGTCTTCTGAAGTCATTTTGTTTGGACCTGAAACAACTCAAACGACGACAACAACGAGAGCAAACGATGCTTCAAACAGACCCACGAAAAAAAAAAGTCCTCGGATCACGATTTGAACCCCTCAAACGGAATGGGGAAGGTCCGACGATGATTCTGTGAGAAGCGCGCGGCGAAACGGCGACTGGAAGGCGGCGCGTGGCTTACACGCACCTGAGAGTGGCCGGAGCTGCGGCGGCGCGTGGAGGCGCGTGAGCCGTCCGCTGGGTGCGAAATTTTGAATAGGCCCAAAACTTTAAACATTAATAAATTTGGGCCTGTGTCATTCACCATAATTATTGATTACGAACAGATAGAGCATAATAATAATTATTTTTATGTTGAATAGTAACTGTGTCATTCACCAGAATTATTGATTACGAACAGATAGAGCATAATAAATATTACATAAAATGGAATATAAAAAAAAAAAGAGAAAAGAAACCAAGAGCATTTGCATGAGCTGAATACTTTCTATAGGCATGGCTGTAGCAAGTAATGTTTAAAATAATCGAAAGGTTCAAATATGGTCCACTAACACTGGAAATACTATAAACAAGCAAAAAAGCGTTACATTATATTAGATTTTGGGCCTAACTCAATCCCCAAAAGCTAGCTCATAGGATGAGGATTGCCCACTACTTATAAGTTCTTATTAGACACTATCTCTAATCAATGTGGGACTTGGGTTTTTTCCAATACATCGCCTCACGCCCAACACTATTGGGCTTGGTGTGTGGATAACATGGTGGGTGGCCCAACAATGGATCTAGGATAGCTCTGATACCATATTAGCTTTTGGGCCTAATTCAATCCTAAAAGCTAGTTCACAGGATGTGGATTGCCCACTACTTATAAGTTCTTATTAGACACTATCTCTAGTGAATGTAGGACTTGGGTTTTTCCCAATACATTAGTAGCATACTTGATGTATGTTATATTCTACTAATAAAACTTTAAATACTGTGAGAAAAAAGAATTAATATGTTTTCTGATCTATTGATAATACATAATACACAGCATATATAGAGGATTACATAGAGAAAGAAAAGGAAACTAAGCAAATCTCTCTAATTGAATCCCTTTATTTCAGGGATTGTAATCCTAATTATTACAGAATATTCCCTAATCATTTACAGAATATTTCCTAATTGCAACACTCCCCCTCAAGCCGAGGAATAGATGTCTTCCATTCCCAGCTTGGATACTAAATCATGAAAACTTGAACTGTTCAGTCCTTTGGTTAAGACATCAGCAAGTTGGTGTTCTGATGGAACATAGGACATACACACTAACCCTTCCTCCAACTTCTCTTTAATGAAATGCCTATCAATTTCAATGTGTTTTGTTCTATCATGTTGTATAGGATTATGAGCAATATTAATAACTGACTTGTTGTCACAATAGAGCTTCATAGGACCTTCCAATTTCACTGTCAAATCATCTAGAATAATTTTCAGCCAGAGGAGTTCACATAATCCTTGAGCTATAGCTCTGAATTCTGATTCTGCTGATGATCTTGCCACCACATTCTGTTTCTTGCTCCTCCACGTTACCAAATTACCTCCAAGGAAAGTACAATACCCTGTAGTTGATCTTCGGTCCACTAGAGAACCTGCATAGTCAGCATCGGTATAGGCTTCTAGAGTAAGATTCTGATTTCTTTTGAACAGAATTCCTTTTCCCGGATTGCCTTTCAAGTAATGCAACACTCTTGAAGGTGAGATTCTTTCGGATCATGCATGAATTGACTGATCATGCTCACTGAATATGCTATGTCCGGTCGTGTGTGAGCAAGGTATATAAGTTTTCCAACTAACCTTTGGTACATCCTCTTGTCAACAGATGGTTCTTCTTTAGCTTCCCCCATCTTATGATTAGGATCCATTGGGGTAGAGGCTGGTTTGCATCCAATTTTTCCAGTTTCTGTCAACAAGTCAGTCACATACTTCTGTTGAGATATGAATATCCCTTGAGTGGAGTATGCCACTTCAATACCGAGGAAATACTTCAGTTTCCCCAACTCCTTTATCTCAAATTCCTTCACTAGTTTCTGCCTCAGTTCATGTTGTTCTTTCTCATCATTTCCAGTCACCACAATGTCATCAACATAGACCAAAAGAGCAGTTACTCCCCCTGCAGCTGAATGTTTAATAAAGAGAGTGTGGTCTCCTTGGCTTTGTTTATACCCAAATTCCTTCATAGCTTTGGCAAATCTCCCAAACCAGGCTCTAGGGGATTGTTTTAGTCCATAAAGAGCATTTCGCAGCTTGCATACCTTGTTACCTGTGCCTCCCTCAAATCCAGGGGGGATGTTCATGTGGATTTCTTCCTCTAAGTCACCATGGAGAAATGCATTCTTGACATCATATTGTAGGAGTTGCCAATTACAGTGTGCAGCCAATGATAACGGAATTCTAACGGTGTTCATCTTAGCAACTGGGGCAAAAGTCTCTTGATAATCAACTCCATAAGTTTGAGTATACCCTTTGGCCACCAACCTTGCCTTGTATCTCTCAAGGGACCCATCGGCCTTGTATTTCACTGTGAAAATCCACTTACAGTCAACAATATTTTTCCCTCTAGGTGCATTAACAATCTCCCATGTTTTATTCTTTTCTAAAGCACTCATCTCCTCTCTCATAGCATCCATCCATTCCCTTTTTGACAATGCCTCAGAAACAGTGTTGGGAATAGCAATGGTATTTAGGCTCAAAATGAATATTTTGTGGCCTGGTGATAAGCGCTTAAGGGAGACATAATTAGACAGAGGATAAAGGGGACGTTTTGTGCATTCTCTAGTACCTTTTCTAACTGCAATTGGTAAGTCCAGTATCTCTACTGGTTCGGGAGGTATTTCAAGGCATTGTTCAGATCTGCTTGTGCTTCCATTCTCAGGACTTGAGTTGGATTCTTGGACTTGTGTCATGTCAGGAGCAATCTGTTTTCTTGAATACACCTTAGAGAACCTTGGGAACCCTGGGAACCTATCTTTAGGACTAGACTCTAGAGACTCGGACACAGGTTTAGCAGCAGAAACAGGTTCAGCAGTAGAAACAGGTTCAACAACAGCAGAATTTGGGGATTCAGAGAATTTAGACTCAACACGGACAGGAGTTGATACATGAGGAAGGTCAAAGGGCTTGTGGTGAGACTCAAATTCACAAGGACTATCTTCCATCATCAAAATCTCCCCCTGAAGATAGGACTTGAAAAAAAAAAGGTTTATTTTCTGTGAAGGAGACATCAGCAGAAATATAAAATTTTCGAGATGATGGGTGATAACACTTGTATCCTTTTTGAGTGGATTACAAATGATTGCACGGGGGTCCAACTTTCCCCTATGTTGATGATGAACATGCACAAAGGCAGTGCACCCAAAGACTCGCGGTATAAGGCCATTAGAGGTTATGAAATTAGGATAGAAACTGTTTAGAACTTCTACAGGACTTTTGTTGTCCAACACAGATGAGGGAAGTCTATTTATCATGTATGAGGCAGTGAGGACAGCCTCTCCCCAATAGGTCTTAGGAACATTTCCTGGAAAGAGCAAGGCTCGAGTGGTGTTAAGTAAATGCCTATTTTTCCGCTCAGCTACCCCATTTTGTTGAGGGGTGTTAACACATGATGACTCATGTATAATACCATGCGATTGAAAGTAGGGTGACAAGGTTTGGTTGAAGTAGTCCCTAGCATTGTCTGTTCTAAAGCATTTTATTTTGGCTCCAAATTGATTTTGAATCATTAATTGGAAGTTAGGAATAACAATGCTAACATCAGATTTTTGTTTAAGGAGAAAGAGCCATGTAACCCGTGTGCAATCATCAATTAAAGAGACAAACCAACGAGCCCCAGTAACATTAGGTATAGTAGAAGGACCCCATACATCACTATGAATCAAATCAAAAGGATGAGAACTTCTTTTATTGCTAATAGGGAAAGGAACACGAGTGTGTTTGGCCATTGCACAAATGTCACAATGAAACTGAGACATATCTAGGCCTTGAAACAAATGAGGAAACATAAACTTTAAAATACTAAAAGATGGATGACCTCGGCGTAAATGATACAACCAGATGACATCTTTATTTGATGAACTGAGAAAAGATAAAGACAATTTTTTCCCAAGGCTTGGAGATGATTCAAAATGGTAAAGTCTGCTCCTTTCTTTAGCAAGTCCAATCCTCCTCCCCGAGCCCTGTTCCTGAAAAACATAATAGGAGGGAAAGAAGGTAGCATAACATTTAAGGTCATGAGTAAGTTTTTGAATTGAAACAAGGTTTGCAGATAATTTTGGCACATGAAGGACATCTTTTAGAGTGATGGCAGGTGTAATATGGACATCTCCAACCCCTGCAACAGTAGCTAGCATGCCATTTGCTACTATAATTTTTCTGTTACTGGGGCAGGGGCTGTAGGTATAAAAAAATTGAGATTTAGGTGTCATGTGATCTGTGGCACCTGAATCTATTATCCAAGAGGTGTTATGCAATGTTTCAGAGACATTCATGCATAAAGAAAATTCATGTATCCCTGAGAGAGCTAAAGAACAGCCTCCAGAAGGCTTTTCAAGAGACCCCAACAAGCTCCTGAGCCTCTCAATTTCTTCATTATTGAGTCCCCCTGTTGCAAAATTGTTTTCATTATCAGGTTGCTCTACCATATGAGCTTGATGCCTTTGTCCTCCTCGGTTTCCCCATTCATTGTTTGGGGGTTTACCATTCAGTTTCCAACATTTTTCTTTTGGGTGCCTCGGTTTATTGCAGTAGGTACACCAAAGGTTGTCCTTGTTTCCCTTCCACTGGTTCCCCCAACTTGTTTGTTTAGGCTGATCACTCTTCCCTCTTCCTGGCTGATCTGTTTTGGTTACTAGGGCTGATCCATCCATGGTTGGTGGCTCAAGCATAACACTTTTTCTGCTCTCTTCTGCTCGTACTAAGGAAATTGTCTCTTCTAGAGATGGTGTGTCCGCCTTACCAAGAATTTGAACCCTAACCTGATCAAATTCAGGATTCAATCCTGCTAAAAAAATCATATACCCGGTCCTTTGCAATGAAGCTTTTCAAGGTGGCTGCATCTTCTTCACATTTCATCTTAAAAACCCGATAATGGTCAAGCTCTTGCCACAGGTTTTGCAGCAGATTGGCATACTCTGTGACAGACCTGTCTCCTTGTTTAGTGGCCGAGGTCTTGACTTTAATCTCATATACTTGAGCAGCATCTTCTGCCTTAGAGTATGTGCGACAAATGAAGTCCCAAATCTCCTTTGCTGTAGCCAGAAACATACAAGTGTCACTGATCATGGGTTCCATGGAATCCCATAACCAAGACATTATCATGGAGTCCTCTTCATCCCATGCTTCAAAAGTCGGATCACCCTTTGTCGGTCCTATTCCAAGAAGATGGTCCAATCGCCCTTTTCCCTTGAGATATGTGCGAACGAATTGAGACCACTTGAGATAATTTTTCCCATTAAATCTATAGGAGGCTCGGATGTTCAGCAGTTCTCCAATCTTTTGGTTAGTTTTGGGCTCATCAGTGGGTTTAGGGTTGTTGATAATAGAGGTTTCTGTATCAGAGGTTGACATGGTGACAGAGAAAAAAGAATGACAGCGATGAAGGCTGAACTTACACAAGGAAGAAAAACGGATCAGGAAATAAACAAGATCACAGCAATGAAGGCTGCAGGGTGACAGAAAACACAAACACAGCAATGAAGGCTGAACGCAGCAATGAAGGCTGCAGGGTGGCAGTGATGACGACTGCCTGAAGATGAGGCAGAAACCCTAGGAACTAACCTAGAGCTCTGATGCCATGTGAGAAAAAAGAATTAATATGTTTTCTGATCTATTGATAATACATAATACACAGCATATATAGAGGATTACATAAAGAAAGAAAAGGAAACTAAGCAAATCTCTCTAATTGAATCCCTTTATTTCAGGGATTGTAATCCTAATTATTACAGAATATTCCCTAATCATTTACAGAATATTTCCTAATTATTACACTGCAACAAATACTAATACATGGTTTTGTACTGTAGATATTTTAAGAATATTCTAATGTTTATTTTTAAATAAATTAGGGAAATAAAATCCTAGGATTAAGGATAGAATTATTATTCCTGATATCATGGGATTTACATTCCTATTATCTGTTTTTGTTTTTATGGGATTCTGTCTTCCTATGATCAAGGAAACAGATTTCCTTTTCCTCTCTATTTAAGTTGTATCATTCTGATCATATCAATCAATCAATAAGACAAATTATTTCTACATGGTATCAGAGAGCCTTAGGGTTCGATGAGTTACAAGGCTGCCATGATGGGTTCTAAGGACGGCGACCAGCAGCCTACAGGGGCGACTCCGACTAGCAGCGGCATCCAGCAGCCTGCAGAAGCGGGCAGCAACCAGCAGCCTACAGGGGCGACTCCGACACCATCCGACAGCGGTCCTCAGCAAGGAGTCATGACTGTCAGCGACCACTCTCTTCAAATTACCATTCATAAATTAAATGGTAAAAATTATCTTGAGTGGTCCAAATATGTATAGTTGGTGATTGATGGCATTGGATACTTGAATGGAGAAGTGACTGTTCCGGCCACCAGTGATCCGAAATACAAACAGTGGCGGTCTGAAAATTCCATGATTACAGCTTGGCTGATCAATTCAATGGACCCAATAATTGGTAAGCCCTTTATGTTCCTCCCAACAGCTCGTGATGTATGGGATGCTGTGAAGGAGACATACTCAGACCTGGATAATCACTCGCAGCTGTTTGAACTGACCACCCGAATGTGGAAAATACAGCAAGGTGAAAGAGAGGTAACAATTTATTATAATGAGATGATGACTATATGGCAGGAACTAGACATGTTTGAAGAAGAAGAGTGGGAGAGCAGCAAGGACAGTGCTCGCTACAAGAAAAAAGTAGAAAGAGGGCGAGTATTTGTCTTCCTAGCAGGATTGAACAAGGATCTTGATGAAGTTCGGGGACGTATCTTAGGAAGGAAACCTCTACCATCTATTCGAGAGGGGTTTTCTGAAGTACGAAGAGAAGAGGCAAGAAGGCATGTGATGCTGAAAAATGATCATGAAGGATCAGCACTTATAGCCCGGGGAGGAGACTCAGAAGGTGATAGGCGAGGAGGAAAGCAGAAACCTTGGTGTGACCATTGTAAACGGTTGTGCCATACTCGAGAAACATGTTGGAAATTACATGGGAAACCACCTTCAAAGAAGAAACCAGCCAGCGATAACAGATTTGGGGGAGACACTCGTGCATTCCAAGCAAGCAACACTGATCCGGAGAAGCAATCTTTCTCAGAAACTCTTCCATTCACAAAGGAACAAATAGAGCACTTGTCCAAACTCTTCCAATCTCACTCTTTAGGAAATTCTAATCCATCTTGTTCTATAGCCGAGTCAGGTAATAATTTTATTGCTACTGTTGCGTGTACAGGTTCTAATGGCCCTTGGATATTAGATTCAGGTGCCACTGATCATATGACCAGTGTTTCACAGTATTTTTCCTCCTATATACCTAGTGCAGGAAATCAAAAGGTTAAACTTGCAGATGGTTCCCTAGCTACTGTAGCTGGAAAGGGAGCTATAAATCTTTCTCCTTCTTTAATCCTTAAGGATGTCCTACATGTTCCTAATCTGTCATATAATCTTGTGTCCGTTAGCAAACTAACCCTTGATCATAATTGTCGAATTAATGTCTGGTCTTCTCATTGTGAATTTCAGGATTTATCCTTGGGGAAGATGATTGGGGGTGCTAGGCAGGATAATGGTCTCTATCTTCTTAGTAATTGCCCAACTTTTGGAAGACAAGACCAGCGGACCTGTTTCAATTCTGTTTCAGTTTCTAATAAAGACATTATGTTATGGCATTGTCGATTAGGACACCCTAGTGTCCAATATTTAAGACATTTGTTTCCTAAGTTATTTATGAATAAAGATCAGTTGCCTTTTAAATGTGAGTCTTGTGAATTAGCAAAGCACCATCGTGCTGTTTTTCCTCCCCAACCATACAAAAAATCTGAACCTTTTACTATGATTCACAGTGATGTTTGGTGTCCTTCTAGAATATCAACTATTTCTGGAAAACGTTGGTTCATTACTTTTATTGATGATCACACTAGGGTCACTTGGGTCTTCCTTTTACGTGAAAAATCCGATGCTGCACTTGTGTTCAAAATTTTTTATCACATGATCCAAACACAATTTCAGACTCAAATTAAAATTTTTCGTAGTGATAATGGCAAGGAATTTTTCAACAATATTTTGGGTACTTTTTTTGCTGCGAAGGGCATTGTGCACCAGAGTTCTTGCACTAATACTCCTCAGCAGAATGGGGTGGCAGAAAGGAAAAACAAACACCTCCTTGAAGTTGCTAGGGCTCTAAGTTTCCAAACAAAAGTCCCTAAGTATCTTTGGGGGGAGACAATTTTAACTGCCACCTATTTGATAAATAGGCTGCCCACTAGGATTTTGAACTTTCAAACTCCCTTGCATATGTTCACTACATGTTTTCCAAACTCACGGCTCATTACTGACATTCCTTTAAAAATTTTTGGGAGTGTAGCTTTTGTTCATAACCATGATCCCAAGCGTTCAAAACTAGACCCCAAAGCATACAAATGCATTTTTGTTGGATATCCCTCTAATCAGAGAGGATATAAATGTTTTGATCCAATCTCAAAAAGGATGTTTGTGTCTATGGATGTCACCTTTTTTGAAGGAACTTCATATTATCACAAGTCCCATCTTCAGGGGGAGCACGATAGTGAAGATGCTGTTTCTGTTTTAGATGTAACTGATTTCTGCCTTGAATTTCCAGACACACCTTTAGAAATTTGTGAGGCAGAATATGATAAATTTGAGGAAACAAATGAATTAAATAACTCCACTAATTCTGCCAGCGAGCAGGGTACGACAATGCCACCTCAAAATGCTCAAAATGAACACATTGATCCAACAGGAAGGAAACGGTACAATGGTCAAGTGTATACAAAAGAACATCAGGCAGAAAAAAGAAAGAAAGGCATTATTCAGCAGCACCATCAAGAATCTGATCAGAGGATGGATCATGAAATTCATGATAATTCCCAAAGAAATCTTGACAATAATCCCTCAGGTAACTCTAATGATGATCTTCCAATTGCTCTTAGAAAAGGAGTTAGATCTTGCACAACAAAACACCCTTTGTCAAACTTTGTGTCTTACAAAAATATTTCAGCCTCATATTATGCCTTTATCTCACAAGTCTCTAGTGTCACTATTCCTAACAATGTCCAAGAAGCTCTAAATGTTCCCCAATGGAAGGAAGCTGTTTTTGAAGAGATGAGAGCTCTAGAGAAGAATGCTACTTGGGAGAAAGTGGATCTGCCAAAGGGGAAGAAAATTGTTGGTTGTAAATGGGTGTTTACTTTGAAATATAACTCAGATGGTTCCTTGGAAAGATACAAAGCTCGTCTAGTGGCCAAAGGTTTTACACAGACATATGGAGTAGATTATTCTGAAACCTTCTCTCCAGTGGCAAAGCTAAACACAGTTCGAGTCCTTCTCTCAGTTGCAGCCAACCTTGATTGGCCACTAACTCAGCTTGATGTGAAAAATGCATTCTTGAATGGAGATTTGGAAGAAGAAGTCTACATGGAACCTCCACATGGGTTTGCTGAAAAATTTGGGAATAAGGTATGTAAGCTGAAAAAATCTTTATATGGTCTCAAACAGTCCCCTAGAGCCTGGTTTGAAAGATTTACAAGATTTGTAAAAGGCCTAGGATATAATCAAGGTCAGTCAGATCACACATTATTCATAAAGAAGTCTACTGAAGGCAAAATTTCAATTTTAATTGTCTATGTAGATGACATAATATTGACAGGTGATGATATAACTGAGATGAACATTTTGAAGCAAAATTTAGCCAAGGAATTTGAAGTCAAAGATCTCGGACAGCTTCGCTATTTCCTTGGAATGGAGGTGGCTAGATCAAAGAGGGGCATAGTAGTCTCACAAAGGAAGTACATCCTAGATCTTTTGGAAGAAACTGGAATGAGTGGTTGCAAACCTTCAGACACTCCTATTGAAGTCAAGACTAAACTTGGAGATGTTAAAGGTGGTGTTCCAGTAGACACGGGAAGATACCAAAGGCTAGTTGGGAAACTTATCTACTTATCTCATACTCGTCCTAACATTGCTTTCGCTGTAAGCATGGTGAGTCAATTCATGCATTCTCCATATGAAGAACACTTAGAGGCTGTTTACAAAATTCTTCGATACTTGAAAGGCACACCGGGAAAGGGTCTTTTCTTTGGGAAACATGAGAAGAGAGGAATTGAGGTATATACTGATGCTGATTGGGCGGGTTCTATTACTGATAGAAAGTCAACCTCAGGATATTGCACCTTTGTATGGGGTAACCTTGTCACATGGAGGAGCAAAAAACAAAATGTTGTTGCTAGGAGTAGTGCTGAAGCAGAGTTTAGATCAATGGCTCAAGGAATTTGTGAGGTTCTATGGCTGAAACGTGTACTAGAAGAACTTGAAAGACCAATAACCTTCCCTATGCAACTGTATTGTGATAACAAGGCAGCTATAAGCATTGCTCATAATCCAGTCTTGCATGACCGAACAAAGCATGTTGAGATTGACAAACACTTTATCAAAGAAAAGCTTGAAGAAGGAGTGATTTGTATTCCATTTGTCCCAACCAATCAGCAAGTTGCAGACATCTTAACAAAGGGCTTGTTAAGACAGTGTTTTGAACATCAAATCACCAAGTTGGGCATGATAGATATCTATGCACCAACTTGAGGGGGAGTGTAGATATTTTAAGAATATTCTAATGTTTATTTTTAAATAAATTAGGGAAATAAAATCCTAGGATTAAGGATAGAATTATTATTCCTGATATCATGGGATTTACATTCCTATTATCTGTTTTTCTGTTTTTATGGGATTCTGTCTTCCTATGATCAAGGAAACAGATTTCCTTTTCCTCTCTATTTAAGTTGTATCATTCTGATCATATCAATCAATCAATAAGACAAATTATTTCTACATGTACATTTGTAAATCAAAGCAAACAAAGTTTCCAAATGAACTGTGATTATAGATCATAGATAGCACATTCACAAAGTCTACCCGCTTGTATTGAGAATTATACTAATTGTCATATTTGTACGTGGTTCTGTTCTATGTACTTTGGTGAATTGGGTATACCACTTCTTTATATCCACAAGACTGACATGTAATATGTCTCTCTGTCTGGCTATTTTCTTGTCAATAACAACAACAGTAACAACGAAGCCTTTTCCCAGTAGGTGGGGTGTTCTGTTGTTAACCATGTCATTAGAAATGCCATTTATGTTCCTTTTAATGGCACTATTTTCTTGTTTAACATGTGAATTTCCTTTTTCATTTATGTTGAAATTTTGGGCAAGTTGAGTGAAAAGAATGTGGTGCGTTAGAATTTCATTGTCTAACTTGTGGCATTTTGAAATGTCTTTGCAGGTTGGGAGATGTTTTGTCTTCTTTAACATCGAAGAAGGATGTTATTCCTTATGAAAATTCATTGCTAACGAAACTGCTTGCCGATTCACTTGGTATTACTTTTCTGTTCCCTCTTTCTACACTTAAATGAATCTTGATGTAATTAACATACAATTTTCTCAGCCTGTTATGATGATAATAAGTTTTTACAACTTGGGTATTTTTTTTTTATTTGAATGCAATGTTTTCAAAACCAGTCCGGTTCATGAATCGGTGAATAGAGCGGTTCAAGGTTGAGGTCAGATTGGGGTTAAACCAAGGTCCAACTGGGGTTTTCTACAAATTTATATATTTTATATGTATATGAGAATAATATTAAAAATATAGCATATATATATATATATATATATATATGTTGAGTATATAAGTAAAAGTATAAAAAGAACCATTAAAGTTGCACTGAATATATTTTCACAAATAAAATTAAGGGAAAAGTCTAATTTATCCTTTCCAACTTAGGTTCATGAGCACTTTGGACCTTAAACTTAAAAAAGGTGCAACATGATCCCTAAACTTTCTAATATGTGTATCTTCATCTTTCCATTTGATTTTCCATTAAATTTTAATGGCTGAAATCACGCTTTTAAAGTTTCGAGACCAAAATGCCAAGTTGGAGGGGGTAAATTGAACTTCTTTCACCAAGAAATTTGGTATGTTCCTTGTGACAATTTCTGTTGGAGTTTGATGGAAAATCCAAAGGAAGGACTGAAAGACTCAAGTTGGAAAGTTTAGGGATACATTGTATGTTTTTTCAGTTTTAGGATCAAAGTGCACATGACCTTAAGTTTGAAGGGACAAATTAGACTTTTCCCTAAAAATTTTAATATATTCAAATATCAAGAAAAAAAAAATACAATTACAAGATATTATAACTTTTGAATAAATGAACAGATGACACTTATGATTAAAGTGCATTTATTTCTATTACTTTGATTTGTGAAAGGGAAAACCCTTTTGATGGGGAAACCCTTGGAGCAGATCACTCTCCTTTTCTTGTTCATTTTCAAACAATCATTCAACAAAAATCTCAATTTTGTTCTTGGGTTCATAACGATTGGTTTGACCTGCGAATTCGCTGATCGAAGAGATGGAGACCAGGGTGGAAGCATTGGAGAATTCAACAGAATTCTTGAAGGTGACCGACATCATGAAGTTCAGTTGCCGGAAATCAAAAGAGTATTATAGAAAGAAACACACACAAAATGAAGAAATGTATTTCCTTATTTGATGAATAATACATGGAAGGTATTTATAGAATACAAAGGAAAGACAAATGAGCACTAGTCTAGCCTGAAAAATAGGGTAATTATTCTCCCTATAAAGACTAATTCTAAATATGGTAAAGACAACTAATTATCATTTACATCAAATCCTAATCTGCTGTACAAAACAGAATCTTTTGATTCTGTGCTGATCTTCAGCAATAACTTCCAACACTCCCCCTCAAGCTGGAATGAATATGTCATTCATTGCAAGCTTGCTCACCATGTCATCGAATTGTCTCTTTGGAAGACTCTTTGTGAGAACATCTGCTACTTGACTTGTGGTAGGTACATAGGACATACAAATCTCACCACTATCAATTTTTTCTTTAATGAAGTGCTTGTCCACTTCAACATGTTTCGTTCTGTCATGTTGGACAGGATTATGGGCAATGGAAATAGCTACCTTATTATCACAATAAACTTTGATCGGTGTTGGATTAGAGATCTTCAATTCCTCCATGAATTTTTTAATCCATAATACTTCACAAAAACCATGGGCCACAGAGCGAAACTCAGCCTCTGCACTGCTCCTGGCTACAACGTTTTGTTTTTTACTTCTCCATGTAACTAAGTTTCCACCTATAAAGGTACAATACCCTGAAGTAGACCTCCTATCATTTATATTACCTGCCCAGTCAGCATCTGTGTAAGCTTCAACCTGTATATGCCCTCTGTTTTTGAACATCAAACCCTTTCCTGGAGTTCCTTTCAAATATTTCAATATTCTGAAAACAGCTTCAAAGTGAGCAGGCCCTGGTGCATGCATAAACTGACTTATCATACTCACTGCAAAGGCTATATCAGGCCTTGTATGTGACAAATAAATTAGTCTACCAGCCAATCGTTGATAGCGTTCTCTATCTATCACTTCATCTTCAGCTGCTGCCTTTAATTTTACATTGGGATCCATTGGTGTTTCTACTGCCTTACACCCTGTCATCCCTGTTTCTGTGAGTAAATCAAGTATATATTTTCGCTGATTGAGAAAGATTCCTTCTTTAGACCTTGCAAACTCTATCCCGAGGAAATACTTCAATTTTCCAAGGTCCTTGATATCGAATTCAGTTTCAAGTCTTCTCTTTAGATTACTGATCTCTTTAACATCATCTCCTGTCATGATAATGTCATCAACATACACTATTAAAATAGCAATCTTACCTTCATGTGAGTGTTTAAAGAACAAGGTGTGATCTGCTTGACTTTGGGTGAAACCATGTTTCTTAACAACACTTCCAAATCTTTCAAACCAGGCCCTTGGTGATTGTTTTAATCCATATAAGGATTTTCTCAATCTGCAAACTTTGCCCCTTCCAAGGTTTTCTTCAAATCCAGGAGGTAAACTCATATATACTTCTTCATGTAATTCTCCGTTTAAAAAAGCATTTTTAACATCAAATTGATGTAGTGTCCAGTTGAAATTTACTGCAAGAGAGAGGAGAATTCTGATGGAATTAATCTTAGCAACCGGGGCAAAAGTCTCTTGGTAGTCTATGCCATGAGTTTGAGTAAAACCTTTTGCTACTAATCTTGCTTTGTACCTTTCCACACTTCCATCAGCCTTGCATTTCACTGTAAATACCCACTTACATCCTACTGCCTTTTTGTCCTGAGGTAGATCAGTGATACTCCAAGTATTGTTTTTTCCCAGAGCATCCATCTCTTCTATCACTGCTAATTTCCAATTCGGATCACCTAATGCTTCCTGAATAGTTCTGGGCACAAACAAATTAGAAATCCTAGACACATATGCCTTGTGAGTGTGTGATAACTTGTCATATGACAAGTAATTAGACATGGGGTGTTTAGTGCATGTTCGAGTACCTTTTCTCTCAGCAATTGGGATATTGAGGTCGGGAATATTTTTTCTCACAGCAATTGGAAGATTGATATCAGGAAAAGACAAATCCGATAAATCATTGGATGAGTAAGATGAATTACCAGATGAAGAACTAGAAGATGAATTATCCATATGACCTTTACTTGGTAAATCAGATTGGATTTCTGTTGGAGAGACAATTGGACCTGTAGTACCTTTGCGACACTTTTTTCGGACATACACTTTAAGTTCAGGGTTATGTTCCCCAATCAGTGTTTCTCCCCCTGTTTCAGATACTATATTATTTGGTAATTCAAGGTTAAGCATTCTAGGTTCCATTATTTCAGCATTTGGATGATTTGTAATCACAATATCATCTATAGCAGGTAAAGTTTCCCAAAAATTATCTTCTTGATTGCTACAATGGCTCCCCCCCTGAAGAGAATTTTTATCAAAAAAAGGTTGATTTTCAACAAAGTGGACATCCATACTTTCAAAAAATTTCTTTGTTACCGGGTTAAAACATTTGTAACCCTTTTTATTTGAAGCATAGCCAAGAAAAACACATTTTTCAGCTTTAGGATCCAATTTAGAACGAAAAACAGTGGGGATGTAGACATAACAGAGACAACCAAAAACTTTAAGGGGAAGATCCGCAATGATGCGAGATGTGGGAAAACAATTTTTTAAAACTTGCACAGGAGTCTTATATGTTAAAACACGAGATGGCATTCGATTGATGAGGTGACAAGCAGTTAATAAGGCATTTCCCCAAAGATACTTAGGTACATTCATAGAAAACATAATAGCTCTAGTAACTTCGAGGAGATGTCTATTTTTTCTTTCAGCAATACCATTTTGTTGTGGAGTATTACGACAAGTGGATTGATGAATTATCCCCTTAGTTACTAGGAATGCACTTAAATATTTATTGAAATATTCAGTACCATTGTCAGACCTTAGAATGCCAATCTTTTTTTGAAATTGGTTTTCAATCATTTGAAAAAAATCTTTGAACCTATGTTCTACTTCTGATTTTTTTTCCATGAGATAAACCCAACAGACCCGTGTATGATCATCAATAAATGTCACAAACCATTTTTTTCCAGACATAGTTTTAATTTTTGAAGGACCCCAAACATCACTGTGGATTAGATAAAAAGGTTGTGAAGCAGAATAAGCCTTTGAAGTAAAAGATACACGATGATCTTTAGCTAAGTGACAAGCTTCACAATGAAATTGAGAGGAATTTATTTCTTTGGAAAATTCAGGAAACAAATGCTTAAGATAAGGAAAACTAGGGTGACCTAATCTTTTATGCCATAACATAATTTGATCTGAAACAGGAGGTGTACTTGCACTGTTAAAACCAAAAGTCGTTGTATTTTCACGAGGAGTTTCAGCAAAGTAGTAAAGCCCATTCATCTCTCTAGCAGTTCCAATCATCTTCCCCGAGTTCTGGTCCTGAAAAACACAAGTGGAAGAACGAAAAACGACAGAACAATTAGTATCCTTGGACAATTTATGAACAGATAGAAGATTGCAAGCAAATTTAGGAACATGTAAAACAGATTGCAAAGTAATTTGCTCTGAAATTTTTATGGTGCCTTTGCCTGCAATACTAGAATAACTACCATCAGCTATCCTAACTTTTTCAGACCCGGAACAAGGAAAATAGGAACTGAATAAATGAGAGCAATTAGTCATATGCTCAGATGCCCCTGAATCTATTATCCAAGGGTTGGAGTGGTTTTGGACAGATAGTGCCCAAGAATCCTTACCTGTTTGTGCCACAGTTCCAACAGGAACATTAGGGGATGAATTAAACTTTAGAAGTTTAAAAAGGTGATCCATCTGCTCCTTAGAAAATGGAGACGAGTCAGCCTCATTGGCCGTGGGCATAGGGCGGTCACCAAACTTACCAGTCTTGCCATTGTTTGGCCTACCATGTAGTTTGAAACAAGTTTCCCGAGTGTGACGAGTGCGACCACAGTAGTCGCAAAATAAATGGCTCTTGTCACCACCTCGTGGATTAGGGAAAGATTTGCGATTGACTTGAGGAACGGCCAAGGCAGAGCCTTCAACTGGTGGCGGGGCAGCAACTGTTGTTTTTCTGAGCATCACTTGCCTACGACTCTCTTCGCGACGCACTTCCGCAAAGACTTCACCAATTGGAGGAATAGGATTCCTGCCAAGAATCCGGCCTCGAACCTCATCAAACTCAATATTTAAACCTGCAAGAAACTTGAAGACACGGCTAACATCCACCATCTTCTTGTAGTGCTTGCAATCCTCAGGTGACTTCCACTCATATTCATTGAAGAGATCCAGATCTTGCCAAATACGCTTGAGACAATTGAAGTATTTGGTGACTGAATCTTCAACCTGCCGAATTTCTCCAAGCTGGAGTGTTAATTCGTAAATTTGGGATTGGTTTTCCATATCAGAGTACATTTGAGAGATACCTTCCCAAAGATCTTTTGCAGTAGCATAACAGAGATAGTTCGCACCAATCTCTTCAATCATGGAATTGACTAACCATGTCATAACCATGGAATTTTCAGCATCCCATGTATCATAATCTGCGCCTGCCTTGTCTGGTTGTTTCTTGTCTCCAGTTATGTAGCCAATCTTTCCTCTTCCCCTGAGATACATACGTACGGACTGTGACCAGCGAAGGTAATTAGCACCGTTCAGCCGAATTGTTGTGATCTGAACAGGGTGGTTTTCATGATATGTCCGAACAGGTTGATGTGTTTCAGGTTTAAGTGAAGAATGTTTGGGTGAAAGCTGGGACTCAGTATCAGACACGGAATCAGACATTATGTGGGATGGGGAAAAAAAACGGAAGCAAAAAAACCTAGGGAATTCTTGCTGCTGCTGATACCATATAGAAAAAAACACACACAAAATGAAGAAATGTATTTCCTTATTTGATGAATAATACATGGAAGGTATTTATAGAATACAAAGGAAAGACAAATGAGCACTAGTCTAGCCTGAAAAACAGGGTAATTATTCTCCCTATAAAGACTAATTCTAAATATGGTAAAGACAACTAATTATCATTTACATCAAATCCTAATCTGCTGTACAAAACAGAATCTTTTGATTCTGTGCTGATCTTCAGCAATAACTTCCAACAAGTATACAGGGAATTAAAGGGATAAAACAACTTCTGGGACGACGGATGCTGAAGCAAGGTATTGATCTTGAGGATGAAGGGGTGAGTCAACAGCCAACTGGGGAATACGTGACACCACATTCAACCGAAGGGATTTAAGAAACTTTGAAGGGTAACGATTCTGAATGTGGCGGTAAAGAATCACAATGTTGAGTAAAGAACATTGAAGGATTTGAGACATCAAGACGATGCTTGATTAGTGGATGAAAAAATAGGGAACCTTTGTTAAGTGTGAAAGTCCCATATCAGTTAAATATATGAGCAAAGGACCATTTATAATAATTTGGGCAACCCTCCCTCTATGAGCTAGCTATTCGAGTAGAGTTAGGCTAAATTATTCTAATATGGTATCAGAGCCTACCATAATGTTAGACCATCGACAACACTCCAGGTGTCCAGTCCTTGGCATGAGGAGTGTGTGTTAAGTGTGAAAGTCCCACATCAGTTGAATATATGAGGAAAGGACCATTTATAATAATCTGGACAACCCTCTCTCTATGAACTAGCTTTTGGAGTGAAGTTAGGCCCAAATATTCAAACAAAACCTATTGCGAGGAAGAGTTGAACGCGCACCCCTCCAGGGAGATTGCGTTGTAACAATTGAACAACCAATGCGAGTGGAATTCTAATGGAGATTTCGGTGGCAGCATCTCAATTGTCGCAGAGGTTGAGGATGACAGTGGCTTCTTCAAGAAACCCACGTCCATAGTTTCAGCTAAGGTTGAAGTTGTGTTTACTGCTACTAAGCACCTTGAGTAGGAGCCTTGAGCAAGGTCATCGGAAAAGCCTTGTTGATGGGAAATTGTCTTATGACCATGACCATGATGTCGACATCAACTGCACTACATATCCTTTCTTGGTGTTTCTAGGTCAGTCTAATCCTTTCCTCGTCGGCCAGTTTGAAATTTTTGGGAGTTCATCGATGCTAATGCCGGCGATCCCTCCGCCATTTCCAGACCCACCTGACCTGGTAGTGGCCCCAACATCCTGCAAGATGCTGAGTGAGTAGATGGCCTCACAGAGCCTGCTCGTGTTCACACCACCACCGGAGCCACTGGACTCGACATCACATGTGGCAGCCAGTGGGTTGTTCTCAGCTCCACCATAGTGGTGCACTAGAGATGGGCGTCTTCCTTGAAGGGCTGATTTGATTCTAGAGAAGGAGAAAGAAAGAGGGGCAAAACTGGAAGTTTGCAAAGTGGGTTTTTGTTTTGTTTTTTACCTAATGGGCCAAGACCAAATCAGTTTTAGTATTTGGGTTCATGAAGAAAGAGGAGTGGAAATACAATTGTGTCAATTGAGCTATATATATATATATATATATATTACCATAGGGGCCAGGCTCAAGTGTGTGGGGAAATGCTGCTGGAAGTGGAAGGCAAAATTCAAATCTGCAATTGCTAGAAAGTTGCAAAAAAACAGAGGATGTACCTCATTAATTCCCAGTTTCTAGCTTCCAACCTTGTGGGCAAGTTTGAATTTCAAGAGGGTGGTATTGATAGGATAGAAGCGGAAAGGGTAAAAGAGTAACTGTAAAGTGGCAGTTAGAGTTGTTGTTAGATAAATAGGAGA
Source organism: Echinosophora koreensis (assembly GCA_035048595.1). Lineage (NCBI taxonomy): Eukaryota > Viridiplantae > Streptophyta > Magnoliopsida > Fabales > Fabaceae > Echinosophora > Echinosophora koreensis. The sequence goes on from JAPCYP010000103.1 coordinate 1,623,242, forward strand.
AAAAAGGGGTAGAGGGAAATCATTCAGAAGATTGTAGTTTGTTCATGAAAGGGGAAGCCTATGGAGGAGATCACTCCTTTTCTTTTTCATTTTCAGTAAGTCGTTCAATAAAATTTTCAGTTCTGTTCTCGGGTTCGTAACACTGTAGTTTTACCATCCTAGCAAAGTGAGTTTCTCATGCCTTGAAGGTTTGTCATTTATGACTTTTATACCTGCAAATGAAAGTTATTGTATGCAGGAAAGACTAACTTTGGTACATGGAGCATCCCTCAGAAGATTTATCTGCATTTTCTATTTAAGAAAAAGATTTACCTTCATTTATCAGTATGGTAATTCTTGTGTTTTTCTTTTTATGTTCAATAAATTGACTCCCAGTTGTGTTTGTAGGTGGGAGTTCAAAAACTCTGATGATCGTAAATATGTGTCCAAATGTTTCAAATTTATCTCAGACATTATTGTCTCTCAAATTCTCTTCCAGAGCTCGAAACTCTGCATTGAGCCTTGGAAACCGAGATACAATTAAGAAGTGGAGAGATGTTGTAAGTTCTCATTCCTTCTTGGCAAATGATACTATCTTCTACTTTTGATTTTATTTTTTTATTCATCAGTTTGAATTATTGCCAGAAGCATTTAAAAGTCATTAATATTATATTTTACATCTGGTAAAATCGCTTGTGGATAGAAATATAGAACGGTTGTGGGTTTTGCAATGATCCCCAGCTGCCATTTATTTGATTTGAACTGGGATTTGCTAGTTTAGAAGGAAAAGTACATATAATGTAGGATCGGTTCATATATGTTTGTAACTGAGAAACTACTTGAAGTTTACAATAGTTTTCCTTATATAATCTTAATGAGCACGTATAGGAAGTTTAATTGTTCTTGTTTTACAATTTTACAAAATTGATGATGGTGAGTGCAACTAGGATTTAAATGATTACAAATTTTCTCTGTATATTATCCAGTGCATTTGTCATGGTTTTTATAGGCGAATGATGCACGTAAGATGTTGTATGAGAAGGAAAAAGAATTCCATGATCTAAAGCAAGAGGGTCTGGGACTCAAACAAGCACTTAAAGATGCAAATGATCAGTGTGTTCTACTCTTCAATGAAGTACAGAAGGCATGGAAAATTTCTTCTGCATTGCAGAACGATTTAAAGGTTTGACAATTTAATGAATTGGGCATAATTATCCAGTTATATGAAGTGACAAGTTATTTCGTGGTTTGGCATTTGTTTTCCCCATATGGCATGCTTGAATTATGTTAATCCATTCAGCAATTCTACGTTCTTTTTAATTTTTTATGCTGCAAAATGTTAGAAGGAAAACATTTGAACAACATTTAAATGAGATTCTTTACTGGATGATCACAATCATAGATTCTATCAAGTCCACCATTTTGCTTGTTGTAATATCAGTTTTTGGGCTGGGTTTCACTGAGGTGGGTGTTCTGTCAAATGTTATATACATTTTGTGTTAAGTTCGGTTCCTTTAAATTATAAGGATGGCTATTATTTGATTAATTCATTCTTCTACATTTGATGATAATCTCTTGCTTCTTTCCAATTCTATCAAATTGTTCAAATAGATCAATGACATATGTAATTTGTTTAGTTGAGAGGCATAGATTTTTTGTGCTATAAGATGTGTCCCAATGCTCTCAATCTCAAACATTCATACTGTTTTTCTGTCAAATGTTTCACGCATTTTGTGTTAAGTTCTGTTCCTTTAAATTATAAGGATAGCTATTTGATTAATTCATCGTTCTACTCCCAATTTGATGCTATTCTCTTGCTGTTTCCCTATGCTATCAGTTGTTCAAATAAATTAATGACGTATGTACTTTGTTAGTCGAGAGGCATAGATATTTTTTGCTGCAAGATGTGCCCTAATGCTTGCAAACATTCATACTGTTCTGTCAAATTTGATTGTTAGAGATAGAGAAAGAACAAAATACTCAGGATTGTGAGCTACATTATTACGTTTATTTGTTGCAGTCGGAGCATATTTTGCTGTCGGAAAAGCACAAGATAGAGAAAGAACAAAATACTCAGCTTAAAAATCAAGTTGCGCAACTTTTACAGTTACAGCAAGATCAAAAATTGCAGATACAACAGCAAGATTCAACCATTCAAAATTTGCAGGTTGATCCTATTTTACGCTAGTTTGCATTGCATTTAATATGCATTAGGTACTTTTTGAATATTTTAGAAGTCCAAATGTATAATTTTTTAGTCTTTCAATAACTACAGTTTTCTGTTAGAAAGTTAAAATGGTCTAACATAATGCCTAAAAGGGATGTAATCCCTGTAAGTAGAATGAATGGAAATCTGTTTTGTTTGCTGGGATGCTTTGGTTTACATATGTATTATAACTTTCAATTGAGCCTTAAATTCTTCGTTGTTGCTTCTTATCCTTCCACCTCCCATGGATGGAGTTTTAATTTTGGCTTTCATTTCTTTTCTTTTCTTTTGGGAGGGGGTGAGATTCTCCGAGAGATTATGGATATGAAAGGGATTGAAAAGTTATTTGCTATTAATATTGTCTGCTTGTAGTTTGTTTTTCTCTTTTTTTCTTTTTTCTTTTTGTATTTTTATCCTCTTATCTTTTAAATTCTTCTGTTTTGGCAACAATAATGAGTGCTTTATAAATGTATTGGATTATTGCTGGTGCTTTAACATGGTTTTTCCTTTTAGGTTTCAATTTCTGAATTTACTGGACTCTGAATTGTAGAGAATTATTTATTATTTATTGTTCATTTATTTTCCTATTGTTCTCTCTCTCTCTCTCTATCACCTAGCTGGAGTTTTGGTTTTCTCCTTATTGCATACATCCAATCCAATGTTACATGTACAGTTGCTTTTATGACATGTTAACAAGTGCTACATATCAGGAAATTTATTTTTGTGATGGTTGTCTTTCAAGCACAGAGCTGTAGGAGCACCACTTCTACCACGATTTGGATCATTGCACTGTTTACATATTTGTTTCATCATTGAGTGGTTTGAAGACAATCAATTACACCCTTTGATGAATTATCTGAATTCAGTGTGTATAAATTAAGTCTTAGTCCTAGATATATGCGATCATCTTTCTTCATGCTTGCCAGATAATTTATGTATTCTTCTCTGTTTCTCCTCTCTGATACAGGTTAAAATTAGAACCCTTGAAACTGAACTCAATGAAACTCTTAGATCCAGAGAAACCAGGTCAACATTTGTCTCAGAGCCAGATTCTGTGACTCTATCCAATTCCAGGCTAACTGGAGATGGTGCGGATTCTTCTGCAGTAACCAAAAAGCTAGAAGAGGAACTCAAGAAACGTGATGCTCTGATTGAGGTCTGCTATACTTGGACAAATTGTGTCTGATTGTAGTAGTCTTTCGACTGTTGTTTCCTATTAAATTGTGGTTACCTATGAAGTTAAACTTGTTACTTGTATACCCTACCTAGGATCGGACAAGAGAGGTAGAAACGTACAACATGAGATTTAACATGAAACATAAGATCCTACCTATTATATAAAATTATATTCAAGATTATATATATATATATATATATATATAAGGCATGATAACAATGAAATCACAATCCACAACAAACATTTATATATCTTTCTAATTCGAAATGTATATATATAGTTGTGTATGTAAAGTTAAGGCTTCTAACCTCCCAAAGACAAACCTTATAACAAAAATAAAGGTTCTAAACTATCAAAGATTAAATCTCAAAAGCACAGATAGAACCAAGGAATGACAAAATCAATACCAACAACCAGTAGAGAACACAAAACAGTGGAGGAAAAGCAAACCCAAAAATTGGGGAAGTCAGAAAACTCGAACCTCACAATCTCACAACCTAGGTCTCTCAGTCGAATTCACAGAGCTCTTAGTCAGCTTCCATCGTGCAGCCCATCCAAGGTTGCACCACATTGTGAAGCCAAAGTTGCACAGCCCAGCAAAGGCTAGAGCTAAAGTCTCACAGCAGAAATATTGCAAAACTTCGAAGGGAGAAGGCTCTAAGATTTTCAATGGATTAGATTAGGTTTCATTTTTGGTTCAGATCAGGTTTGAAAACTTAAAATGCAGGAATAAATGTTCGTTGAAGTAGAGGTGGGTGAAAAGTGGGCTGGACCAGTTGTTTTTCCCCATCATTTGCCTGACACCCACCCTTTATATGCAGCGCTCAGGTGACTCGCTAGAAACATGCTTTATGATATTGCATGCATTTCTCATCCAATCTCAGGAAAACACGTTCTGTGCTGGGATCGGGATTGCAGATGCGTGAGAAACACGTAAAATCATGCAATTTTACAAGTAGGATTTTGATTTTGATGACCATGGTGGTTATTGCTTTTGGTTTCTGTGATTGTCGAAATTTGTATTTTTTAAAATTATTTATATAACTAACATAAATTTTCTTGAATACAATTAATGGCAATAGCAATCTGTACATCATATAGATACAAAATATGGTATACATATAGGAGCATGCTTAAATCATGGTTGGACCTCCTTGATCGAAGGAAATAACTAAGTCTAAATTCTAAAATGGTGTTGAACTGAAATGAGGATGAATTTAGTAAATGGCTCATTAGTGTAGTGAAACCATTAATATATGTAATGGAGGGACAAAAAGATAAAAGCTAAACCTGCAACCAAGAAACTTCAACTTAAAATTTTTGTTTGCATGTCCTGGTAACCTTTGTAAATTGTATAAGATAAGCTCAGTTTGAAAAACTGCAATGCCATAAGTTCTGTATGTTTATTGTCGGGTTCTTTAGCTGTATTGAATTTTGATATGCCTACTGTAGTTTTATTTTGTTCTGGTAATGGGCTTAATTTGATGTTTGATGTTTTGAAGAGGTTGCATGAAGAAAATGAGAAATTGTTTGATAGATTAACTGAGAAAGCTTCTCTGGCTGGATCACCTCAGGTAGGAAAGTTTTACTTAATACCAGATATATGTTGCCATGATTTATATTGATACTCATGCTTCTGTGCTGTTTATGTAGTATTTCTGGCTCTCTAAATTTGGCACTTTATTTTCAGCTGTCAAGTCCATTATCTCAGGGTTCGGTTAATGTTCAGCCTCGAGATATGGGAAGGTACAATTTATTCTATTTATTGTAAGTTTTGCAGTTGTTTTTTGTTTTTTAGCTTATGATTATCAGTTTTTCATTGGCTTGAAATAGGAATGGCACCAGCAACACTACAACAACTCGTTCTATGGATATTCTTCCTTCACCTCTAGCCTCTGATAAGAGTGATGGCACAGTCGCTGTAGTTAAATCTGGGTCTGAAATAGTTAAGACTACCCCTGCAGGTGAATATCTTACTGCTGCGTTAAATGACTTTGATCCAGATCAATATGAAGGGCATGCTGCCATTTCTGATGGTGCAAACAAGCTTTTGATGCTGGTATGCTTGGGTGATTCATAATTTATTTATGGTTCAGTTTGCTGAAAGTAGCTGCATTTTGTATGTGGAGATATGTTCTTTCTTATTTTATATTGAGGGTCTTTTTGGGTTGGAATTTAATTTTTTTTTTATCATGTATGTAAAATTGAAGATTTCAGTATTAAAAGTTTTTGGGGACATGGATGCATTAAAATGTTTTGGGGAAATCTAGCGCTCATTACAACCAACACCCCTTTAATTGAAATGGTGTTGGCTGCCGTTTTGTATCATGGTAAAATGTCTTGCTTTTACTCTCATAATTAAGTGTATTCATGATGTCCCTCATAATTAAAAAACCTCCATTTCCATCTTCAACCTCGTTCCTCCAAACGCAGCACGTCAGCACCAAGACCGAAGCCTCACTGAACCTAGCTCCAATTCATTCCTTCACTCAAACTGTGCAGAAATCCACCTAATTGCTCCCTGTCCTCGTTGCTCCCTATTCTTCTAAATATAAAAGTTGAGTTTTATGACACCCGGGGCTGACGAGGGCGGGTAGTGGTCGCCGGTGCAAGAAGGCACGGACAAGGAGCGGCTCATTGCAGGTTTCTAGGCGGAGGGACACATAAATGAACCGATTACACACCGGAATGAGAGGGATCCTGAAACTGTGTAGGTATGGGACTATACAGTTGAGGATGACTTATATGAATTGATTGGTACTACCTATACCAACAAGATGCATCTTCTTTTCGGAAGCCCATCACTTAAGAATTCCACAGTTAAGCGTGCTTGGCTTGGAGCAATTCTGGGATGGGTGACCTCCTGGGAAGTTTTCCCAGGAAGCGTGTGAGTGAGAACAAAGCACGCTAAAAAGACCCGTGTTGATTTGTGGGGACAGTCATCAGTCCATAAAGCAGCTCGGGGTGTTACAAGTTTCATCGTAAGGTAGGGTTGGCTTGGGCGTTATCCATGCTTCAAAGCCCAAAGGGCTTGTGTGAGGGGGCTAGTTAGATATAAAACCATTCATGAGCCTTGCTTCACCTAACAGCTTAAGCTTTGGGGATAATTGGTTCTTGATACTTGATAGTTGAAAACACAATTCTATACATGACAAATGTAAGTGCAAAGAGACTAATTCAGTAATGTTGATTGCTCTGCGTCTTGGTAAAATGCCTAAATCAATTCAAAGACATACAGCATGATAATATTCATTTCAGGCTAGAATTTTACGAGCATCTTTCAAAATGGTTGCAGGTTCTGGCTGCTGTCATCAAAGCTGGTGCTTCTAGAGAACATGAGATACTTGCTGAAATTAGGGATGCTGTTTTCTCTTTTATTAGGAAAATGGAGCCAAAGCGGGTAATGGACACTATGCTTGTTTCCCGAGTCAGAATCCTGTATATAAGATCTTTGCTTGCTAGATCCCCGGAGTTGCAATCAATTAAGGTAATTAGAGGCTACTTTATATATCTCGTGTTGTAATGATTTAATAAGGTTTTTATTGTGTATTTTGTGGTGTTTTATTAAGTCTAGTGGACATACCTTTTTTAAATTTGGTAAGTCTTGCACATTGAATTGGAAGGTCTTGCCAGTTGAATGCTTTCTTGAGAAGGCTAATACTGGACACAGTAGAAGTTCCAGCCGAGGGAATAGTCCTGGAAGGTCTCCTGTACGATATGTTGATGAGCAGATTCAAGCATTTAAAGTGAATCTAAAGCCAGAAAAGAAGTCAAAATTTTCATCTGTTGTGTTGAAGATACGTGGGATTGATCAGGTAGCTGCTATTACCTATTATTGTCTAATATTACTTTCTTTATGCTGTACACACAAACAAACAGAAGAACTCAGTTATGAAGGAGTAGAAAATTATAAAGGAAGTTGTACTTTCTCTTATGACTTTTTTTTTCAACTTTGAACTTTATATAAAAAAAAAATTTGCCATTTCTAGATGTCCCTAATCCCTATGTTATATTATATTCCTAAAAACTGGTTGAGGAATGAAAGCTGAGTAAGTTGGTCTTTATAAAACTTCAGTGAAGACATGACATTTATTCTCTCTGTTTTTGGTTTGCTTTTGTTTCTAATTTCTTTTCTGGCACATACTGGACTAAACCTTTTCATTCATTGAACTTAAGTTACATGTAGTTTCTTGTTCTTTTCATCTTCTTCTCTTTACAATTTGAATTAAACTACACAGGACATCTGGAGACAGCAGGTAACTGGTGGAAAGCTTAGGGAAATTACCGAGGAAGCCAAAAGTTTTGCAATTGGGAACAAGGCTGTTGCTGCACTCTTTGTACATACTCCAGCAGGTGAGCTGCAGCGGCAAATTAGATCCTGGCTTGCAGAGAACTTTGACTTTTTATCTGTTACTGAAAATGATGGATCGGGGGGGTCCACTGGTCAGTTGGAACTTCTTTCAACTGCAATTATGGATGGTTGGATGGCCGGACTTGGTGCTGCTCTGCCTCCACACACTGATGCACTTGGCCAGCTGTTATTTGAATATTCAAAACGTGTCTATACTTCTCAACTACAGCACTTGAAGGTATGCTTCATGTCATGTTAGATATGTGTAGAATGACCCTTATAAATGCATACCTGTTCTTGATTACTGGAAGAAGCCTCGTTTTACCTTAGGACTGTGTTGAGAGATGCCACTTACAAATTATGTTAACCACCTTCATACAATAGTCTAGCCGTGCTAGACTCAGTCCGGCTAATTGCATTGGCACCTTTAAAGAGATAACGTAGTTTTTATAGCTTCTTTATGGTATCGGCTAATGGTTACTCTGTAGGAATGTTTTTGGTTGATATGTAGAGATTGACAAGATTTGCTTATTTGAGGTGTTTTCTCCTTGTCTGTTCTTTTTATTTTATTTCTATCAACTATATAATTCCAGAGTCTTATTTAAATTGTGAGGCTCCACGAGAAAACAGGATTAAGGCTTGTTCAGGCCTTAAAGTATGCTTAATCTTGTTATCCCTATTTTACCGTTCTTTTGTTTGTTATGGATAGCAAAACCACTTTTTAGTTCTTACCATTCAATATTGTGACATGTCTTGATTGGTGACTCGAAGTCTTAAAAGACTTTTCTTCAGTTTAGCATTCAAAGCCCTAGACATCACCTTTTCTGTTTCCCCCATAATTTCCCTTATATGGTCTTCAATATATACTCCTACATTATGTGTCCATCTACTCTATTCTTCCTATTTCTTGAGTTGTCTCACATTCAACTCTAGATCTTACTCCAGTGATAGCCAAAAATAATTGTTGTTTAGAATTTTGCACTATGTGCAGTATTATTTTTTTGTAATTGTTACATGCATTTTGAATCTTGCATTCAAGTGCTTAATTGCTATACATGACTAAGAGAGCTGACGAAGCCATGGCTAATTACATTACATATATATATATGTTATCGGTTTAATTGGATTGCATGCTGTGGATGTATACTTCAGACAAAAAAAAAATGCACGAATCTTGTTAATTGATTTCCCTTGCATGTGACACTCGTATAATATTGTACTCCTTAGATAATTTGTTCAGCCTATGTTATTTGACATTTGCTTATCAGGATATTGCTGGTACCTTGGCAACAGAAGAGGCTGAAGATGTAGCACAAGTAGCAAAGCTGCGTTCTGCTCTAGAATCTGTTGATCACAAAAGAAGAAAGGTGCTTTATTTTGTTCTACTGTTATCCTTCTAAATGCCCGTAATCGTGTTATATCTACTTTGCATAAAGAGATTTCTTCGGTTTGATTTTCTGTAGCTTTAATCCAGGCCTAAAGGGGTTTCTTCTGTTTGATTTTCTATAGCTTTAATCTAGGTTAAAGGAGGTACCTTTGGGTGGAAGTTCTATATTTGATAACCTTTGATTAAGAATAGATGAATGCTTGTTCTTTATTTTGTTTGTAATCTTTGATCTATGTTCATAGTAAAGGATCCTAATGCATTTTTATGAATTTCTACTTATCATACATTGACATTGATTTCTTCGTTCTTTTTTTATGATCAGATTTTGCAACAAATCAGAAGTGATGTAGCTTTATTGACATTGGACAATAGTGGTTCACCTATTCAAAATCCTTCTACAGCAGCTGAAGATTCACGATTAGCATCTCTCATTTCACTTGATGGCATATTAAAACAAATTAAGGTTCTTATTTTCTTGTAAAATCTGTATTTTAAATTCAGTGTACTGTCAGGAATTATCAATAATTCAAGGTATTATTTGGCCAGGATATAACAAGACTTTCTTCTGTGAACATCTTGAGCAAAAGTAAGAAAAGAACGATGATTGCTTCTCTTGATGAACTGACAGAACAGATGCCTTCACTTCTTGAAATTGATCATCCATGTGCTCAGAGGCACATTGCAGATATTCGCCACATGGTTGAGGTATGCCAAGTGTTTCTATTGCATAACCTTTTTAGGGTATTCATCCAATCTGGATGCATGAACTGTTGAAAATTAATTTTGATTGATGTTCTTTGGGATGCCTGAATCCTCTGTTCTGTTGTATACAATACAGTCAATTCCTGAAGAAGATGATCGCATTCAAGATCCATCACATGCTCATGGGCCATCAACAGAACTGGGCTCTGGATCTGAAATTGATGTAGCACAGTGGAATGTACTCCAATTTAATACAGGCACTACCTCGCCATTTATAATCAAATGTGGAGCGAATTCGAATTCAGAACTAGTCATTAAAGCCGATGCCCGAGTTCAGGAACCTAAAGGTGGTGAGATTGTGAGGGTTGCCCCTAGACCATCCATTTTGGAATATAAGAGCTTGGAGGAAATGAAACAAGTGTTTGCCGAACTACCCGAGTCTCTAAGCTTGCTTGCCCTCGCAAGGACTGCAGATGGAACACGAGCACGGTATTCTAGATTATACAAGACCTTGGCAACAAAGGTTCCATCGCTTAAAGATCTGGTCAGTGAGCTCGAGAAAGGGGGTGTACTCAAGATGTGAGAACATGACCCTTAAAACGCTATATGGTGATCAACTTGTATGCCTCGAGTCTGTTGTGCTAAACTGCTAATGCTTTTTCCGCGTTAAATTAAGTGGCATTGTGTTTCTGTCGTGTTTGCTTCATTCTTTGGGACGCAAAGTCTCTGTATGTACTATGTAATTGTTACTCTGCTTGCAAGTTATTGTATTTAATAGTAATTATTTTTAGTGTATATTTTTCCTGCAGATTAGCTCAGTGTAGATAATCCCAGGATCTGGACCCCTGCAGTTATTTTTTAGCTGCATGGGTTAAAGCCTTTAGAAAATAGGGTTAAATATGTTTTTAGTCCCTCGTTTTTGACAAAAGTTCGGTTTTAGTCCCTCTTTTGAAAAATGTACTTTTTTAGTCCCCCGTTTTTTAAAATGTGTCGGAAATGGTCCCTGCACCACACTTCCATTTGAAAACCGAGGGACTAAAACCGAACTTTTGTAAAAAATGAGGGACTAAAAATGTGTGATTGTCAAAATTGAGGGACTAAAAAATATTGGTTGGTGCAGGACATTTCCGACATATTTTAAAAAACGGGGGACTAAAAAAGTATATTTTTCAAACGAGGGACTAAAACCGAACTTTTGTCAAAAATGAGGGACTAAAAACATATTTAACCCTAGAAAATATTATAAACAAATATTGAAATTAGATGATGAACTGCTGGTGCAGTTGTTCTTAGAACTCAAGGGATCACGAATCACGATCCATAATCCAAAATGATTCTACTTGATTGAGACTAGTTCATGTTCAAACACGTTAGCAGGTTTCGTTCAGACAGGTGAACAAGTTGCAGCACTAAAATCGATTGAGAAACCCTTTTTTCTCTTTTTGAGAAGTGCTGCCAATACACTCTCCACACTTTATTTCTATTATACTTTTTTTCTATTAGTTAAAATTTAAATGAGTCTTATTATTTGGGTCTGCTAATTCACGTGGATTCCACTTGAATTATGTAGGATTCACATAACTTTAACCAATAGAAGAGAATGTATTGAAAAAAAAGTGTTAGTGTGTGTTACTAGCATTTCTTTTTTTTAATGAGAAATGCTAGTGACACACTATATATCACTCACTTTCTAACACACCCTCTTATTGAAGAAAATTTATGTGGATCTTACAAAATTCAAGTGAGAGAGTGTGTTGGTAGTACTTCTTTTCTTTAATGCCATAAAGGTAAAATAGGTATAATGGTCTTATACGTTTTTTAAATTTTTCACATCGATCCTATAAGTTTTTTATTTTTTCTAATTGGTTCTATACGTTATGTTCTGTTTTCACGTTAGTTCTTTCTATCAATTTCGATCTAACAGAGTCAGATTAAAAGCCATGTGTCAGACTAATGTGATAGTCGCGTCAGGATATAACTTAATATGTAGGACCAATTTGAAAAAATAAGAACTTATAGGACCGATTAGAAAAGTAAAAATAACGTATAGGAACAATCTATTTATTTTGTCTCTAATAAACAAACACGATTTCCAACCACTTCAAATTCAAATTTTCCCAAATGGAGGATCGATTGTCTAGGAAGAATTGAAATAAGAGTAATGATATTCTAATACCAAAAGTTGACACCAACTTTTGGACACCTTGGTTAATCGGTGCAAATATTTGGTTAATTCAGTTCATTATATGGTTAATCACGTGTAAATATTTGTTTAATTCATTATGACTCATTAATCATATAAAAATCTGAATTAACCAGATATTTGCATGTGATTAACTAAATATTTACATGGTTATGGAAAATAAGCTTCAGATGACCCATTAACCATATAATGAACTGAATTAACCAAAAATTTGCACGTGATTAACCAAGGTGTCGCTGGAGGTGTTCAAATCAGGTGTTAGAATATTATTAATCTTGAAATAAACTTGATGTGCCCACAAAATTCAACTTCGTAAAAGTTTACAATGCATGTAAAGAGTTTTCTGTCACTTATATGTTTTGATAAAGGATTTAATTACAATGCATGTAAAGAGTTTTTTGAATTTTTACACTATTAATTAATTATATTGTCACATTATTAAGTGTTTAACTTTTGTATTAACAAACATGAAAGTCACCCATGGGTTATGTATAATTGATTTGTAGTGTAAAATTTTTTACACTGATAGTGTACCAACATGTGGTTGATTTGAGTGGTATCGGACTCATGCTCCTTAAACAAGTGGTAGCGGTTCGACTCTTAACTCTTGCGTATGAAGAAAATCTGGTTGTAAGGGAGCAACCCTTAAATGTCGTCCAAGTCCCCCGACGAAAATTAGTCACGTTTATGATAGTGGATAGTTCATATCATAACATGATAACCCAAAAGTTAAAGGATTAGGATTCTCTCCTATTTTAGAAGAACAAGATCAAGTCTAGAGAGAGAGAGAGCGAGAGAGAGAGAGAGAGAGATTTTTTAAGAAATAATGAGTGAATCCCACAATCATATATTGTAGGTGTATGAAAAAAAAATTGTGTCTTTCTCTCTCTAGTAGGACATGGTCATGCTTTACAAGGAGAGGATTCTAATTCAAAGTTAAACTCTTTGATAAGCTATTATTTTGAAATCTAATGCCTTTTGATTTGGGTGACAAGTAGTTTGATTCTTCTTGGGTGATGTCTTGAATTTAAATATAGTGAATGGAAAAGTAGATCCTAAGAGAGTTTTTCTTTCAACTTGACTTGGACTCGTCATTCAAAGTTACTTATGGATATTCATGGTTTTAGACACACACACCAAAAAAAAAAAAATTACCAAGAGTAAATATGCAAATTTATTCCTAAAAAATGTGTTCCCTAATTTAGTCAAAATATGAACAAGAAAAAAATTAGTAAGATATCATACAAGTCAAACATTTTTTAATAAGTTGGCCGTGCATAATCAATTGCCAGTTTAAAAGTCAATGTTGTTAAAACCAAATCGACCAAAATCGAAAAAAATCGTGAACCAACCTTTTGTCCAATCCTCGTTAAGTCATTTAATTGTTTGCATGGTCAGAGCGGGTTAAATCAGAAAAAAGAAATGATCAAAAATCAGGTTTGACTATTTTAAATCGGTTTTTTCTGGGTCCAACTGCTTTTTTATTAGAAAAAGTTCATTATATTAGATTTAATTGGTATGCAGTGTCAGTGTAAAAATTTTGTCCACTGTCAACTAATCAGAAATTGATAAGTCATTAAAATTATTTGACTCTTTTCCTAACTACCTTAAAAGTCACTCATTTCATAATTTCTAATAGATTGACAGTGTAAAAAACTTTACACTGACAATACATATCAATTAAACTGTATTACTTAATGGGAATCAAATGCAAGTTTGTGTCATATAAGGAACAATCCTACCATTAAGCCATTGGTGTCAATTTGGGCTTAATATGGATTGTGAACATTATGTGTTTATATACTTCACCACTACATTGGTTATGTGCACTATGTTGAGAAAATATGGTGGATTGATAATGATGGTGTATATGGAGATGATGTGATGTTTGAACATTGAGTAAGACTTGATATGTCTGACCGGTCAACGGATTCGACCGGTATATAAATGTGGTCGTCAGAGAAGGGGACTCTAGTGAAAGAACCTCGGAGTTTGGAGGGTGGATGTGCGGTGACCGAGGTCACTTACCGGTCAGCGGATCTGGTCGGGATATAAATGTGACCGTCGGTGTGGGAGACTCTAGTGAACAACTCCAATGGAATACAAGCATCTTACTCAATGGTGGAATGATGTAATGCTACTTGAGAGTTGCTATGTTGATATGGTTTGAGTACATGGTATTGCACGATTTAGTAAATTCGTAAATAATTAAGTATTTTATGTGCTAACTTGTTTCATTTTATTTTATTTATTGCATACCCTCACTAAGTTCTAGGACTCGCCCCCGCCCTTTTTGATTCAGCATCAGGTACACCACGTGGGGAGCCATCTCAGGTAGCCCATTTACAGGAGTAGTGTGGGCAGTCGTTGCAGCCTAGTTACTTCTTAATTTCGATTTGTCATATGAGATACCTCTTCTTTTTGTTTGAACTTGGGAATTAGTTTCCTTTTGGTTGAAGATCATTTCTTTTGACTTAAACTCTGGATGTATTCTCAGGGCCACCTTGGTTTTTTTTTTTGTTTTGGATTAATCATTTACTCTGATATTTACAACAATCGATTATGACAATAATCAATTTTTTACAACCAATCCAAACACACACTAAATGAATATTTTCAACTTGACTTGAACGAGTCGAGATTCAAAATGACTTTGGGATATCGAGGGTTCCAGGGCAAAAAAAAATAATAATTACCGTGAGTGTAAATACACAAATTCATCCTTAAAAAAATGTGTTCCCAGATTTAGTCACTGAGAAATAAAATATTTTAATTTGATTTTGAAAAATTTCAAATTTTGGTTAAATTAGTCCTGTTAGGATGAATTTTACAGACATGTTAGTCTATATAAGGGATTATTTTGATCAACAACTGATGTTTAGGAATGGAGAGATTGTTTTCATTTCTCAAAAATTACACTGGTAGATATTTTTTTTGGAACTCATCGTAATTAGGGTCTTTGGCTTCCTAGTAGATTCATCGGGGTATCCCTACAGCTTCGACCCTTTTGACCAGTTATGAGACTAATCCCCGATTCGGCCGCGTAGACGCACGAGAATTAACTGTTAGGTTTTGTGACCTCCCAACCGAAGTGCCTCCTAGGAATCGAGCGGTTCTCTTCCTGAGGTTAGAGCACATTTCCACTCCAACTAATCCCCTGTTGATAATCTGGTAGATATATTTGTTTTATGCCGGACATATTTTGGGTATTTTTTGGTTAGTGAAAACTCAAAACAATATTAGCATGAACAAAAATGTTAATATGATAGTATTTTCTCTCCATTAAACAAAATATGGCCAAGAAAAATTTATTAATTTGTTCCCACAATCATATATCATCATACTTTTAAGGACTAAGGTATTATACTAGTTAAACATTTATCACAGTGCATAATTGATTGTTAGTGTAATTTACACTTACCATGTATTCTAAGGATTTTGATTATAATGTGTTGCTCAATATAAAGATTTTTTTATATTGTAAATTAATCATATGTTGTCATATTATTACAAATATTTGATTCTTACATAAACTAACTTAAAAGTCACATGTAAGGTAATATCTTATTGATTTACGATGTAACAATCACAAAATTAAACTCTTATTCTAATTAAGGAGCCCATTGGTTATAGATTATTTTGGAAAAAAGTCCATTACTTTTAAAAAATAATCATTTATGATGATTTTAAATGTGTTTGTCTTCTAAAAAAAATGTGTTTTATTTCAGCTTTTGAAAATAAAGAGAATTTGGAAAAAAAAAAAATGATTAATGTGAAAAAAAATCTGAAGTTATTTTGAATAGTTTATGATTAAAATATAATTTTATAGAGGATAGAGATTGTTCGCCAAAAAAATTTAATCATTTTTTGGACCAAACTAACCTTATAAAATTTTAGATATTACAATCTGTGTCGATGAACCCAATCTTGGAAATATATATATATATATATATTATGTTCTTTATTGTAGAATTTGTAACAAAACAAAACGCTTTCTATATAATTTTAGAGAAGTGATGATTTGTACGAAACGAAATCAACGAAAACCGTATTTCTATGATATGACCTTATTTTTTTCTTTTTATAGTTTTCTTGTTTAATTATTAATCACTAAAATTGTTTCACATCTACACTAATTCGTGATTTCGTACCGTCATTCGTTGGTGCTAATCAGTGGTGCTAATAATTTTTATGCAAACAAGTTAAAAAATAATTTTCTGTAAATATGCTTTTTTATGATGTCAGATAATGGTTAAATATGTTTTTAGTCCCTATAAAATAAATGGTAGGGGTGTTCATTGGTCCGGATCAACCGACGAATCCGACAATCCGAACCGAACCAATTAAGTTAGTTCAATTTTTTTGGGTGTTTGGATCCGAACCGGATCGAACCAAGCCAAATCCGATGGTAATTGGTTCGGTTTTCGGATCAATGATTCTTGTTCCAAACAAACCAATTATCATATTTTAATATTTATATATATTTTCTAATATTTACTATTTATTATATTTAAATATTTATATATATTTAAATATTTAAATAGTGTAATATTTTTATATTTAATATATTTTAATTTTTATATATATTATTTAATATTTTATATATTCGAGATTCATATAGATTTTAATATTTAATATTTTTCGGGTCTGAACTGAACCATATTGATCCGTTCTTGATTGGTTTGGTTTGGTTCGGATTTCTTGTAAAAAAAAAAATCACAAATCCAAACCGAACCAAATGATTTTGATTGGGTCGGGTTTGTTTTTCATGCAATTCCGAATCAAACCGATCCGTGAATACCCTAAAGCGGATTTTGGTTTTGGTCCCAGTAATTTTTTTTTTTTTTGTTTCTCATCTCTCTAAACTATGAAGTTACTAGTTTAGGTCTCTATAAAATGAGCATTTTTTTGTTTTGTTTTGGACTCTATAAAAAAATTCCTTTGTTTTCATCCCAAAAAAAATTGATATCAAATTTTAGTCCCTAGCATTCAGGAAAACTTTAGGGGTTTACCCTAAACCCTAAACTTCAGGGGAATGACATGTTAACATGATACCATAGACGTTATTGTGTGCCATTTGAGATGGCCACATGACCTTCTATTAGACACATACTCCCTCCGGTCCACAATATAAGCAAAAAATTTCAAATTTTTTTGTCTAAAATATAAGCAAATTTCAACTACTTTCATCCTATTTAATGAAGTTATTCTCAAAATACCATTCATTTAATACAAATTTTGTTTTCCAATGACTCTTTTTATTCTCAACAACACTAGTTTAATAAATAAGAGGAAGGGTAATTTAGATAACAAACTTAATTTTTTATTGCCAATGGCTCTTTTAAATAAGATTAACTGACCACCTTAATATGTGTGTTCCATTTAATTTTTGCTTATAATATAGATCGGAGGGAGTAAGTAATTAATGGATGTCATATGATAGTAGAGAACAAAAATAGTGATTTCAAATTTTATAAGGATAAAAAACAAAAACAAAAAATTACGAAGACCAAAATCAAAATTCGCTCATTTTATAAGACAAAAAAATATAGTGAATCCTTGTTAGGATAAATATAAATTAACTTCTACTTTATTTAAAAATCTCTATAACATAATTCTTAAAGGCTAAACTATATTTTTGTTTCTTATTTTTATTTTAGGTTATAATTTACTTCATTTTTATATTTTTTTTAAAATGGTCTCTTATTTTGTAAAGTAATAAACTTATACTGTAACACCCTGTTTTTCTTAAAAATGTTTTCTCAAGCTAGTTATTTATTTTAATTTGTTGGTTAAGGGCTAAGTGGGATTTTAGCCTAAAAGTCCCTTTCTGGTACATGAGCACGCTCGTGCTCATCAGCCAGCAAGCCCGTGCTTAAAGTCAGAAGCGTGTTTCTGATTTTAAGTTGAGCACGACCGTGCTCAATAGTAAGCACGCCCGTGCTCAATGCGTGGACCGCGTCTCGCTGACGTTAAGTGGAGCACGACCGTGCTGAATGGTAAGCACGACCGTGCTCAGGTCCGAACGTTATATACGTAAACAGACCCGAGGGTTTGACGTGAAACCCTGTTTTTGGTGCAGCTGCGGCCAGAACTCCTTCTTGCGCCGTTTCTCCTTCGTTCATCGCCGTAGTGGGGTTTTGGAAGCAGTTTAGGGAGATTAGTGGTTCTACCTTGGTCTAGAGGAGGTTCTTTGGGTTAAGCCGTTGGGAAAGAACCAGTTGCAGTTAGGAGCACACGTTGGTTGATAGAGCTACCTTCAAACCAGGTATGGGGAGAAGTGGGATTGTTTTCATTAGGCAGTGGGTAGTGTAAGGTAACGGGGTTCCTTATGACCCCGGTGCTATTATATGTATGTCTGTGATAATGTAGTGTTAGTCTATGACAATATGATCTGATTGTTATCTGATTGTTATATGCCTTGCGCATGATGGTTGTCTATAGATATGATGCCATGTTGTATTGACATAATATTGTTGAATGGTTGGCTATTATTGTGGTTGCTGTTATGATGAGTGCATGTTGACAACACTGTTTAACGGTATATTTAGGCATAATAAACGCACTAAGATTAGGGGTTTAATCCCTAAGTAATGTAGTTAGAACTTGGCTTCTGTCCCTGCCCAGAACGGTGCAGTCGTGCATTGAGCACGACCGTGCTGAACAGGGAGCACGACCGTGCTCCCACTCAAATTCTGGAAAATGGCCGCGCTGCTCAGCACGGCCCAAGCAGGTTGAACAGCACGATCGTGCTGCTGAGCACGACCGTGCTGAATGTGAAGCACGACCGTGCTTCACTTAAAAGGGCAGCACGCCCTCACGTGTCCAAGCACGACCGTGCTAGGGTCTAAGCACGACCGTGCTGACCCCCTGGACAGTAATGCAATTAAAGGACTTAAGGGGTTTTTAACCCCATTCCCCTATGATGATAAGTTGAGATAAATTAATCAAAGGATAAAGATTAGACAACTTGGTTATTAATTATATAAGATAATTAGATAATCAAATGTTAAGTCGGTATCCGTTGGGTTACCGCACGTTGATAAGTTGAAGTCTTGGGTGCTTATAGACCCAAGCACGTTGAGTTGAACCTTGGTGCTTATTGGCCAAGGGAGCCTTGACCCCACGGTTTGGGTCTAAGGTTACGTTGAGTTTGATGTTGAAAGTCCTTGGGAGCTTCATGGCCCAAGCAAGGAGGTGGTTGAGATTGTTTGTTGTTGTGCCATTTGCATAAAGCATTGGAGTAGTTGATGGGGGAGGTTCGACAAAGGGGAGATCACCCGAGAGTACGGTGATCTGGCCATCCACGGTTAGGTCACCCAAGGTTTGGTGACCGAGGCCCCCCGTGATGAGGCATCCACGGTTTGATGCGTTGGCTATCCATGGGGTTCACCCAAGGTTTGGTGAACTGCCGGTGTTGGTGCTTTCATGGCCAATACGGATATGTAACTCCAAAGTCGTTCATCCTGAGTTAGTTTGGATCCACATGCATAGTTGGAGTAGCGGAGTAGTTGATGCATTGCATAGCATAGCATACTTGGTTGTTATGTTACTGATGGATGTTGATGTATGCTTATGTGTATGTTTACCTTGCATACTATTCCTCTGCTGTTTATATGATTACATGAATCTTACTCCCTGTATTGTTTGTGTTTGGCCTGATTGGCATTTGCAGAGGATGACGAGCAGCCCGGAGAGGAGTGACTCTGAGGAGCCGCCACTCATAGTAGGGTTGTTTTAGTTTAGTTAGTTGTTTTCAGTTGTATTCCGAGGATTTATTTCCGGAACGGTTATACCAGCTCTGAATTGTGACATCGGGGTTGGGTTATTTATTTGGTTATGTTTTTATTTGTTTAAAACTCTTTCTTTACTTTTCTGCGTTGTAAACGAGTTCATGTGGGACTTTTCTACCCATGGACAACTGTTTCATTTAATTCAGTTAAATGCATGTTTTCCTTATTATTTGTTTTATATTAATTGCCTTATAACATGCTGGGTAGAAGGGTGTCACATTTAGTGGTATCAGAGCAGTTCGACCTTGTTCGGACGTGGTATGAGTCTGTTGTGAGTCTGTTGTGTGACTCTTGTGTGAATTGTCTATACTCGTATAGATAATGATGTTTTAAGTTAGTTGCCTGTAGCTTTTACTCGCTTAAGTTTCTGTATTAAGAGTTGTGTTGGACTTGTACAGGAACTAATGGCCGGTAGAGGGACGCAACGATCAGGCGATCGCGGACGCATTGGCACTTCTGGCCAATGCTATCGGGCAGGTTAACCCTAACAATGGTGGGCCAGCTGAGTTCCAGGGACTGGATAAGTTCCAGAGGAACAACCCTCCATCGTTCAAGGGCGCGTACGATCCGGAAGGAGCTTTGTTGTGGCTGAGGGAGACAGAGAAGATCTTCAGAGCCATGGATTGTAACGATCAGCAGAAGCTCATCTTTGCTACTTTCATGCTGACCGAGGAGGCTGAGCACTGGTGGGATAACTGCAGGCAGAGGATGCAGGCTGAGGGCACAGCGGTTACATGGGCTGTGTTCAGGCAGAGATTCCTGGAGAAGTACTTTCCAGCGGATATCAGAGACAAGAAGGAGATGGAATTCTTGTCTTTGAGGCAAGGGTCGCTGTCAGTTGGTGACTATGCGGCAAAGTTTGAGGAGCTGGCTAGGTACTACACTCCCTACCAGCATGAGACGGATGACCGTTCGAAGTGTGTGAAGTTTGAGGCTGGACTCCGACCTGAGATCAAGCAGGCCATCAGCTACCAGGAGATCAGAGTCTTCCCTATTTCTGGTCAACAAGTGCAGGATCTATGAAGATGCCAGCCAGTTCAGAGTTGCCAGTTCCAGAGGGTCAGATAGCCAGAGTGGCAAGAGGACTGATCAGAAGGACAAGGGTAAGCAGAGGTATGCTCCGACCGGCAGAGATTTCAAGCAGAGTGGTAAGAAGCCACAGTTTCAGCAGGATGGGTTTAGAGGCGGGTTCTCTAACGTCTCTAGGCCCTATGAGGTGTGGCAAGTGTGGTGCTACGGATCACTACTCGTCTCAGTGCAAGGAGACGCAAGTCATCTGCTTCAAGTGTGGCAAGCCAGGACACATCAGCCGAGAGTGTGAAGGAGCCAAGGTCGAGCCTCCCAGCGCCGGCAAGAATCAGAAGTCTCAAGCCAATCGACTGAAGACCACTGGAAGAGTCTTTACTCTTAGTGGAGCTGAAGCCTCCGAGTCTGATGACTTGATTCAAGGTACATGTTTTATAGATGGAACTCGATTAACTGTGTTGTATGATTCGGGTGCTACTCATTCATTCATATCGCATGATAGGGTCAAGAGTCTTGAATTGCCTGTTACTTTCCTTGAGTATGATTTGTTGGTTTCTACACCTACAAATAAGCCTGTTTCTACTTCTTATGCATGCAAGAACTGTCATATAGTTATAAATGATAGGACATTCATTGCTGATCTTGTATGCTTGCCTTTGAAAGACCTGGATATCATTCTGGGTATGGACTGGTTATCTTCCAACCATGTCCTCCTGAACTGTTTTGATAAAACCCTGATTTTTGGAACTCCAAAGGAGTCTAAGAATCCGGACCTTCTCTCTGCCAGCCAAGTTCAAGCTTCGATGAAAGACGAAGCCCAAGTATACATGATGTTAGCTTCCCTGGAAGTAGAGAGCAGCCCTCCTGATGTCGCCAGCTTGCCTGTTGTGCGAGAATTTCCTGAAGTGTTTCCGGGGGACGTTTTATAACTTACCCCCAGAGAGAGATGTTGAGTTTACCATAGACTTAGTGCCTGGCACCGGGCCAATCTCCATAGCACCCTATAGAATGTCTCCTCTAGAGCTAGCTAAGTTGAAAGAACAGTTGGAGGACCTGATGAAGAAGCAGTTCATTAGGCCGAGTGTGTCTCCGTGGGGAGCACCTGTGTTGTTGGTGAAGAAGAAGGATGGTAGTATGAGGTTGTGTGTCGACTTTCGACAGCTCAACAAGGTGACCATAAAGAATCGGTATCCCCTCCCTAGGATTGATGATCTTATGGACCAGTTGATGGGCGCTTGCGTCTTTTCAAAGATAGATTTGAGATCAGGGTACCATCAGATTCGGGTTAAGTCTGAGGACATCCCGAAGACAGCGTTTAGGACGCGATATGGTCACTATGAGTATTTGGTTATGCCCTTCGGTGTGACCAATGCTCCTGCGGTCTTCATGGACTACATGAACAAGACCTTTCACCCTTACTTGGACAAGTTTGTGGTAGTGTTATAGATGACATCTTAGTGTACTCCAAGAGTAAGGAGGAACATGAGGAACACCTGAGGGTTGTCTTGCAGACCCTTAAGGAGAAGCAGTTGTATGCTAAGTTGTCTAAGTGTGAGTTCTGGTTAGAGGAAGTGAGCTTCTTAGGACATGTCATCTCTAAGGGTGGCATAGCGGTGGACCCAGCTAAGGTAGAGACGGTGCTCCAGTGGGAAGCGCCAAAGTCTGTAACCGAGATTAGGAGTTTCTTGGGGTTAGCCGGGTACTATAGGCGGTTCATAGAAGGTTTCTCTAAGATAGCTTTACCCTTAACCCGTCTCACCAAGAAGGGACAGTTGTTTGTGTGGGACTCTAAGTGTGAAGAGAGTTTCCAAACCCTTAAGAATAGGTTGACGTCAGCACCAGTGTTAGTTTTGCCAGATCCTAGTGAACCCTTCGTAGTTTACTGCGATGCTTCTAAGCAAGGGTTAGGTGGTGTGCTGATGCAGAATGGTAAGGTAGTTGCTTATGCTTCTAGGCAGTTGAAAACCCATGAGAAGAACTACCCTACCCATGACCTAGAGTTAGGAGCTGTGGTATTTACCTTAAAGATCTGGAGGCATTACCTGTATGGAGCGAGGTTTGAGGTCTTTAGCGATCATAAGAGTTTGAAGTATCTCTTTGATCAAAAGGAATTGAATATGAGGCAGCGTAGGTGGATGGAGTTTTTAAAGGATTATGACTTCGACTTCGAGCTGACCTATCACCCAGGAAAGGCCAATGTGGTGGCCGATGCCTTGAGTAGGAAAACCCTTCATGTCTCCGCTTTGATGGTTAGGGAGATGGATTTGATTGAGGAGTTTAGAGACCTTACTCTAGCTTGTGAGTTTACCCCTAAGAGTATTAGGCTTGGTACCTTGAAGGTTACCAACAGTTTGATGGATGAGATTAGAGAGGGTCAGAAGTTAGACAAGTTTCTCTTAGACCAGCGAGATTTGCTCGCTCAGGGTAGAGACCTAAGTTTTAAGGATGGCAGTGATGGCATCTTGAAGTTTTAAGGATAGAGTTTGTGTGCCTGATGTTCCAGAGCTTAGGAAGTTGATCTTAGAAGAAGGTCATAGGAGTGGATTGAGTGTGCACCCAGGTGCCACTAAGATGTATCAGGACCTTAAGAGGATGTTTTGGTGGCCTAGGATGAAAAAGGATGTAGCTGAGTTTCGTGTATGCGTGCCTAGTATGTCAGAAGGCTAAGATAGAGCACCAAAGGCCTTCAGGTAAGTTGCAACCTTTGAGTATCCCAGAGTGGAAATGGGATAGTATCTCCATGGATTTTGTGTCTGGACTCCCTAGGACTCCAGCTGGTTTTGAGGCTATATGGGTTGTTGTGGATAGACTGACTAAGTCTGCCCATTTCATTCCGATGAATATGGAGTATCCATTGGAGAAGTTAGCTAAGCTGTACATCAAAGAGATAGTTAGGCTTCATGGTGTACCCTCTAGCATAGTTTCAGATAGAGACCCGAGGTTTACCTCTAGGTTTTGGAATAGTTTGCAAGAGGCTTTAGGGACAAAGCTTAGGCTTAGTTCAGCTTACCACCCACAGACTGATGGGCAGTCTGAGCGGACCATCCAGTCCTTAGAGGACTTGTTGAGGGCTTGTGTGTTAGAACAGTCTGGAAGTTGGGACAAGTTTTTGCCCCTAATAGAGTTCACCTACAACAACAGCTTCCATTCCAGCATTGGGATGGCACCTTATGAAGCCCTGTATGGGAGGAGATGTAGGACACCCTTGTGTTGGAGTGAACCTAGTGATAGTGTGGTGCTAGGGCCAGAGATAGTCCAGGAAACAACAAAAAAGATCAGGTTAGTTCAGGAAAAGATGAGAGTTGCACAAAGTAGGCAGAAGAGCTACCATGATAAAAGGAGGAAGGCGCTCGAATTCCAGGAAGGCGATCATGTATTCTTGAGAGTTACCCCGACGACTGGGGTTGGTAGAGTGATGAAGGCGAGGAAACTTACTCCGAGGTTCATTGGTCCTTACCAAATCCTTAAAGAGTCGGCGAAGTCGCCTACCAAATCGCCTTACCCCCGTTCTTGTCAAATCTCCACAACGTTTTTCATGTGTCTCAACTCAGGAAGTACATTCATGACCCTAGTCACGTGATAGTTCCCGATACAATACAGTTAAAAGAGAACTTGACATTTGAGGTGTTACCCCTTCGAGTCGAAGATAGGAGGGTGAAGCAGCTAAGAGGCAAGGAGATTCCTTTGGTTAAAGTAGTTTGGAGCGGGGCAACTGAGGAAAGCGCTACCTGGGAGCTCGAGAGTCAGATGATGGAGGCGTATCCGCATCTTTTCGTTTGAGGTACGTAGAAATTTCGAGGACGAAATTTTTATAAGGGGGGTGGAATTGTAACACCCTGTTTTTCTTACAATGTTTTCTCAAGTTAGTTTATTTATTTTAATTTGTTGGTTAAGGGCTAAGTGGGATTTTAGCCTAAAAGTCCCTTTCTGGTACATGAGCACGCTCGTGCTCATCAGCCAGCAAGCCCGTGCTTAAAATCAGAAGCGTGTTTCTGATTTTAAGTTGAGCACGACCGTGCTCAAATAGTGAGCACGCCCGTGCTCAATGCGTGGACCGCGTCTCACTGACGCTAAGTGGAGCACGACCGCGCTTAAGGAGAAGCACGACCGTGCTCAAGTCCGAGGTTATATACGTAAACAGACCCGAGGGTTTGACGTGAAACCCTGTTTTTGGTGCAGCTGCGGCCAGAACTCCTTCTTGTGCCGTTTCTCCTTCGTTCATCGTCGTAGTGGAGTTTTGGAAGCAGTTTAGGGAGATTAGTGGTTCTACCTTGGTCTAGAGGTAATGGTTTCCCTTCCCCTTGTGGTTTCCTTCTTTATTTTGAGTAGGGAACTAATCTGGTTGTGTTCTTTTGTTTAAGGTTCTTTGGGTTAAGCCGTTGGGAAGGGACCGGTTGCAGTTAGGAGCACACGTTGGTTGATAGAGCTACCTTCAATCCAGGTATGGGGAGAAGGGAATTGTTCTCATTAGGCAGTGGGTAGAATAAGGTTAAGGGTTCCTCATGACCCTGGTCTGTGTATATAATTGCATGTTGCTGACTGTTCCGGTATATTATGAATATGTGTTATATTCTTGATAATTGTTGATGATATGATAGCATGTTAATTATTGTTATTGACATGACCTTGGTTGATTGATGATATTGTTGTTATGATGAGTTTGAGATTGATGAAGTTATGTTAATTGGTTAATTAGGTTTAAAAACCGTACTAAGTTAAGGGATTTAATCCCTAAGTTAATTGGTTAAAAGTTGGTTTCTGTCCCTGCCCAGAACAGTGCAGTCGTGCATTGAGCACGACCGTGCTAAACAGGGAGCACGACCGTGCTCCCACTCAAATTCTGGAAAATGGCCGCGCTGCTCAGCACGGCCAAGCAGGTTGAACAGCACGATCGTGCTACTGAGCACGACCGTGCTGAGTGTGAAGCACGACCGTGCTTCACTTAAAAGGGCAGCACGCCCTCACGTGTCCAAGCACGACTGTGCTAGGGTCTAAGCACGACCATGCTGGCCCCCTGGACAGTGATACAATTAAAGGACTTAAGGGGTTTTAAAACCCCATTCCCCTATGATGATAAGTTGAGATAATTAATCAAAGGTAAAGATTAGACAACTTGGTTATTAATTATATAAGATAATTAGATAATCAAATGTTAAGTCGGTATCCGTTGGGTTACCGCACGTTGATAAGTTGAAGTCTTGGGTACTTATAGACCCAAGCACGTTGAGGTGAACCTTGGTGCTTATTGGCCAAGGGAGCCTTGACCCCACGGTTTGGGTCTAAGGTTACGTTGAGTTGACGTTGAAAGTCTTGGGAGCTTCATGGCCCAAGCAAGGAGGTGGTTGAGATTGTTTGTTGTTGTGCCATTTGCATAAAGCATTGGAGTAGTTGATGGGGGAGGTTCGACAAAGGGGAGATCGCCCGAGAGTACGGTGATCTGGCCATCCACGGTAGGTCACCCAAGGTTTGGTGACCGAGGCCCCCCGTGATGAGGCATCCATGGTTTGATGCGTTGGCTATCCATGGGGTTCACCCAAGGTTTGGTGAACTGCCGGTGTTGGTGCTTTTACGGCCAATACGGATATGTAACTCCAAAGTCGTTCATCCTGAGTTAGTTTGGATCCACATGCATAGTTGGAGTAGCGGAGTAGTTGATGCACTGCATAGCATAGCATACTTGGTTGTTATGTTACTGATGGATGTTGATGTATGCTTTGTGTATGTTTGCCTTGCATACTATTCCTCTGCTGTTTTATATGATTACATGAATCTTACTCCCTGTATTGGTTAAAAGTTGGTTTCTGTCCCTGCCCAGAACAGTGCAGTCGTGCATTGAGCACGACCGTGCTAAACAGGGAGCACGACCGTGCTCCCACTCAAATTCTGGAAAATGGCCGCGCTGCTCAGCACGGCCAAGCAGGTTGAACAGCACGATCGTGCTACTGAGCACGACCGTGCTGAGTGTGAAGCACGACCGTGCTTCACTTAAAAGGGCAGCACGCCCTCACGTGTCCAAGCACGACTGTGCTAGGGTCTAAGCACGACCATGCTGGCCCCCTGGACAGTGATACAATTAAAGGACTTAAGGGGTTTTAAAAACCCCATTCCCCTATGATGATAAGTTGAGATAATTAATCAAAGGTAAAGATTAGACAACTTGGTTATTAATTATATAAGATAATTAGATAATCAAATGTTAAGTCGGTATCCGTTGGGTTACCGCACGTTGATAAGTTGAAGTCTTGGGTACTTATAGACCCAAGCACGTTGAGGTGAACCTTGGTGCTTATTGGCCAAGGGAGCCTTGACCCCACGGTTTGGGTCTAAGGTTACGTTGAGTTGACGTTGAAAGTCTTGGGAGCTTCATGGCCCAAGCAAGGAGGTGGTTGAGATTGTTTGTTGTTGTGCCATTTGCATAAAGCATTGGAGTAGTTGATGGGGGAGGTTCGACAAAGGGGAGATCGCCCGAGAGTACGGTGATCTGGCCATCCACGGTAGGTCACCCAAGGTTTGGTGACCGAGGCCCCCCGTGATGAGGCATCCATGGTTTGATGCGTTGGCTATCCATGGGGTTCACCCAAGGTTTGGTGAACTGCCGGTGTTGGTGCTTTTACGGCCAATACGGATATGTAACTCCAAAGTCGTTCATCCTGAGTTAGTTTGGATCCACATGCATAGTTGGAGTAGCGGAGTAGTTGATGCACTGCATAGCATAGCATACTTGGTTGTTATGTTACTGATGGATGTTGATGTATGCTTTTGTGTATGTTTGCCTTGCATACTATTCCTCTGCTGTTTATATGATTACATGAATCTTACTCCCTGTATTGTTTGTGATTGGCCTGATTGGCATTTGCAGAGGATGACGAGCAGCCCGGAGAGGAGTGACTCTGAGGAGCCGCCACTCATAGTAGGGTTGTTTTAGTTTAGTTAGTTGTTTTCAGTTGTATTCCGAGGATTTATTTCCGGAACGGTTATACCAGCTCTGAACTGTGACATCGGGGTTGGGTTATTTATTTGGTTATGTTTTTATTTGTTTAAAACTCTTTCTTTACTTTTCCGCGTTGTAAACGAGTTCATGTGGGGCTTTTCTACCCATGGACAACTGTTTTCATTTAATTCAGTTAAATGCATGTTTTCCTTATTATTATTTTTATATTAATTGCCTTATAACATGCTGGGTAGAAGGGTGTCACAGAAACAATTCAACCAAGAACCAACCAGAGATCACACAACAAAAACTTAACAGACCTATTCCCCAAGGTTCCCGAAAGACTCGACCAGCTCTGATACCATAAATGCGACACCCCTTCTTGGGTTTCACATAGTTACCCAAATGCGGAAAATAAAATTATAATTTCGCTGGTTGCTTTCGAAAAATATTAATTAACGCTTGTCCTTTCAAAATATGGTGATAATTTTTTTTCTGTGAAGTACTTCAGAAAAGATAAATATACATCACAATAGTAGAATTACTTGATACTTACATACAAACCAAATTTATTCGTAAACCAAAACATTACAACATATAAGCTTTTCTGAAATTGTTTTTTCATACACCATACAAGGTGTTTCAAAACCATTTATAACAACTTTCCCACAATACCCAACCCAAAGAAAATCCTAAGCTGGTCGCCTTATAAGACATCTACTGGAAAGACCCTGTGGTCATTCCCACACTCTAACATTTCTTCAAACATCAGGACCAAAGTTCCCGAGTGAAGCTAAGGACTTTTCTGCACCATCTACTTTCGTGTACCGAGACACAAAAGCCAAACCAGAAAACCTGATATATTTGTAAGGGTGAGACACCAATATATGGATTTAACACAATAGCTACATGTGAAACATAACAAAAACACATACACATATACATTTTCATAAAAACAGAAGCGTTCATAACAAGACAATAGTTAATCAATGGGTTTCACACCCCAAACATCATCGTTTGAAAACTTATGCATGAACACTTCAAATACATCGTCTAACTTTGCACTTCATCTCATGAGATATCCCAACCGTGGTGAGTTGATCAGGCTCGATTGCCACACAAGGCAAAAAGGCACGCAGAAGAATTTTCTAGAATTTTCTAGACAATTTCAAAGTTTCTAGATCTAGGAATTGAACAATGGTGAACATGGCATTGAAACATGAAAATACATGAAGAACATAGTGCTTAATGATGATGAGGATCATGGATTACCTCTTGGAATTGAAGAAAAGTGCAAGAATCTCCAAGTTGCTTCACAAATCAAGCTTATGGAAGCTTAAGAGAAAAAGAAAAATGGAGAAGATGAAGGAATAGTGTAGAAGATTGTAGAATGAGCTAGAGTCACCAAGTGACCTCTAGAATTTAAGAACAAGCCTCCAAGGCCATGGGCCTTTCGAAATTTTGGGCCTAGAAAGCCCAAGCCCAATTAATTTTGCACTTGAAAATCATTTAAGGCATAATGAAGACATAGGAAATTTAAGACTAGAATTCCTTCATGGAAATGAATCCTTGGACATGAAATTGAGACTTTTGGGTGCAGCCCATAATGGGTTTGAATGGTAAGAATTTGGCCCACTTCACTTAGTGTATCAAAGAAATTAGTTTAGGGACCAAAATGCAATTAATAGAAAGTTTAAGGATAAAAAATGCAATTGTTAAAAATTGCTAACATAACCCTAAAACCACATTAACCCTCTCACATGGATGACCTATTCCTAAGACAATATAGGGTTTGTCCACTTATCGTGTCTCAAAACTTCCATAATCGGCTCCGTCGTTTACCCGATTGAACATAACATCCGTAAAACGTATATTATTTCACGTTTTGTGAAATAATTTTAAAAATGCACAATCGTAGGAAATAAAATAAAAACCTTAAGTGTTTCGTTCACGAATTAAAATTCGGGTTTCTGATCAGTAAAAACTTACTGTCAGTGAAAATGCAGAAAACGCAGACCGATTTCCGTCTGAATTTTCATTCCAAAACTTCCCCGTAACCTTATAAAAATAAGTATGACAAGGAAATGACCTTAGTTTATCCAAAGTCATTTTCTAAATCTCGGATAAGAATATAATCATTTATATAATTATTACCAATATTAGAAAGCCGAAAAATCGGGATGTTACACTTAACCCAAGTCCTAAGTACGAATCCCCTGCCGGCTTCAACGCACTAGACAAGTTAACCATGCATGCTTTTGATTAACACAAACAAAACAGAGTTAAGAAACAAGAATTAAGAATAGGGATAAGAAAACATCACATAGAAACTATGCCGTCATGAGTGGCTTCATCAATCCCTCATAAAAGAGGATTAGCTCCTTATCACGTTCATAATAAACAACCAATAATTGAAAAGAAAACAGAAAATAAACCTAAAACTAAGGGAGACGCAACTCCAAGAAAGCTAGGATTAGGTCTCAAAATTGGTATATCAAAGCTGCTCCAAAACAAGCTATATATAGAGGGCTGGGTCTGCGCGCGCTCGCGAGGCGAACGTTAAGTTGGCGCCAGTTCAAATTTGGATTTTTCGATAGGCGAAACAAATCTCGCGGGGCAAGCCTGAATGGTCTTCAATTTCTTGCAATGGCTCGGGAGGCGAGCACTGCCTCACGAGGCGAGGCTGAATAGCTGCCTGCTCTTGCTTAATCTGCTCCTCTGGCTCACGAGGCGAGACTTTGTTCTCGAGGTGAGTCTGCCTTTTTTCCTTTAAGCTTATTTTCTTCAAGTTTTCTAGCTTCCTTAGGCTTCACTTTTAACCTGAAAATATAAAATAGCATTAGTTGCTTTATTTGACTCAAAATTAACCAAAATATCCTAAAAACTACTTAAGAGACTCAAAATGTTGCTCGAGGACAATTAAAGACAAATTTGGGCGAAAACGAGATTAAACTCGAACATTTAGCACAAAAATCATGGTCTCACTAGCTATAAAACTAGATAAGCCAGAGGCTTATCATAGCTTATCATAACTCTCCTGGAGTAAGTGGATCCCCACCCCAAACAAAATATATTTTACATAATTTATATACCTATTGAAAATAATGTAAGAAACATATAATTTTAGGACAATAATTTTAGTACTATTAAATTTGTTAGCTCCTAATATATCTTATGTGGAGAACTAATATCATATAGGTAATTTCGTTTAACACTTATTTATACAATAATCACTATATATTTGAATGGTATCAAAATAAGTTTGCTAAGTGTGAAACATGAATAAATCAAATGTAGAATTTAAACAAATTAAGTGTTGATTTTTGTGTTTAATTTGCTGAATTCGGGTGAGTTTTTTTAAAGCATCAAGTCACGGAGGATAACTAATTCAATATTTAGATAATTCTATTTACTACTTATTTATACAAAAAATTATAGTCTATTTAATTTTTATATAAAAAAATTATTAGATATGTCATATATGTCCAGATTAAATGTAATAAATTAAAAAAAGGTTATTAATTTTGGGAAGAGGGTTGGTACTTGGTGGGTTGGGGGCAAAGAAAATTTTGAAAAGGACCCTTGCGGCTTGCAGTGGCCTGATATCTTTCAACTGTGGCTTTATTAGGGAAACTGTGGAAGTTGATGAATAAGCTTAGAGGTCATTAACAAAAGCCAAAATAGGGGGACCACTTATTTTTAGTCTTGAAGTGGCAGGGTAAGAACTTTAGAAATTAGAAATTTAAAGGGACAGAATCAGATGGTTATCTCAAGAGAACAAAGGACAGATTGGTTGGCTTTAGGAAGCTGGAAAAGCCACATCTTATTTATCTTTACACATTGTTTCAAGTATGAGTTATTAATTCAATTTTTTTAAAAATCTTTAGCATTTTCTATAGAAGAAGCCACATGTCAGCTTAATCTATAGCATCTATGTTTTAATATTCACACACACATAAAGGAACAAATAAGGTTCAGAAAGTGATAGTGCAGCAGTGCTGCTTGTGTACGTAAAACAGTAGTCGTAATGCTATTTTTTTTTTTTTTTTTTTTAAGAAAGTCGTGATGCTATTCTAACTTATATGAGCAGCGAATATGTTATACGGATATATGCGATACTAACATTGACCAAATTCAGCTGAAAACTTAATCAGTTCATGCTTGAGGAGTAGACAAATAATCTAATCGCAGGTCTAAAATTTGCTTTGGTTCATGAGTTCATAAAAAATTGTTGATGTTGCATAAACATTCTATTGCAGTGTTTGGAACCCCCTCTCCACATCCGTGAAGTGAAAGCAACTCCATTTATGCTTTATTTGGTTGTGAGAAGAAAAAAAAAAAAGAGAAAGATGCGAGAAATAGTATGAGAAGAGAGCAGATAATGAGAAATATAGTAGATTTGATATATTGTTTGATATAAGAAAAATTGGAGAGAAATAGAGGAGAACGAAGTGTGTTTTCTCTCTCCCTTTGTTTGGTTGGATAGAAAGTGATAAGAGAGAAATGTAATTGTTTTTAAAAAGACAAAAATACCCTTAACTAAAAAAATAATATACAAATATTTTAATTTCATTAATTAAGTTAATTTAAATAATCAAATATTTTAAAATAATTTAATTGATTTAAGTTATTTTAACTAATAAAATTTATTAGTTTAATATAATTATTTTATTAATTTAAATTTAATTAAATAAATGATTAGTTTAATTCAATTTATTTAAATTTATTAAATAATTGAATGAGAACCCAAAAAGAAAGGTACATAAGTCATTTTAGATGAAACACTCTCCCTCTTCCATTTTCTTCTCACTTGGGGAAAGAAAAAAAATTAAGGTGAGTCCCACCAATTTTGTTCCCTCTTCTCTATTTCTCTTCTCCACCAAACAAGAGAAAAATATATTTTCTCCTCATTTTCTCTCTTCCCATTTTTTACTCTAACAAACAAAGCATTAATGTTGAAAAAATTACAATTACACAATTATGGATATGACTTTAATGTTAAACACATTTCATAACTTGATTCCAAACATATACATTAATTTAACAAACAAGTACTGATACACATACAAGTTTCATAGAGATGGAAGCTCTGCTAGGGTTTCGTCCTTTCTTGCATGGACTTTTAGTTTTCGGCCTCAAACCCTCAGACGATGACCCCCAAGGTGATGGAAGAACCACCAGATAGAGGCAAGGGTGCAGATACTCTTCCAACTATTTCCTTTAGAGATAAGGTGTTAGGCAAACACACTCCACCACCTAGAAAAAAGATAGACTTAGTGAATGAAAAAATGGTCAATATTGAACATGTGAATGGGAACCGTCTCATGCCCATGCTGCATGTTGATAAGAAAATGATAGAGGAACTGAGCCTGCCATGGCACGATGCTCTAGTGGTAAAGCTACTTGGTAAAACGCTTGGCTTCAATGCAATGAAGGTGAAGCTCACCACTACATTGAAGCTTGCTGGAAATCTTGAGATAATGGACATTGGGAATGGCTACTTCATGGTAAAGTTTGATGAAGAACAAGACAGAAGCAAGGTCATTAACAAGGGCCCTTGGAAAAATTTTGACCATTACCTATCAGTAAGGCTATGGTCTTCGGTTTTCAAAGCAGATCGAGCAGTGATAGACAAAACCCTTGTTTGGGTACGCATCCACGGCTTAAACATCCTCTTCTATGATGAAAGCTTTCTCCTGACTCTTGACTCTGCTATTGGCAATCCAGTTAAGGTGGATTTGCATACTCTTAGAGTGGCTAGAGGAAGATTTGCTAGAGTTTGTGTTGAAATCAACTTGAACCAGCCTGTTGTGGGAAAAGTTGGTGTCAGTGGTGATTGGTATAATGTGGAGTATGAGGGCCTCTATATCATCTGTGCTAACTGCGGTTGCTATGGCCACTTATTGAAGGACTACCCAAACAAGTCTCAATCTCCTGTGGCAAAAACAATCACTCCAGGGGCGGTAAAAAATTCAGATGTGGAGGCTACGGTTTGCCAGGAGAGCCATTGGAAAATCAACAAAATCTTGAGGTCAATCACAATGTAATCGTGCCAAAACTTTTGCATGGGGAATGGCTCACTTTTCGACAGAAACAACGGCCTCCTAAGGCTACAGAGAAGCAATTTGCGAGGAACAAGGGAAATAAGTCAAGTCAGTTTGAGCTTTTGAGAGAACACCTGTATGAGTTACCAAACCAACCGCCTAATCAGAAGAGGCCTA
The DNA here is from genome assembly GCA_035048595.1 of Echinosophora koreensis. NCBI lineage: Eukaryota > Viridiplantae > Streptophyta > Magnoliopsida > Fabales > Fabaceae > Echinosophora > Echinosophora koreensis. The sequence continues at coordinate 1,657,218 of JAPCYP010000103.1, forward strand.
CAGCTAAAGAAAAAGATAGTGGTCAGACTAAAGTCTGGTACAAGAAAAGACCTAGAAGGGATACTCCTCCTAATTTCCAAAATGTGCCGGCCCAAGAAAGGAAAGCCGTGTCCGTTAATGCAACATGCGCAGGGGGCAAGGAGTGACCCGCAAAGGACTCTGTTGGGCCTTCATGTCTTAAAATGAAGGCCTTTAAACATAACACAGTGGTTTGGGCCTCCCTTTTACTTGTCTTTGAAGCTAACAAGCCCCATCCTAATGGGAAAGAAAATGCGCAGCCCATCAGTGAAGGTAAGCCTAACGCCAAGGGGACCCAGAGACATGAGGATCCTCGGCCACTAGACCCATCCAAGAAGGATAACGATTTTGTGAGTGACATGGGAGAAGTTGTGCCTGAAACACAACATGAGATTGCTGAGGGGATGGATGTCTCATCCCAAGCTTGATTGTTCCTTCAATGTTTACCCAGGACTGTTTTATCCTCTCTTCTTCTTTTGGTTTTTTAATGATTGATTTTAATGATATCTCTGTTCTCTCCTGGAACATCAGGGGGGCAATTAATATTAAAGCTAGAAGGCACATTAGGGAACTTACTCGTAAATACAGGCCCTCTTTTTTTTTATAATTATGGAAACCCATGTTCAATTTGATAGAACGAAGGCCTTATGGAATATTCTGGGCTATGAGGTTGTCTTCATAATAGAGGCCCAAGGTCACGTTGGAGGCCTTTGGATCCTTGTTCAGAATGGTCACAATTTTAATCTTTCCATTCTTGATGCTAATTCTTACTCAGTGACGGTTTGTGGGAACTAATAGCTGGAATCTCACAGGGGTGGATGCTAGCCCGACCCATCAAACCACATTCAGCTTTGGAACTATGTCTGCAACCTGGGACAAACCAACTCCCCTTGGGTCCTCATAGGAGATTTCAATGAGATTTTACTCTCGGGAGACCAAAGGGGAGGTATCTTCTCGCATCCTAGATCTGAAGCTTTTGCTCAGGTGCTACAGCATGGAAACTTGGTCGATTAACACACAGTTAGGGGTAGATTCACCTGGCATCGAAATTGTAGAGGCAACAGGAGTGTGGCGAAGAAGCTGGATAGAGGAATGGCCAACCTTCAATGGTGTTTGGCTTTCCCTGAAGCTTATGTTGAGGGGCTCTGCCGTGTCCATTCGGATCATAATCCCCTCCTCCTGAGATTTGGTGGTCCTCCTCAAACTCGTGGGACTAGGCCGTTTCGGTTTGAAGCATCTTGGATCATCCATGAGAGCTATCAAAACTTGGTGGAGACAACTTGGAAGGAGGGTATTGGTAACCCTGCTTTGGCCCTGAACAGAGTGAGGGAGGAATCTCTGGTTTTCAACAGAGATATCTTCGACAACATTTTTAAGAAAAAAGGGATCATTGAAGCCAGACTTAAAGGGATTCAACCCTTGAGAGAGTGGATTCAGTGGCCCTTATCCATCTTGAGCAGCAGCTTCATCATGATTACAACCAAATTCTGTTCAAAGAGGAGCTTCACTGGTTTCAGAAATCTAGAGAACAATGGGTGAGGTTTGGGGACAAAAATTCAACCTTCTTTCATGCTCAGACCATAATCAGAAGAAAAAGAAGTAAAATCCATGCCTTGACCCTCCCTGATGGGATGTGGTGCACGAATGACTCTATTCTTCAGTAGGAGGCTCAAAAATTCTTCAAGGCCCTCTTTTGCTCTAATAATCAGGGCAATGTCATGACCTTCAATACTGCCAATATGCCATCTTTGGATGCCTCTGGAGTTACGGATCTGCTTAATCTGGTCAGTAAGGATGAAGTATCAAAAGCTCTCAATTCCATGAAGCCTTACAAAGCCCCTAGCCCGGATGGGTTCCAAGTCATCTTCTTCAAAACAATACTGTCACATTGTGGGAGAAGACATCTGGAATCTTGTCAAAGAAGCCTTTGCCACAAGATATTTTGATCTTGCCATATCAGAAACCCTCATTGCCCTTATCCCTAAGGTGGACAATCCAAGTAACTTTAAGGAATTCCGCCTAATTAGCTTGTGTAATGTCATTTATACGATTATTACAAAGGTCATGGTTAACAGGCTAAGACCTCTCCTTAATGATTTGATTGGCCCTTTCCAAGTAGTTTTCTTCCAGGAAGAGGCACCTCGGATAATGCCATAATTCTTCAGGAAATCATATATACGATGTGAAAATCCAAGAAGAAAAAAGGGGATGTTGCTATCAAAATAGATCTCGAGAAAGCATACGATAATGTTGATTGGAACTTTCTTGAGAAATGTCTTCTAGATTTCGGGTTTCATGCTATTACTGTCAAATTGATAATGCATTGTGTCTGTAACATCACTAATTGCTCTATGGATTGACAACTGTCCCCATAAACCAACACGAGTCTTTTCAGCATACTTTGTCCTCACTCACACGCTTCCTGGGAAAACTTTCCAAGAGGTCACCCATCCCATAATTGCTCCAAGCCAAGCACGCTTAACTATGGAGTTCTTAAGTGATGGGCTTCCGAAAAGAAGATGCATCTTGTTAGTATAGGTAGTACAATTTAATTCATATAAGCCATCCTCAATTGTATAGTCCCATGCCTACACTGCCTCAGGATCCCTCTCATTCTGGTGTGTAATCGGTTCAGTCATGTGTCCCTCCGCCTAGAAGCCTGCCAGGAGCTGCTCCTTGTTTGTGCCTTATTGCACCGGCGACCACTCCCCGCCCTCATCAGCACCGGGCGTCACATGCCCACCAGCTTCCGCTTAGTTCATCCCCGAACCACACTGTACTGGGAGAGGTGCCGCTCTGATAGTGTCTCCTCTTTCGACCTCTCTATTTTGTGGAATGGGAAGAGGTTGCCTAATTTTTTGCCAAACACGGGTCTTAGACAGGGAGATCCCCAATCTCCCTACCTTTTTGTAATTTGTATGGAGAAACTCTCCCTCGCTATTGTGGAAGCGATCTCCTTGAGGAAATGGGAACCTATTAGAATCTCTAGGAACGGGCCAGGAGTCTCACACCTACTTTTTGCTGACGATGTCCTGCTTTTCTCTAAAGCTAAGAACTCCCAATTCATACTGATGGCTAATATTTTCGATTTGTTCAGCAAAGCATCTAGCCTGAAAGTTAATCTTCATAAGTCCAGAGCTTGTTCTTCCACCGGGGTGCCTAGATCTAAAAGGGAGAGATTCACTTCCATATCCTCCATCCGCTACACTTCCAACATGGACAAGTACCTTGGCTTTCCGATTATTCATGGCAGAACCACGAGAGCTAACTTTGAATTCACTATTGAGAAGCTCCATGTCCGCCTTGCCTCTTGGAAGCATAAGCTCTTGAACAAAGCAGGGAGATTGGCCCTGGCCTCTTCACTGTTATCTTCAATTCCCACTTATTATATGTAGGTTTTCTGGCTACCTCAAAACATTTGTGACCAAATTGACAGAACCACTAGAGATTTTATATGGAAGGCGAACATGAACAAATGAGTCCACTTAGTTGGTTGGAACAAAATAGCTCAACCAAAAAGACTTGGAGGCCTGGGAGTGCGCATTGCCAAAGATGCAAATACAGCCCTGCAAGGAAAATTGGTTTGGGATTTGCAGCATCAATCTACCAAGCTTTGGGTGAGCCTCCTAGCTGCTATGTATGTTGGGGATGGTCAATTCATGTATGGCAATTTAGCCAAAGGGTCTCCTGTTTGGAACTCCATCTTTTAGGCTAGACTTTGCCTCCGTGCTAGTTACATGATGCGCATTGGGGATGGTTCTTCCTCCATCTGGTACGATCATTGGACTAGAGATGGCCCTTTATGCCTCCAAGTGGATTTTGTGGACATTCAAGATACAACCATGAAGGTAAGGGACATAAGAGGAAACGATTGCTGGGATCTCAACAGGTTGGTCACACAAATTCCTCAATCTGTCAAGGAGAGCATCCTAAACAATAATGTCCACTTAAACCCGCGGCAAGTTGATACACTAATTTGGGAGGACAATATCAATGGCACTTATTCCACAAAGGCTGGTTATAACTGGCTCCTCAAGGACAGGCTCCCTCAAAGCTCAGATAGATCTTAGAGTTGGGTTTGGAAGGTGATGGCCCCAGAAAATATTAGATGCTTCATTCGGCTAGCCTGTCACAACTCAACCCCCACCAACAATATCCTTCATCATCGGGGCATCGTTCCTTCGCCCATTTGTCAGTGATGTAATGTGGAGGAGGAAACTTTCCTCCACTGTGTAAGAGACTGCACCTTGTCCAGAAAACTTTGGGAAGCTCTTTGTTTCTGGCATGATGATTTTGTCCAGCAAACTGACACCCCAACTTGGGTCAGAAATGGAGTTGACAGTCAGATGGACCACGTTTTCTTGGCAGGACTTTGGTGGACTTGGAGAGCCAGGAGTAGGAGGTGCATTGGAAATGAGATCATCCCTTGGCATAGGCTCTGCTTGGAGGTCTCCACTTTGGCTCACACCTTAATCTCCTGTTTCAAAAATGCGAGCAACATGGAAATCAGGGAGCGATGGGTTACTTGGCACCCTAACTATTCCCCTTGTATGGGAGCTGTTCTGGAAATCCTGGGAGGGCAGGATTCGGAGGAGTCATTCACAATTCAGTTGGGGATTGGTTAACGGGGTTTGCAGGTTACATTGTATCTCTAATAACATCCATGCTGAACTTTTGGCAATTCTTAATGGGTTAAACATCTCGTGGAACCTGGGCTTTAGGCGGATCATATGTTATCCAGATTGCCTTGTTGTCCTTGATATGATTCACAAACCTTTGTCCCCCTTCCACAAGTGTGCGACCCTATTTCAAAGATTAGAGATGTTCTTCAGTTGGAATGGTCAGTAACAATGAAGCATACGCTTAGAGAGGGTAATGCTGCGACCGACTTCATGGCCAAGCTAGGAGCCTTCAAGGCTTATGGCCTCCGTTCCTTTGGTTCCCCTCCTTCCGACACGAGTCACCTCCTCTTAGCTGATGCTTCGAGGATTGCTTTCCTTAGATTGTAATATTCCTTTTGTTCTTTTTGTTTTCTTCTCTTTGTATACCAAAAAAAAAATAATAATAACTTGACTCCAAACATGATATATATTATATAGATAAACCTCCTTTAAAATAAGTAAAATTGTAAAGTGGGAATGTAAGGATGCATTTATCAACATTTGATTAATTAAAGTGCATTGAGATCTCATCTCACTTTAGTTAATCAAGAGTGAATACACCCTTACTTTCTCACTTTATACTTTTACTCACCTTAGAGGAACTTAATTCATATAAATTTATTGTCCGTGATAGTAATTTTCTTATCCAATGAGTATTAAACCTTGCTGTTGTTAATGTGAAACAACTCACGTCCACAAAATTTAAGACACTCTATCCGTATTAAGTGTGTGTTTGGTTCTGCGTATTTTCACCATCAAACGCACGTTATTTCCCAAAACGTGCTTCCAGGGAGAAAACCCAGATGTTTGGCAACCTGCATGTGAGCGATTCTTCAGCCCCAAAAGCACGTCAAAAGGGAAGTTGCACAGAATACTTCTGGATCCTAGGGAACTCGATTTTGAATTAAGGGAGAGGGATATTCTCTTTTTGCCCTTTTTTTGCCCTTCTTCTAGCTGCATCTGATGGTGTGTCTCTATCGTATGAGTATGTGTTTATGGAGGTCACCAACAATTCTTCCATTCACATTTCATCCATCATTTATTTCTCCCTTTAATTCTTTCCTTTATGGTGATTATTCTCATGTATGGTTATCACTTTACCCTTCCTTCAATTCTTTCATTCATGATCTTCCCTAGGTTTGTTCAATTAATTTGGGCAACAGTGATATGGTGAGCATTCCTTTCTCTGATATGGATTGTATGCTTTTTTTGTTGGTTTAGGTTTCATAGTTGATCCTTGCTCTAATAGGGAAATTCTGCTGCACTTTCTAGCACCTTAGATCGTCTGATGCATTTTCACTTTTAATTGTTTGAATTTATTGATTTCAATTGTATTTTCTCATGTTCACCCACCATATTTATTGCTCATTGTTATTCTTTTTCTCTCCTATAAACAGGGCTCCTTCCCATTCTCAGTTGGTCACATTTGTTTGCTACGGTGTGTGAGCTCTTGTGTCCAAGGTAATTCCTTGTTCTCTGTGTGTGTGTGTGCTCAATATTCATTACTAATGGAACAATAACAGCATTATATACTTGTCCTCTCTATGTGGGTGTCGCCTTTTTTAGTAATTACACACCCAGAAGCAATTTTGATACAAGCTATCCAAACAACATGAATTGATGAAAATCACTTTTTCATGAATACATCCAAACGTAAATCAATTCACGCTCAACTCACTTTTAATCAAAATCAATTCTGCAAAATCACTTTCTTTCATAATCATGTTTGTCAAACGCTCATCCAAACATACACTAAATTTTGTAAAAAATAATATATATGCAAGAGCTTGAGGTTGCTTTTGAGGTGCTTAAATCAGGAAAACAAAACTTTTGAAAAATTGTACTCTTGTTTCCCTTTGCATCAGATTCTAATAAAAGTGATTTCAAAACAAGCATTCCAAAATGTGGTTATTCAAAATCTATAATGCATATAAATAAATTATTGAGGGTATTTTTCTCCTTGTGTGGAAATTGCTGTAGCAGAGAGGAGTGGTGGTATATCTACAAGGCACTCTAACGCTCGAGTTAGGTTGTGCGCACCAGATAGAGAAAATGTAAATAATCAGATTTATACCTATTTAACTTGCCTAGTAATGCGTCAAAAAAAAAAAAACTTGCCTAGTACTATTCTTATCAAAAAAAAAAAAAAAAATCTGCCTAGTACTACTATTTATACAACATCCGAAGATATGCTGTACATTTTATGATAGCATTAAGGCCAATTATGAGTATTTATTGTAATGAATGATAGAATAATCACAAAACTATTATTTACCTCCAATTATTAATTAGGGGGTTGAGCATATGGTCAAGCCGCACCTAAAGCTTTGAATTAGGCTCATAATTTTGAAAATCGGATCAGACTGGTCGGTTCAACCGGTTGAACCGACAATTAGTCAAGTGTCAGGTTATTCAATTCAAAAAATTGGTTGGTTTCAGAATGGTGAGAATCGGTTAATCCACTCCAAAGCTAATGAAAACCAATCAAGAATTGGTGAGAATTGGTTTGAATTAGTCATTTTTTATTTTTCAATTTTTTTTAAAATTTATTTTAAATTATAAAAATATATTTTTTAGTCAAATAAAGGTTCAATGACAAGTTATAAAATACATCTATATGAGTTTTTTTATTTATTTATTTATCATTCTTCATTGATTGTTTATCTTATAAAATATATAATATGATTATTTTATGTTAATCTCAATTTTGACCTGTCTTAAGTTTATTACTTAATAAAATCTATAATGTTAAAAATATATATTTAATTATCACTGATTCTACCATGGTTCAATTACGAATGAACTATTGAACTTTGAACTAGCGCCTTCATCTGTTCAATGATTGATCCGGTTTTAAAAATATTGATTAGGCTAACAAGTGTTAGGCTTACTTGTGTTGGACTTAGATCCATGCATCTACTTTGGAACAATTAACTAAAACTTTTAAGAGCTCGTTTTGTAATCAGTATAAAATAATGGTTTTTAGGATAGAGGATTGGATAAGAGTATGATAGGAAATAGGCCCGATAAACTCTTAACCAATATCATTGTGGCTCACCAAACAGCAACAACTAATAAATTAGATAATACCAAGTTGTAAATCAGATACACATGTCATGATTTAGCTGTACATCAAGGAGTTTCAAATCAGATTGAAGCAAAACCATATTCGGTCTAACACGGGGGTTGAGTAAGGAAATATTTTTCTTACCCTATTCTATTCTCTTCTAACCCAAGAGTGCCCATCGATTAGAAATTTGAAATAAGGCTAAATGATCAGATAGATAAGGGAAATTTTTATCCTATTACAATGGTTCACCAAACAAAAAATAATAAGATAGGATAATTTATCCTATGATCCGGTCTCTAAGTTTTAATTTTGATAATTTTTTACATTTCATGAGAAAATAGTTTGCTGAATAATTAGTTTTCTTTGTTATTTGTAAATTTTAAGTCAATCTCCATCGTTCTAACAATAAAAGCTATATATATAATCAATTAATGTAATGAAAACGTGGTAGTTAGGCAACAATGTCCAAACCAAACATGCATGAAAACCACCCTGTACTCCAAAACACAACTAGTAATTAGTACTTGAATCCAAGCGAGGGGCATACAATATTTGTAGATAACAATATTTGCTTCCAAACTTGAGGGTATTCTTTTGTTGATTATTTTGCTAATTAATTGATGGCAGCTTCAGCAGAATTAGGGATGAAACATAAATTGAAATGGTCCATAGGTGAAGCTACCAAACATAGCTGCTTTTGCCGTTCACATGTAAAAGTCCATTCATATATGCAATAATTCTGATGAGAAATGAAGATGTTCATTTCTTAAGTTTTTGGAATAATAAATACATAGAGAGACTACATATATTTTTCGAAAACTTTGGAAATGGACAGAAATGGAGAAATGGGAAATGGAGGGATCATTTTCCCATACATGTACAAAAAAAGATTCATTATTGACCGATTTTGGCTAAATCGATCCCCAGATCAAAGCTGGTCCTTTTAGGAACCGATCTGATCAAAATCGATCTCTAAAATCGGTTTCTAATTGACTCTTTTTTTTTTTGTAGTATGTACCTACACCCAAAAGCTCTAAAACCACGAGTACAGCAACTTCTGACCTCCACCATGTCTAAGTAAGGAAACATGCATGGTTCACTTTTTATTGTCTGTTGCTGGTTGCAGACAATATTAATAGTCCTAGAGTGGATATTTCTTAGCTTGGTGTGACTATAAATGAGTGCACTAGGCTTCTTTCTTTTTCTTCAAACTCTAGAGTGAGTTTTATTAGGAGACAAGCCAACAAAGTTGTTCACTCCCTTGCTAGGATAGCTTTGTCTAATGCTAGCCCCCATATTTGTTCCTCTTTGTATTGCTCCTTTGATATCCAATGAAATCAAGTAAGCTGGTTTTATTAAAATAAAATAAAAAACCGTACCACTTATATCATATTAATAGTATATTTTTCTTATAAAAAAATAGCTACTATGCTTAAGTAAGGAAACGTGGTTCACAATTATAGGTGAATGTCGGTCATTCCTGCACTATCAGTTGTGTAAATTTGATTTTAGAATTATTTATATATATATATTTTAGATTTAAATATTTGTCCTTAAATTTTTAAAATTCTGCTTGAATTAATCTGTATATATAATTTATAATTTTAAATATTTTAAAAATATCTTTAATTTTACTTTTTCCAAATTATAAATTACTTCATGTAATACACAAGATATTTGTTTGTAGATATTTAACTATTAATCTAATTAAAATAACTTTATAAAATTGAATATACACACTAATTATATTTATTTTACCAAAATTACTTTTATAAAAATAGAAACATAAATCATTTTATTATAAACGTGTTTTTAAATAAAACTAACTTTATTAAAAATCAGGTCTTTAATCTCTGATTTAACATTTATAAGTTAAGAGATTTGAATCGGTAAAAACTTCTATGACGAAAAAATATTTTTATCAATTGAATGTGTAGGGATTGGTTTAAAAAAATTTATAAGTATAGAGATCAAATAAAAAATGTAGGTTATGTATAAGGATAAATATTGGTTGATGATAAGAACGAATTTGCTAACATGAAAGTTGATTTCCAAACTTTTCAACATAGAGGTTCGGATTAAAATATTTGTTAAACATTGTTTTTTTGTCTTCTATTAAATTTTTAAAATATTCTTGGACAAAAAAAAGCTAGAAATAAATATGTGATTGACCGAAATTTATTAAAATAGAGTTTGAAATCACTTTTGGCACCCTCATAATCACTTTTGAGATGGAGAAACTACTTACAAACCAATCCGTTACACCTTTAATTCACAGTTATATATAATTAATAATTAATAATTAACGATTAATTCAGCGCATATTATAAAATACCACATCCATGTAAAAAAATATGCTTCCAAACTTTATCTCAAAAAAAATATGCTTCCAAACTTTTTGACCAACGTCAGATTCCATGAATAATAAACACCTGGGAATACCAGTATCCGAGTTTACCAAATTCATTCCCTTGAAACTTAGAAACTTTATTGTTCTCCCCATTCGGAATTTGCATAGATGACATGAGATGAGCAGAGAGAGGAGAATGTTATTCAGACACGTTCCTAAGAAATCAAAAAAATAAATAAAAGACAGAGGAGAATGTTATCAGTTTCCTGCACCGGCCACTGGCTAAGAAATGAAAGAAAAATGTTTTCGTTCGAAATTTATGTATTTAAAGGAGGGACTTCATTTATCAATAAAATCCAACTTTTATTTTATTATTGATTATTGATTTAGTTGGTATGTAATGTTATGTTAAATTTTTTGTATAATATTAACTAATTATAAATTTTATTATGTTATTAAAAATGTTTATCTCTTATTATAATTATCTTAATTTATACATATGACACCAACAAGACCAACATAGTAGATAGTTGAGTTGTTAAGCATGATGTAATTAATTGTTCAACGGCGCCTGCTAGCCTGAGAGACTGGACCATGTCTCTCACGGTGCGCGAGCTTACATAGGCAAATTGGAGCCGTCCGATGTAGAAGGTGTAGGATACACAATCCAGTGTAGTCACATATTATCATTTTTACTTTCCACTCTCCCTCTCTCAGACTCTCACACTCCTCTTCCACAGTCAATCATTTCTGCCACTCCTCACCACCACCACCACCACCATCACCACCACCACTGACGCTGGAAACTCCTGAGAGAGCCACCCCTCACCACCAGCTAGAAAACCCACCTCACCTTCCCCTCACAGCCGCCACTACCTTCCCTCTCCCACAACTACATCAATTCCTCCCTCCCATCCGCCGCCCTCGGAGATGAAGGAGCAGATCGGAGACGAAGGTGGTGAACAAGTGGCACGACTGTGACGGTGAGGCGGAGCAGTCGAGACTGTGGCTGGGTTCGGTGCGTCTGGGTCTGAGTAGGGCACGGTGGCTGTCGTGGGTGGATCTGTGTGGCAGGGGCTTCTGGTTGAGTTGGGGCACGTGCGACGGAACGACGGTGCTACGGCGGACCAATTGGAAGCAGGGACTCACGGCTTTCACAAATCTGAATCACAAATCGCAGGTGGTTGTTTTTGGTGGCAATGGCGAGGGAGGAGGTTGAAGGTGGCTGACGATGGTGGTAGAGGGAGGATGGGAGGCGAAGAGGAAGAGACCTTGAGCTATGGCGGCTCCTCTTTCAATCGAAGTCGCAGATGGCGGCGAGGAAATGAGATCTAAGATCCGGCAGGGTGGCGGCGGTTCCATGGTAGCAGGGGTGGAGCAGGGATGAAACTGAACGATTTTTTTTTTTTTTTAAAAATAATCCGCTGTGGAGGGTCCATCATAACATACGGTGAGATTGATTCATCAAACGGCTCTGATATCTCTCTCACCGTGAGAGATATGAAGTAGTAGTCCACCCTAGCCAGCGCCATTGTTCAACTCCTATAACATGTATCAAAAACAGGAATATTTTTTGGACACACACTGTAGCCCAAACACCGTACATGGCATCAACTTTTACATAACAAAAATCGTGAGGTGAGAGAAAAGTTTATATAAATGTGTGGACAATGTATAAAATATGGCGTTGGTGTTCATATTTGTTGTACAAATAACACTACTCAATAAAAAAACCTTATTAAGAGAGGTAAAATCCACTTCGATGATCTCTACACCTCGAAATAGATTAATATCTTATTATTGGCTAAAGATACTTAGTATTAAAAAAAAAAAGTATACATACGAGCCCATGACCATTGAAAATGTAAAAAACTTTATACTATAATTAAATTTTTTAAATAAATTTGTTAAGGATTAAGGTAGTATATATTAGGGGCGGCCATGAGTCGGGTTAGGTTGGGTTGGGTTCAGTGGGTTTTGGCACCCAATCCATTCAAATGTGAGTGGGTTGTGTTGCACAAAAAATTATAAAACACGAACCAACCCAACCCAACCATTTACAGGTTGGGTTGGTCGTTGGGTCCGGCAAGAAACATACGGATGTTCATTTTTGGGTCGGGTCCACAGGTCTGTCAAGGCAAAAAATGTGAAAAAAATGTGAAAATTCACAAATAAACCTATTTAAAACTTTAACTTATATCAACAACCATCATATAAAAGTCTAAAATATCAACCATCAACTAAAAGTCTAATTTATTACAATGAAAGAGTAACAGTCAGCAACATTCAACAACCATCAACATAAAACTAAATAATATGGATTGGGTTGAATGGGTTTGGGATTCTAAAACCCAATACCCAACTCATACTCTATATATTCTATGTGTTTTTGCCCAACCCAACTCAAGCACCCGAATCACCCTACAAAATATGGGTTGAGTTGGGCTGGGTTAGCGGGTCTACCCAGATCCATAGCTACCCTAGTATGTATTGTTAGTGTAAACTTTTTTACACTAACATCTACTAATATTTTGACATGTATGCTTTTATTTTAATAATAAGAGAGCAATAACAATAATATTAATTTATTAAGATATTATTGAATATTAGTGTAAAAATATTTTATATTGATAGTGCATACTCCATTCGGTCTTTATTATAAGTAAAAAAGTCCCAAACTTTTTAGTCCAATATATAAGCAAATTTTGACAACTTCTATCCAATTTAATGACGTTATTCCTAAAGTACCCTTTATTTAATACAAATTTTGTTTTTCAATGACTCATTTTATTCTCAACAACACAATCCTAACAAATAAGATTAAGGATAATTTAGATAACAAACTTAATTATTTGAATAAAGTCAATAATATTAAATGAGATTAACTAACCATTTTAATATGTATATTTTATTTAATTTTTGTTTATAATTGAGATGGGAGGGAGTAGAAATTAGGCAAAATTGCACTTTTGGTCCCTTAAGTTATTTATTTTGTTCAAATTGGGCTCTTAAGTTTTTTTTGTGACAAACTAGACCCTTAAGTTAGGTTCAGGTTTCAAATTGATCCCTTAAGTTTTTTTGTGACAAACTAGACCCTTAAGTTATATTCGGGTGACAAATTGGTCCCTTAATTTGTCAAAGGGACCAATAAATTAGACCCTTAATGTATTATTTTTATTGTTTTAAAGGACCAATTTGTCATCCGAACATAACTTGAGGGTTTAGTTTGTCACAAAAAAAACTTAAGGGACCAATTTGAAACCCGAACCTAACTTATGGGACCTATTTGTCACAAAATAAACTTAAGGGACCAATTTGAACAAAACAAATAACTTAAGGGACCAAAAATGCAATTTTGCCTAGAAATTAAGATCTTTTGTTAAATGGTTAAGAAAGATAGTCCTCAGCTAAAGAGAGAAACATAAATTCCGGCAAGGGTGGCGTTGTGAAGTTAAGATCCGTCTCTCCAATAAGACTGGAATCTGGGACACAGGGTGTAAACGTAGACCGCGACGCATATGGTAGAAACCGACCTGAGTGAGTGCGTGTCTGTGTAAATGGGTAAGTGGGTCAAAAACCAAAATCCAAGTCTAACCGAAGTGTGGTTCTGGATGCACTCATCATCATAATATAACATCACATTCACAGACGAAGACGAAATAGATGAGAGAGAGATTAAGCAAGGTGGCATTTGCTTTGGTACTTGGTAGTGTCTGTGTGACTCTGTGAAGCAGGCACTTCCTGACCTCTCCCTCTTCTCCCTTTTTATCTTCATCTTCTCATTCTCCAATCTCCACAAACACACACCTCTCTCTCTCTCTCTCTCTCTCTCTCTCTCTATGGCACTTCACTCGGTGTCTTCTGTTTCTCAACTTCTCCGCTCCAATAATGCTCTCTCTCATTCAGAGCCCTTTGTTCCATCCATCCTTAACGGTCACTTACTCGTTGACTTCGCTGCTCTCTGCTCAAAATCGAAACGCCGCAACAACCGAACACTCTCCTCGCCGCCGTTTCCTTCTTCCAGTTCCAGATCATCGTTCCGCCGTTCATCGGTCAAAGCCGTTCTCGAACTCGACCGCTCCCTTCCTCACACTCCTCCTTCTTCTTCGGATTCGAAGCCACAGGTCTGTTTTCCTCTTCCTTTTCCTATGCAGAATCACCACAACTTTATTTTATTTATTTATTTATTTGTTTGGAAATGTTTCGCGAGAAGTCTGGAATTGGAAATTGAACGGTAGAAGAAAACATTCTCTGCTAAAATCATTAGTGTTAATTGAATTAAGGGTGCTATTGTGTAAAGAGCTTATTAAGAGCTTATTCCACAAATTTTTTTTTGAATAAGCTAAAAAATAACTTATTTCCATAAGTTTGTTAAGAAGAGTTTATATAAAAATCATAAACTATTTTCATAAAATATTTATATATGTTTATTTTCATTAACTATTCTATAAAGTTCAAATAAGCTATTTATAAGCTCTTTGTCTGAGAGTGTTTTGGTGGTTAGTTGAGCGAGTTATTAGGAACTGAGAAACTGAAAGAAGGATTTTGTGAGAGAATAAACTAGGTTTGTACTTTGTAGTGAGGTGAGTATAGTCGAGTGAAAGCAAAATGGTTTTTGACTTTCATGTCACTCTATCACACAAGTTCTTCTTAAAATGAAAATCACAATTTGATAGCAGAAAAGAAATGGTTTGCTGGGGAACTATGTAAATTACAAAACATACATGACTTGATATGGCTATCAACTCAAGTTTAATCACCCTAACCACGATTATTCTCACCCGTTCTGATCTAAACTGTATGTTAAACTTGAAAGATATAATTAAAGCTATTCACGTGCCTTCACCTGACAATAACTTTTGGAAAAGTTGGTTCACTACATGGTATCCAAGCCCGCACAATCAACGGGTGATGGGGTTTGATCCTTGCTGAGTTGCTGTCTTCGTTTCTTCTAAATAACAGTTGAATATAAACACATTGTAAAAATGGGTCTATGCAATGTCCACACTTCAAGTCCAAAAGGATCTTGCATGAGGGGATATGCTAGAGATATAATAAAATTTAACAGTCATTCATGTGCCTTAACGCAACAGCTTGAGCTCTTGGGAGGATTGATTTGTGAGTTATGACACTGTTTATTTGTGAGTTATGACACTGTGTTTAGTACTTATTACAGTATAAAAAGGTAGTTTCTAAAGGAAAAATGCAATAACCATTTAGCAGCAAAAGTAATATTTTTATACACCAATGACCAAATTCCCAAGACTCAATTCCCCTTCATTTTTGGGTAAGGAAGAGTGTGAGGAAACCCCCTGGGAGTCTGTAGGAAGAACTTAAGATAGTAAGGATATTTGCAAAAGTGCCTCTGTTTTCCTCTGTAAAGAGAATGGTATCACCAGGAAACCAAGGTGAGAGACCAAAACCTCAGTCGAGCCAACTGAAATGCCCTTAACAAAGTAGCATTTGTTATATACATCAATCTCCAAGGTTAACAAGAAATAACATAGATGGCCCCCTACCCAATTCCCCACTGCCCTTGGAGCCAATATTTTGGCTCTCCGTTCACAATTACATAAAATATAGTCGTTCAGAGACAACTAGAAGTCCAATTTCTCCATCCAATGCCAAAGTCTTTTCTGTCAAAAACCTTATATAAAAAACACTCAACTCACCTGATCATACGCCTTGTCAAGTTGCTTAGGCCATAACATGTTTGACAAATTGGTAGGCTATAACACAATTCTGTCAGGTGAGATATTGATAGAAAAAGAAATTCATCAAACATGGAAACAATTACAAGATAGGAGGAAACAATATCCTCCACCAAAAAAACTGCAGATAGATAACTACATAAAAGCAAGAAAGCTCCAAAAAAACAATGCACAATAGAGCCCTAACTCTGCATTTTCTCCCAAGAAAACAAAAAGAAGCATTTGGTACAAGTTATATTTTAAAATTCCCGTGAATGTGAGCATGAGAATAAAAGTTTTTCACGTTTGATACAAGTTTTTAAACAATATTCCCAGACATAGAGGATCCCGGGAATAAAATTAGTGAATGAAAGTTAAAAACTTTATTCTCATGTGTAATGGTGGGAAACAAATATTTCTAGGATTGAGATTCTCGGAAATGTAGTTTACCAGGCAATAAAACATTCCATGAAGAGCTAAGATATTGTGTCATAGCAAGGCAAGCCAGTCTCTTTGCGTATCTATCAAGGAAACACCTTTAAAGAAACCATGGGCTGGACACTACGAATAAGCCAACAAAGTGACCCTATCCCAAATGTTATATGCAGAGGAGGAAGTTCCCTTGAAGATTTTGCATTCCTTTGTAACAATAGGCACCGAAGCACAGCAAACACAGTGCACTGCCGTAGAATTTTGTAGTATGTCATTAGTGAGAATCCAGTTAAGAACAACAATCTAGGCAAAAGATTTGACCTTCAGGGCGCTTTGGATTTCCATATGGGTTTATCTAAAAGGAATCTTTCACTATTAGGAGATTTAATGGGGAACTGACTATAAGATTTGCAATAATAGATTCTCAGAGAATCAAGAGACCAAAATCTTTTATCATTGTCGATGGAAAATTGGACAAATTCAAGCAAAACTAAATGTCAGGCAGTGATGATATATATTCCAAGGTCAAATTTTGATACCCTCACTCATAATAAGACTTGTAGAGAATGAATTTTAGATCTGTTTCATGTTTCATTTCAGTCCATAATTAGCGGTTTGCATTGCTATTAATTTAAGAAGAGGTAGCCCAGTGCACAAGGCTCCCACCATTGTGGGGTCTGTGTTATTTTAGATACCCCCGCCTTAATACTTGGTTGACCAACTGTTCATGCATGTGCCATTTAAATTCTACATGGCCATATGCTGACTGATTCTAGTTGCTTGTTGGTCAGGTTGCAAACTTGGAGGATATAATATCAGAAAGAGGAGCCTGTGGTGTTGGATTCATTGCCAATTTGGAAAATAAAGCATCTCATGAGATTGTCAAGGATGCTCTAAATGCTTTAGGCTGTATGGAACATCGTGGAGGCTGTGGAGCAGATAATGATTCTGGTGATGGTTCAGGGCTAATGACTGCAGTTCCATGGGATCTATTTGACAATTGGGCCAACAAGCAAGGGATTGCTTCCTTTGATAAGTTGCACACTGGTGTTGGAATGGTTTTCCTCCCCAAAGATGTTGAACTTCTGAATGAAGCTAAGAAAGGTAATAGTGTTGTTAGTCTGAAGGGCATGATTAAACTTAGCTCTAATGATGTCTGTCTTTTGTGGTTTCATTGAGACGAGTATGTTTAATTGTTTGTGAATAATTTGTTGACTCCTGTTGCATATTTCATACTGCACGATTTTTCTGCTTAAGTGTAAGAGAGTTTTCTTTATTTCTTATTAATCCATTATGCAATTCTATAACTTCGCTTAGTTATTGACATGCCACACTAGCGTAGGATGCAATTCTACCTTAGGACCATATTTCTTTCAATACAGTGGTTCAGTTTGTTGTGAGTGTGTTTGGACTAAGTCAATTGATCTTTCTTTTCTAACTTCAAATTGCGTCCTTTTTACTTATTGAGTTTTTCTAGAACAATAAAAGTATGCACAATCCACAAATGGAGGGTTTGGCATATGTATAGGTTAAGTGTTAAAGTCTCAAACCAGTTGAGTATATGACTAAAAACCATTTATAATGATTCGGGGAACCCTTCCCCTTTGAGCTAGCTTTTGGGGTGCAGCTAGGCCCAATTATTCTAATCTGATATTAGAGACTGTCACGATATTAGGCCATCCATAGATGTCCAACACTGCAAATTTTATGCTTCAGATGTCCAATCTTGGGTGTAAGGGGTGTGTGTTAAGGTCCCACATCAATTGATTATATGAGTAAAAAACCATTTATAATGACTTAGACAACCCTCCTCTATGAGCTAGCTTTTGGGGTGAAGTTAAGCCCAATTATTTTAATAGTATAATTTCAATGATAAACCTTGCTTTTAAATTAGTTTTTATGTAATTACTTTTGGTTGTCTGGAGGTTACAACATCTGCTTTCTAGTTTTTTTAATGTGGTGACTTGGTTATTTATGGTGTTAGTTTGCAAAAAAGTATAATTTCCAAGGTGATTAATGACCTGGTTTTTCAAAAGAGTCATATTGGCAGACATGCAAAGGTTTAGGATTGCTGTCTTGTTTTGATGTGTTTGCTTGCTTCTATTCACTGTATGTTTACTGTAGGTTTATGTAAGGAGTATATCTTATTGTATGTTTTCTTTTTTATATACTCATTCCCTCTTTTTAACAAAAGTTCTTTTCTTCCATTGTCCAAAAAAGCAAGAAATCAATGCCATTTTTCCCTGTAAGACAAAGGGGAAATGTTTTTCGCAAATTATAGGTTTTTCCCCAATGGGTAGAACTTGCTTTATGCTGCTGAATGTTGGGTGGTATAGTGCTAACATGAGGCATAATGTTGCAAAGATGAGAATGGTGCAATGGATGAGTTGCCATTACATGAAAATATAAGATCAGAATGAATGTATTAAAAAGAAACCGGGAGTAGCACCTATTGAGGAAGGGTGACAGGATATGACCTACACATGTGGAGAGAAGTCACAAGACCAACAGAAGCCCCGAGTAAGAAGAGTTGATTAGATGAAGGATAATCCAATAAATAGAGATAGAGGATGACCAGATAAACTTAAAGAGAAGCCATTAAAAGAGACCTAGGTCTAAATGGACCTCTTGAGAACTTCATTTTTGACAAACCACAACGACATTGCTTGATCCATATAGCTGATCCCACCTAGGTCCTGTTTGGATAGCATAGCTTGTAATTTATTAGATCTTCTCTATGGTATAAGTGCTTTCATGGGGGAAAAAAAGTGTTTGAGTAAGCTTAAGTAGGTAACTTATTAACCCCCAAAAGCTATTTTTTAGCTTATTTTGTGAAGCCAATTTTTTAAGCTTCTTAGAAAAGCCTTGTGCGAAAACTATTTTCAGCCTAACCGGGAAGCGATTTTGCACATTTACAGGACAATTATATCCCCATCATAATTTGAAATTTTATGAAAACAAAATTCTTTATCTCCCACCTTCAATTCTCTCTACCTCAGATTTTAAAAGTGCTTAGTGCTTCTTTAGTATATATCCAAACGTTAAATATCTTAATTTAAAAGGAGCTTATGGCATAAAACATTTTCACATAAGGCCTTTTTATACAAGCGCTTAAATAATCTGTTTATCCAAACGGGGCCCTAGTGGGAAAGGCTTTTGTTGTTGTGGGTTAAATTGTTTGGTTTAGTAGTGGGAAGGGCTTTTTGTGTTGTGGGTTAAATTGTTTGGTTTAGCACTTTATATTGGATATCATTAAAACATAATTCATGGAAATCAATATAATTTATGTATTGAAGTGATAAAACTCTATTCACACTCAAAATTCTACTTCATTTGCAGTCCCATGGAGCTTCCATTTAAGTAGGCTCTAGTCTTTATTTTTTTGCATGCATCATGTTTGCAAGTAGGATGGTGTTAAATGCAACTTTTACACAATAGTGCCTTAGACGTTTTTGGAGTGCGATGGGTTTGTCCACCCTTTTTGGAACATTATTTGTCTGTCCATTATTAGAGTCTTTGGAAGAAGTAATTTGTGCATAACATGTTTTGATAGTGTGCTCTCTTGGGGTTTTGTTTTTTTTTTGGTTGGATCTAAAGCTCAAGATTTTCTTTAGAGAGTTCTTATCATGCCCCTTTTTTGGGCTAGAGATTTTTTTTTTCAAAACTTCTTATTGTGGCTTTATTGTAGGTTTCTACCCATGTTTTTTTTATGGTAGGGGAGGGGGAGTAGTTTTGCAAACAGGTTTGCAGATGGATTGGGGAGCTCCATTTATCTAATGTTCTCTTCCTTTGACTTATTTGTTATGGAAAAGTGTAGGGATACCCCATGAACTTTATTTTGAAGTTGCAAATATGAATTTTTGAATTCATATGAGAGGTTCTTAAACTTCCTACTGTTCCATCTATCGCCTAAGTGAAACCATTCATCATTCAACTTGCATGTGTTCATTAATACATGTGACAATCTTTGGATTTTTTCTACATCATTTTTTTTGAAAATTTGAAAACTTTTTCTTCTACTTCAAGTCGTTTTAAAAACTAGAATATTCTGAGTAGTAAAAAAGAAATTGAATTGAAAATAGATTTTTTAATGTCTTAAAAAGTGATGTGAACAAATGAAAGATTGTCATGTATTAATGAACACATGCAATGAATAATTTTTGTTTAGCTAATGGAGGAAGGGTTTATTTGCAGATATCATAAAGTTTAAGGACTTCCCATCTGGATTTAAAAGTTCATGATGAACTATTTCAAAACTGGGTAAAGTTTAGGGGTGTCTCTACATTTTCCCTATTTGTTTTGTTTCTCTATGGAAATCCCCGGAGGACTTCTTGTTTTTCTTCTGTGTACTTCTATTCTTTCTTGTTATTATTTTTCTTTTATGAAAAAGTTATTTGTGTATGGCCATGCAAACAAGCTTCTATGACATTATAAAGGGGTATCTTGTCTTCAATAATATTCTGTGTGCATGATAAATGGCTAAATATGATGTATTGCATAAATTCTCTTAAATGGGTCAAAGTGAATTTTGGCCTCTAAAACAACTACTTGTGTCCTGATTTCTAATTTCAACTGTAGTTATTGTAAATACTTTCCGGCAAGAAGGACTTGAAGTGCTTGGGTGGAGGCCTGTCCCTGTAAATACTTCTGTAGTAGGTTATTATGCAAAGGAGACCATGCCCAACATACAGCAGGTATTTGTTAGGATCGTGAAAGAAGAAAATATTGATGACATTGAACGAGAACTTTACATCTGTCGGAAATTGATTGAAAAAGCTGTAAGCTCACAAAGCTGGGGAAATGATCTTTATTTCTGTTCTTTATCCAATCAAACCATAGTTTACAAGGGGATGCTTCGCTCAGAAGTTCTTGGGTTATTTTATTCTGACCTTCAAAACGATCTTTATAAGTCCGCCACTTTTGCCATTTATATCATCGAAGGTATAGCACAAACCACTAGTCCCAGATGGCCTCTTGCACAGCGGGGAGTGGCCATATGAATAGGCTTCTTGGTCATAACGGAGAGATCAACACTCATACAGGTTGAGGTTTTCTTTGACATTTTAAATCCTTCCACAAATTTTTGTCTTTAGATGAACCTATGAATGGCCACATATTTGTGCAAGGGGAACTTGAATTGGATGCCAATCACGAGAGACATTCATTGAAGTCACCTGTATGGCGGGGTCGTGAAAATGGGAAATTCGTCCGTATGGAAAATCCAAAGGCATCAGACTCAGCAAATCTTGACAAGCACTGCAGAAGTAGGTCAATAACTGCATAATAAAGTTTTATTAGTTCCTTCTACTTGAAGGTTTTTTCTTGGATGAGCGACAATGAGTTTGTTTGAAATTTTATTGTTGAAATATATGGTCAAAGCTTCCTTGTTCCTTTATACGTTGTTTAACTTAACTTTTGTGTTTGTGTTTCTGTGTTTTTTGGGTTTTGGGTTCTTTTGGGTTTCTCTGAGGAGGATTTCTTATCCTTCTTTGTTATTGTAATTACTCTTGTTTTCTACTTTAATGTATTTCTTCTTTTTTCAAATTGATGGTTACACTTGGCGATGGTTTACTCTGAATTGAATTTTCTGCATTTTTTACTTTAACCCCATCTTGCTCTCGTCTTTATCTGTTTGTGTTTCTTACTTCAAGATATAAACCTCATTGGCATTGTTTTCGTTAGCTTCTCTGTTGTTGTGGGTTGGTGTTTTTTTCTTTTTTCTGTTTTTGGGACATTCAATTCTCTTGTCATGTTTATTATCTTTGATTTGGAATGGTCTCCTTATGGTTCATGTTAATTAATCAAGAAGTGGTCGCAGGTCCCTGAGGAAGCTATGATGATTCTTGTTCCGGAGGCTTTACAAAAATCAGGCCCAACTGGTCGCGTTGGGGGCTGACAATCAGGGAGAAGTACCCTGAGGTATTTTGTTTTTAAAATAAGCTGACATATTTTGATTGCACAATTATGTATACGTATCCCCCAATGGCAAATCCTTGCTTTGTTAAAGCATGTTTTTTATCTGGCTTTATCAAATTTTTACAGCATGTCGTATCAATATTATTGCTTATGTCTCTCAAATAATAAAAGATAATATCTGAGATTCTTTGTGGGGTTGGCTGGGCATGTTAAGACCCGGTTTTCCTTTTAGGTTGAAAAAATTGGTTTTGTCAGGGTGAGATAGCGAATGGTGTCTTCGGTGCGTCACCAATACAGATACTGACTGGATTGTTGGTAATTCTTTTTTCACACCTGTAAAATCATGGGACAATATGTTTCGGACATGTA